>JAAONU010000013.1:5858602-6318754 GCA_012932295.1 Cyclina sinensis
CTTTACGGGCGTATCAAACTGTCGATTGAAAAATAACTTTCTTTTTCAATACTGATTGTAACACTTTCATATGGCTTCACTATTATAATGAAAATGGTGAAAGAAATATTTTTGTAAATAGATGATCACCAAATATCACAAGTACAAAAAAAGACTTGTAGTTTGACTTTTTGGTGGTACAAGCATGGCATTTCATATGTAACTAAACATTACCTTTCATTGCCTTACCGTTTTGGTTCCGTTGCTATCCTGAAGGTACAGTTGGCTGGTCTGTCCAAATCCATCTAAATGTTCACCAGATATCGTTAATGTTATCCCACCGCTAAACACAAGAAAGAAACTTAAGCTGTTTGTACCTACAAACTTACGTACACACACATATGTATACATTTCTAATCCAACTTCTGACCTACATCAATAGACCAATCAAATATGTGGCTGAAAAGCAATAATAACCCAAACTGAATTTTTACAATGATTTCATTGGCCAAAAGTCGTCAACAGCGCAAAAAATGTTCGATCTAAGATTTCTTTGTAAAGGCTTCTTGCGGATATGAAGTATGTCTTAGTGGCAAAACTGTAATTAAAAGTTTAGGATTAATTCTTGAATGTCCTTAACTAAGTGTGTGCAACGAGTAGTACAAATACATATGTCTTAACATTGAACAGAAGCTTTGTACGTGAAAATAAGGTAGAGTTTCAGGGTAAAACTTTACCTCGAAATTGTTTCATTCAATACTCTTGGATTAATTTGTGACTTAACCAAACCGACGTCAATTTTTTTTGGAAAGTTACTGCTTGTTACTTTAAAAGAAAAAAACTTTCTGAGAATGAATATGTATATGTTTTTACGTTTCCCTGTCGTTCAAATATTTTTTAACCTAGGGTTATGTTTAATTCGACTACATTCAAATTGTAAATCTATGGTAAAACAGCACTGACACCAGAACCTAATATTTGACACTCCTCGGGATTCAAACTGAAGTCCTACCCCTCAAAGCATAAAGAATGAACCCCAAACCTATCCGTTTGACGATTAAACTATTCGTATATTATTCAATGTAGTTATTCGGAAATAACTTTCATCCTACCTGACAATGGAAGATCTAGGCTGTATATCCGAGATCACGGGTTCCGGAACATACATCACTACAGGACCGTTCACTCGACTGTTATCCACCTCGTAAACTATCGTGAAATTTCCAGTATCGTTTTGTTTTGGTGCACGGCAGGAAATCTCATAGTCAGAAATTCTAAAATCGAAATTTTGTTAATGACGTGTAACCCTTTCAAAGCGAGTTCTGAACAAAGGCTACAAACGCAAAAATGTCATAAACTGAAAGGTGTCGGAACTTTTGTATACATTGTACACAATACAAATGTACATCTGTAACTGACCACAGCATAACATGTTTCAGGGATAACTCCTGTTACCCAAAGGCCAGATTAGTTACATAACGCATCCCTCGTATTACTGTCTAATTAAAAGATTAGCATATGGAGAATTTATTAAGATTTCTTCCAACCTTTTTATAAAAAGAAGTGGTTGGAAAAGTCTTTAGAAGAAATGAGGTGAAGTTGGTATACATAAAAACACTGCCGTTGGTGAAAAACGCTTACTCACTCCAAATGATTCATATCTATGCTGTAGATAAAGTAAAACAAGAGCACCGCTGGGCGGAGCATTATATGCCCGAAGCGTGTTTTTTCTGAGTATGATGCATTTGTGATGTAAGGGAGGAAACCTAAGGCTTTGAAATTAAATGGTTTGCTTTAATTGTTTTTTTTATTTATAATATTTTTATTTTTAACATTTTATAATTTTAATTTTAGAGTTTTATAGATCTTTATCATATATGAATGTTAGGTTTTATAATTTGTATAAATATCAGTCTTTCAGAAGTTATGATGTTCATCCTGTGACGCATGGTTATCAAGTTATAGTGCAGCAATATTGATTGTTTAGTTGATTGTCACCTTGACCTTTTATGTACTTACCCCGAACAGTATAGGAGTCATGTAATCAATGATGGCAATCATCCTAAGAAGTTTGAAGTCTGTATGGGAAGTAGTTGCCAAGTTATACAGCATAAATGCTTTTCAGTGTTTAGGTGATTGTGACCTTGACATCTGACATACTGATCCTAAGATGTATGGGGGTCATTTTCTCAATGTAATCAATCATCATATGAAGTTTGAAGTATGTATGACAAATGGTTATAACATTTTACAGCGGAAATAGTTTTCAGTGCTTAGGTCACTGTGACATTGACCTACTGACACCAAAATCAATAGGGGTCATTCAGTCAATGTGTGAAACAATTACATGAATTTTGAAGTCTCTGTGACAAATGGCTGTCGAGTTACCTAGTGTAAATGATTCTAAACATTTAGGTCACTGTGACCTTGACCTTTGACATGCTGACCCCAAAATGTATAGGGGTCATCCACTCAATGTGTACAATCATGATATAAAGTTTAAAGTCTCTATAACAAACGATTGTCAAGTTGCCTGGCGGAAAAAGTTTTCAATGGTAAGGTCACTGTGACCTTGACCTTTGATCTTTTGACTCCAAAATCAATAGGGGTCATCGGCAATAACCGTATGAAGTTTGAAGACAGTAGGCAAAAGAGTACTGAAGTTATCATCCGGAAACCAAAGTGCCAACGGACGCACGGACAATGACTTTAAAAATTAAGGTCACTGTGACCTTGACCTTTGAACTACTGACCCCAAAATCAATACGGGTGCAATCATCATAGGAAGTTAAGAGACTGTAGGCTAACATTTCTCAAGTTATCCTCCGGAAACCAAATTGCTTACGGACGGAAGGACGGGAAGACGGACGGACGCCCAGGACCATATCATAATATGCCCTATAGGGCATATAAAAAGGGTAGGTAAATACAGAATGAGAAGTTTTCATGTTTAACACTTGAAAATTCTGAAATTGTCCTGTCTGTTATCGGTATGGACTAACTATTTTTATCAAAACGGGTATTTATAAACTGACTTGTTACAAAACAGACTACATACTGATCGAGGTGTTGAAGTTGTTGCATAGGCAATACAGACTACAGTCTGATCAAGGTCTTAAATTTGTCGCAAAGGCAAAACATACAACACGCTAATCAAGGTGCTGAAATAGTCGCAAAGGCAAAACAGACTTTAAACTGACCAAGATGTTGATCTGGTCGCAAAGGCAATATATACTTTATACTGATCAAGGTGCTGAACAGTTTGAGAAGGCAAAACAGACTATAGGCTGATCAAGATGGTTTTTTTTCTGGCAAAAGCGCTTGACAGGCAGGAAATAGGCTTCATACAATAAGGTCAAATCTTAACACTAATAACGAAAAATATGCATTCTTTCTGTGCACAGTTTACCAACCTATCCAATTTTGTAATAGGACAATCTCTTTGACAAATAGTTACACGTCTGCTGCTACCAATGTCAAGGTTCTCGCCATGTAGGATGATTTGTATATTCCCGGACAGCTTCACAGAAGTGGAAACTGCAGAATCATCGAGGATGGGATCCTGTTGAATAAAGTAAAGTGACAAGATTGCAGGATATGCATCCATGAAATATTTTTCAGTATTTTCAGTATTAATTTCTGCGATTTTTTAATGATTATAAAAAGAGGACTTAAACAGTCACAGTAAACCCCGGCACAATTGGCTTTTTCATATTCGCTCTTGTTCCGGACGATGGAGCCGACATGATGTGCTGGGATCGAAAATGATATTATTTTTTGAGTGATTTTAAAAAAACCATCTGTCAAATCTATGTTCTTTGAGATGAAGCAGCATCTGAGATTTGTCGAACTACATGTAAAACGTTTCTGCTTGTTTGCAATCCAAAACCCAAGAACTTCCAGTTATTTGTCCCATACTGATAAAACACGTGGACAATTTAACATTGCCTCTTCACATAAGCTCTTTATAATTAAATGTAGTACATACCACGTAAACAAACATCAGCTTGGTTTCTGCCAAACCGAAGGAGAGCTTGTGTTGAAATATGTTGGCAGTGGTTGATATGTTATTAGTCATTCTCAACAATACAGGGTAGGCTCCCGGCGTCTGGATACTTGACGTTATACAGCTCAACCTGGACAAGACATTACAATACAGTAGATATTCATATAGAGTGAAAAAACAGGATGCTTTTATCACCATTGCGAACAAACCGTTTGACCTTCGTGTTGCTGGTAACATATAATGTGCGAGAAAAGATGCGACATGATAAGAAGGTCATTCAAATGACTAACTTCTTATCGATGAGAAAAACACTTGAAATTGATATTGCCACTAGATATTTACATGAACGTAACCACTAGTAGCACGCTAGTTAATACATATATTTCTAGAAAACATTCAACCAATTTAAAATGTTCACTGCATTAAAAAGAAAACGCATTTCGTCTTTTCCTAATACGCACGTGACCAAAGGATTGACAAAAATATGTTATAATATTTTAACTACGAATTTTACTATGGAATATTCAAAAGAAATATCAATGCTGAGAGCACTGGTTATAATGAACGTTTAGTTTTTGTCACAGTCTTTTTATTCCATCTACAGCTTACATTACACGTGCTTTATTGGAAATATTTCATACCTTTCGGGGAACTGTGTGGTACTGCTGACAGCGCATGTTGTGTTTCCTATCTGGACTGTTACATGTACTAAAATGTTGGAAGTTTTGTAATGGTCTGTGTTATCAATTAATCCACTGATCTGGAGGACAGTTCCTCCTCTTGTTGGACCTTTTCTTGGTTCTATTTCACTCACCTTGGGTTTACAACAGAAATGTGTATTATCTATATTATGTATTTGGCTATTAACACTAGTTTTCAACTGTTCTTTAAATTTAAAACTGGGGAATATTAAAAAAAAAAAAAAAAAAAAAAAAAAAAAAAAATATATATATATATATATATATATATATATATATTGATGACACATCAACTTAATGCAAAATTAATAACGGTCACGCGGGTAGTGAAGATCATAATAGTAGATAGAACTAAATCTATCACATATATTATGAATATCCAATGTCTGTTTAAAGAAGCTCGTAAGAAGAAAGGTTCTAGGTCAAATGTAAATCATATTATCTATCTACATCTTTGCAGGTGAAACTGGATCTTTATGAAAAATAAAAGGGTTTGTCTGCGACTTTGAAACACGTGACCTCATTCGAAAACAGTAAATACAATGAATAACATTTACCAGAACTGGCGCCGTTTCCAACTCTCGGACGTTTCAAAGACGTTTAAATAGCAAAAAAAGAGAGAGAAAAAACAGACATTATTAATTATGTTTCCGTTGGTCTGTACCTCAACCGACATAAATATTTAAGAGTATAGTTCAGGAGAATCATATCAACATGTATAGGCAAAAGACATCGTTTCTTACAATAGGTTTTCTTGTATTTTAGTTATCTTGGAGATTTTTGACAGGTATTGATAAATTTCTACCTGTGGAGGACAAAATGCATTGAATATCTTTGATGAGTTTCCCTCTACATCGTCACGTGCCGAACATCTTCCGATGGGTGGGGTTACACCGCTCTGTGTATCTTGTACCCAGACACACTGAAGTAGATCTGTTAAGCACCCATAGCAGTCATAGTGCACCTTACAATCTTCAGTGCTAAGCATATATAACCGGGATGATGTCTGAAATGTATCAACGTCCAAGCTATCTACAAAGTAATTTGCTTTTCTTGTTGCTGTTAAGCTTCACAGTAATTGGAAAATGCGCTCTTATTAATTTTATAATCTGCTGCCAGGAAAAGTATCTTGTGAAGATCTCGAGTTATGGTAGTTTACTGTTTAGTCAAATCTTCAGTTTAGTTTAGTCTTATCCCTCAGGTAATTTTTAATTAGCGTTTTTACAAAGTATACCAAATAACTTTAGAACATTTTGACCTACATCCTTTAATATTATAACGAATGACCAACATAATGTTAAAATTAAATCAATCTTTCTGCTATATATACAAAATGTTTTTGCCTTGACATTTTTTAAATACGGTGATCTTAAGGGTTGTTCGGCTGCTGCATTGAGATTTAGCTAACCTTTGTTCTCTGAACGTAGAATAATCTACTTCCATTGCCATTAACGATCAAGTTTCCAACGGGACCTTGCTCCGAGGAGACGGACGCTTTAAATATGGTAATCGGTCTTCCAAATGACGAATTAAACAGAACCTGTAATAGTTGCGAGAACAATGTAATAAATCTTGACCAATCTGTCTATTTGTGTCTCTTTATCGTCGGTAACGATTGCAGATATGACCGACGCCCCCTGAATATTTTTGATGTTGTTCTAGATATTGCAATATACAGAAAACAATTCCAGAGACGCTCATGTTTCTTTACATGCACAAATTTGTAAATTGCATGGGACTTAGGTTTAATATTTCATCTGAAAGACAATAAGAAATGTTAATGGAGGAGCGGGGAATCAAACTCGCGACCCACGGATTGCAAATCCTTCTCACAGGACGACCAATACCCCATAATTAAGTGGAGAATCGGTGCCTGTCATATACTCAAAAACTTTATACATTTTACGGTATTACTTATATAGGTGAGCTCCGCCTTCTATGTCAATCATCATATTACTATGAGAGCTGTGCCTCTCTGCAATATATATGTTTTAGTTGTGTATTAAATATTTAACTGTATGGATGCTTAGTTTTAAATAGCCCACATTAGAAGCCATGGTGTCAGAAGTGGGATTCGAACCCGCTTATATTAGGATATATTACGCATATATTACGCACCATACGCACCTTATATTACTCACCTTAGGATGCGTTTTCAAACATGATACAGGCAGATTTACAAACTAATAGTGTATGAAAAATTTGCATTGGTTTTCATGATAGCTAATATGTTCACTTAAAAACACTGATACAGAGAATGTCTTTTAAAATGATACACATTTTTGCTCGCTCTGTTAGATGAAAGCATCACTTATTCTAAGAATCACCTTTGTTAAGTGGCCACGATCCGTACCAAAGTACCCAACGAACTTGTCTTGATGCGTTATAAATAGAAGTGACGTAATCATCTCTTTATGATTGGATAGAAGAACCGAATCCTTAGAATCAGCATTCTTTAAGGAATCAACAAAAGCGATTCTTGTGTTGTAGTTCGTATGGCCACAAGATATATCGTTATTATCCTGAAAATTAAGACTAGGTTAGAGTGTATGAAAAAAAAAAACTCTACTAACATTCTGGCGACTTGAGAAAAGATACAAGTAGTACATTAACGCAGTGAAAGTAAGATGTAGGATAGATAGATAAATAGATAAACGAATAATGAATGAAATAATTAATAAATGAATGAATGAATAAATTATTTAATGAAGCATACCTGTATGTACATTTAAGCTCTTGCCGAGACCTGTTTTAGACAAGAGAAGACGACATTCACACAAATGGTGTGAGATATATAATATATCCTTGGGTTTTCAAAATTCAAGAGAAATTACATTGACGTAAAATAAAATCTTTTGTTTTACGAACAAAATTTGACGGTGAGTGAGAAGACACACGAAGATACAATATTATTATAATAAAAATCACATGTGTTTGTTTCAAGAAAAATAGTGGTTTTAGGGTGAATAAACGTAAGCACTGCTAACAATATATATCAACATATGTCTTTAATATTTTTCTGACAGACATGTTTCATAACTATATTGAATTAAAGATTTGAGAAATGCCAAGTTTGCACAGATGGTGCTAGGACATGCTTATTGCACAAACAGTTGTTAATGTGACCCAGAACAATTTCAAAAAATCAATTAGTACCGATTTCTATCATAAGAATTAGAACACATTACAAATCTTTACTTAAGATTTTTTTCATTTCCATTGATTAAAGTTGAACACGGTAAAAATCATTTTATGATTTGTCAAGTCAGATAATTTATATACCTTTTAGACGTGGAAGAAGTCTTCGTTAATTCTAAAAAACTGTAACATGATTTCTATATAATCATAGTGTGTTCAATAGTGTATCCTTAATGCCATTCATCCTGGTCTATCTATTTGAGCTTATTTATCGTCGGTATCGGTTGCCCATATGACCGACGCCCTCTGAAGACTTTATGTTTTGGGGGTAGTGCAAGATACAGAAAGCATCCCCTGGTTCTTTTGCATGCTCAGTGTATAGCACTGATACACGGGACCTCGGTTTAACGTCTCATCCGAAAGACTATTAGTAATGTTAGTGGATGTGCGGCCGGGGGATCGAACTTGGGACCCCTGGTTTACCAGTCCAGCTACCACATCCGCTCCTATCCTGGTCTATTTCAACACTTGTATATTATTATAAGACGAATGGACAAATTAGGTGAATAAGACCTTGATTCTCAATTCATTAATGATACCAATGTGCTTTCAAATGAGGAATAAACTTTTTGATTCACCAAAAGTTGGACTGGTGCATTCTTGCACTTTAATCTTTTGTCTAAATATTGTTAACGCCGCCCACCCACGAACCCCGAATACAAGAGAAGTAGGTAGGCAAAGAAAGCATTCAGTATTATGTACAAGAGAATTTCTCATTACCCCCAATTTTTTTAATTAAATACTGTCTTGTAGTTCTATTAGGAATTCTCACCCGTTTTTCCGAGCATGAATTTCCAGGCGGGTTGATCCAGTCAGGCCAGCTGCCTTTTTGTCCTGCAAAACATTCTTTTTGTTCCTCTGCAAAGAAATTCTCTACGTATGATAGAGGAAACTGGCAGACGATAGACCCGGAATATTTCGTAGGCGACCCCCGAAAAGACGCTACAAGTATGCTGTTTCCTGTTCCTGATTTAGTTACTGTGGCTGCGAGGAGGGTTGTGTATCCATTACAGTCCAGTTTGCTTTCCATATACGAACGGAAGTACGAATGATATTTTTTGTAGCACATTTGGCTAATATAGGCTATTCGTTCTCCCTCCGTAGTGATCGTGTTCCTCAGAAAATATACGAAGCCAGTTACCGAATAAAAAGAAAATATGAATTCAAATTTATTCCCAGGTTTGGACTTTATGTAATGTGTGTCCACATCAGTTTGTCTGTGGTAAATATAGAATGCGTCGTTGTAATACGTATAAGAACGCTCCGAAAACGTTTCAACACCTCGATCTGAGCCGATCGCAGAATATAAACGACAAGCTGCTGTTTGACACGGAACAGTCACGACTTGAGCCGAATGTTCCCCTCCCAGTGAATTTCCTTCCGATTTATTGCCATAGGTATGGGCGTGCCAGAATTGTGAAATATTTGAAGACTTATGGACAAAACAGTCAAAGAAATTACACCGCAGTAAATATTCATTCTGCATGTATTTGAATAACGTAAAAACGGAAGTGTTCCCGAACACATCAACTTCTGATCGTAAATCAGTTAGTGAAATACTGTTATTCTGAAACTGCAAAATAGTGTCACTGCAGGCAACATAAATGCTTCCTCCGTTCGAAACCAAAACTGAGACTATTTTTCCACTATCACAGATAAATTCTTTCTGCTCGTTTAGGTATGTTGACGAAAAACAAAGAGATATAGACGCTACAAACATAAGTCCTATGAATTCCTGCATAATGGTTGACACGACTCTCCACTAAACTGCAAAAGATCCGCCCAGTACAATAAATAATACAATGCTGTTTATGACAAAGCTTCGACTGAAATAGCAAAACAACATATACAACAAAAAGATGGTCATAACGGTCCAACATCGCTCACCTATTTATAAATGTTCTTGCAAAAAAAACATGATGCAATAATATTTGACGAACTCTAATAAGATTTCTTTTCCTTTTAGGTAACCTAGGTCAAATTTTCACTGATTCATAGATTGTTGAGAATATAATCGTGAATAGATTCATGATGTCTGGGTCAAACTACTCAGTTTGTGACCCAGATTTACCCAGTGTGACCTAGTTTTGACTGTGGCCTAAATATTATTTAGATATACATTCTAGTCAACTCTCATTAAGATAGGAAAATCATATGTCTTTCAAGCGTTCTCACAGTTTTCTACACTGGTGACCTATTTAAAACCCAAAGTGACCCAGTTTCAAAGTCCTTTAACAAACAAAAAAGGTCAATACTCTGACCAAGTTTCATGATGGTTAATTTGAAAATTTGACGTAAAGAATGTTTACAAGGTGTTCCATTAACATGTGTGGGTAACCTGGATTTAGCTCCACGTCACCAAGTTATAAGTATTAAGTGAGTTCCTTATTGCTTATTTCTTTTTTCAATAAGGAATAGGGAACTAGCCTTATATACCTTTTTCAAATCCAAATAAGGAACAGAAGACGTAAAAATGCAGATATTCATGCAAAAATACATGATTTTATGCATCTTAAATCAGCAAATTGTTCAATTAAAGAAGTCGTGGCGGATATCTAAACAAATATTTATGTTCGTTCAAAAATTAAAGCGCAAAAAATCTAGAAAAGGAACAGAAGAAAAAAAACGCATGCAAAACCGATACTGAAAACTTGAAATTATTGAAAAGACATTTGCAAATGTATAATCGACCAGTATTATCATCAAAACATCAGCCTGACTTGGAAACTCCTTCAAAACTACATAAGATTATGCATTTTCAATCACTAAACTGTTCACTTAAAGCACTTGCATCGGATCTTTTGTAGACAATCAATCACAAGAACTGTCATTAAGCATTGGCGTCGCAGAGTACTTGAAAAAAATGTACAAGACGAATAAGGAATAGGAAACCATTCCTTATTCCGCATTCAAATCTGAATATGGAACAGAATAATTTTGGCAAAGAAATGCAGCAATTACAAAAACTTTTCTTTAAACTTCATTATATAATATCAGATGTAAAAATAGATAATATCGAGAACAGAATTTAAGGAATAAAGAACTTTTACGTACATGAAAGTATGTAACAGAAAGATGCAATGCATTTTAGAATACACAACCTAGAGTGGGGTTCGAACTGCGATCTTAGTACATCGAAGGCCAACACACTTACCACTGAGCCAAAGAATCGATTTCCTGACACAATTGTCAGAGGCTGTATTTATACAATTTTAGGAAGGTATGCTCTAGACCCTTGAGAAAGTCATCAATCATGAATACGAATGGTGTTGTGCATTTTTTTATGCAGATAATCAGACAGAAATCTTTAAAAAAAAAATTTTTTTAGTTATTTTTTATCACTAAGTCCAGGAGAGGTCATCCCGGACGAGCCCCAGTCGTACGAACAAGAAAGTCCGTAACAGAAAGATGCAATGCATCTTATAATACACAACCCAGAGCGGGGTTCGAACTCCGATCTTAGTGCATCGAAGGCCAACACTCTAACCACTGGGTCAAAGAATCGATTCCCTGATGCAGTTGTTAGAGGTTGTATTACAATTATAAGAAAGTACGCACTAGACCGTAACAGAATAAGGAACTAACTTTATTTTACACATCACATATTTCTACATACGTGACATTTAAATTGTCTCGCTTGCAGTTGTCAAGAGCTGTCCTACCATATGATTAAGATAAATTGTTTTCTTTTTAATTGTTTCAGAAAATGAATGTTATTTAACTTTTTCTGTTTCTTCAAAGTTATAGCCAAACAAGATGCGTTATGATAACATTACATCATAAAACGTGTACACCTTTTTGACGTCAGTGTTTGCAAACTGTGAAGTCTTTGTGGTGAGTTTTCTTTCATGAAACTTTTTCTAAATCATTTGTAAAAGATAAGAAGAAAATATGTCCTTATATATTTCTTTGTATAAAAAAAATTATTTTGAAACTGTGTAACATTTGCACGTGCATGAACTTAATGTGAACAAAAATAGAGTAAGAACAATACTCACTTTATAGGGTTTCCAGTTTTAATTATGTTTCAGTAAACTCTTAAACTCTTATCCTCATTAATTTTAAGACCTGTTCAATGCATTCTTCATAATATATTGTGATGAATCCAACTGTAAACTGACATCCTTTACGGAAGTATGACAATTAAAATTCAAGTATCTGCCATCAGTAAACGGGACGGAAAGACAATACAATTTTAGTCCTCATAATGTCATACTTATGATCCACTTGCATTGTCTTTTTTCCCTCTTTTTTCTATAATTGTAATGTGCGATTTTATAAATGCTTAGTGAAAGAAAGAATGAAGCATGTCAACAACATCATTCAAACTTTTATGAACATTGTTCCGCGTCTTCTTTATCGGTTCATCAACTTTAACATGCAGCAAACTTCGACACCTCGACACCTGTCGCTAGAAGTGAATATGTATAAGCTAATATATCCAAATATCAATATACTGTTTTAGTCGGAGCGGGTCAGTGGTCCAGTGTATACACACAGGGCTTGCA
Organism: Cyclina sinensis; assembly: GCA_012932295.1. NCBI lineage: Eukaryota > Metazoa > Mollusca > Bivalvia > Venerida > Veneridae > Cyclina > Cyclina sinensis. The sequence goes on from JAAONU010000013.1 coordinate 5,870,992, forward strand.
ATCCAGGTGTGGATGGGGAGTGGGGTGGGGGCGGGGGGAGGATTGAAGAAATGACTTGAATACGAAAGAAAGACACATGTCAACATCGTTTTAGAGTGAATAGAACATGGTTCGATCATAATTATTTTTCAAAATCAGTAAAGTCAGTGTGTGAGACAGGGACTTTAGACCGAAGTATATTTTATCGGAACATGTTAACGACCCAGGAGAGTCTTTCGAATGAGACGCTTTCTCTATCTTGCAATATCTCTTACAACATAAAATAACTGACTCCTGAGAGGTTGTCGATCATATGGTAAACAGGAGACCTTAAATAATTTCAAATAAGATGTCATTTGTTGACCAACAAACAGAAGTATTGAGCTTTTCTTCCGTTACGGCAAATAATCATTCGTCGGTCATGATCAAACGGAACATTTCTGCGCTACTTTCTGGCGGAAGGATCGGGCATTTTGCTAATTTCGAAGAAACAGTTTTAGGAAGTAATTCAACCAATCATACTATTCTGTTATTTAGAAAAAAACTTAACTGTTTATAAAGAAAACAGGTGCTAAATGAAATGCCACTGAATGTATACTGCTTAGACAGTTCCCAAAGTTGGAAAGTTTAGTAGGTAAAGGCTATTTCGATTTCTGGTAATGGTAGCATAGGATAAGTACAGAAGTACATGTACTTTAGACTTCAGAAGACTGTATGATAAGTACAGAACTACATGTACTTTAGACTTCAGAAGACTGTATGATAAGTACAGAACTACATGTACTTTAGACTTCAGAAGACTGTAAGGTAAGTACAGAAGTACATGTACTTAACAGTTTAGAAGACTGTATGATAAGTACAGAACTATTTGAGACTTCAGAAGACTGTATGGTAAGTACAGAACTATTTTAGACTTCAGAAGACCGTATGATAAGTACAGAACTATTTTAGACTTCAGAAGACTGTATGATAAGTACAGAACTATTTTAGACTTCAGAAGACTGTATGATAAGTACAGAACTATTTTAGACTTCAGAAGACTGTATGATAAGTACAGAACTTTTTTAGACTTCAGAAGACTGTATGATATGTATAGAACTATTTTAGACTTCAGAAGACTGTATGATATGTATAGAACTATTTTAGACTTCAGAAGACTGTATGATAAGACGCGCGGGCATAAGAACTGATGTATAGCTTTATAAGTTAGTTTGCTATATGTATCAGTAAACGCAATTATGTTTTCCTCATTTGTTTCGCTTTTCGCTAGATAAAATACAATTACTCATGTGCCGTTTCTGTTACATTGTATAAACAAAATCTGCTTGATCAACACAAATGCAAAGTGCAAATTTGTTTAGATATACATTTTTTATTTGATGAGTAAAGAGCAAATAAAACCCATCTCCTATATATTATACTTGAACTTAACTCTGTTCAGTATCGATCACAGACGAGCGAGAATGACAAAACAATGGGCTGCGTGACTGTTGTACACAACCATGAACACAATAAAGAAAGGAAGGGCGAAGGTTCATGTTGAAAGGGAAGTTAATGTACTGAAGACAGTAGCTGTATCTACTCTGTTTATCCGATTTTATCTTTGTCACTGATAAAAAATAGATTTAGATATATGTTTTTTTGTATTGTTGCCAGTTTTGTTTTTATTTTTCGTCTGAAGTGTTTCTTAACATTTATGGTTGTACTAAACTTCCTCATCGGTAGAAACACTTGAATTGATTATTTTTCTGTCTTCACAAAATGCACCAGTGTTATGGTTACATCAATGAAAAGAAAAAAGAATTATTTTTCGACATGCGATCTCAATGAAAGGCAAAGTATGCTTTGAAATGTGTTTTTTTTTTATCATCGAATAACATGATTGCTCGGTCACAACATTCTTGTCTTTTTCAATGATTCAGCTTTTCAACCGCACAAGTTTTTTTTTTCTTTATCGATTTTTTTGTGGACAGAATATAATGGTAAATTTTAGTCTGTCCCTAATATACACTGTATTATTGTTTACGTTGTTGATTTTTGTTTACATTAAAGGTTATCGTTTATACATTCAGTTACTCATGTATCAAGAGCAATGAAGCAAAGATGTCATCATTTACACTCTGTATGGTGGCTGATATTTGTCAACTTCGAATTTGCCCAAACAAACAGCTAGACCTAGTCTTGTATTAATCACACAACTGCTGTATGTCAAAGAAAAGAAGTTATTGCGTCGTTTTATTCTTTATTTATCGGTTTTATTTGTTACTGTTTTCTGGCATGCCTATTTATGTGTCTGTACACTGCCATAGCTTGATATTAATGTTCTCACGGAAGTTAAATGCTACCATTCTTTTAACCGTTTGTTACGCATAAAATTAGTACAATTAAGCATGACTAAGTTGACCTGATTTATGTACATGTTTCATTGTTTTAAAATCTTGGGATGCAGTTTTTCTAAGAACTAGATCAAGATGTCATTCGCGGTGTCCTGTGGTTAATGAATGTGGTTACGTCATATGGGGTGACATACTGTCTTTGTCTTGATAAGTCACCGTTAATTGTCATTGTCGGTCTTCCTTGATCAGTCACAGTAAAACACTGTAATCACGAAATTTGCTGTTGAGAAAATGCCTGAAGGCTATAAAGCATGGTCTTTAGTTGGTCCTGGTTGTTATATGAAATTTAAGAATATATATTTTTCCTTACAAGCAAGATTTTCAAGACTGTATGGAATTTAGTATATGTTGCCTTTTATTTTCTATTCTTCATTTCTTGCATCTAGGAAATCTGTTTTTGCAAAGTATTGATATGTACAACGTGTGAGTTTGTGTGTGCAGAAAGAAAATAACAATAATACATTTGCTTTCCTTCTTCTTGTTTTTAACATTATTGTTGCGGATATTTCTTGTAATACGGAAAACAAAATTATTATGCTGCAATATATAACTGTACCCTTTTGGACAGATTTTTTAGAGATATATACAATGTACATGAACTTTTTAAAAGCAGTATTTTGTGAAATTTTGATAAAAGAAAAATAATTAAACTACCGGAGAATATCAAAATATATTTATTTCACAGTTCAATAGATTGAGATGTCAGCAAAAAAATCGTTAAAAATATACTTTTTTTCAGTTAGAAGACCATGGGATAGATCTTTGCTGATAATAAATGCATCATGTGGTTTATATGAATGTGTTTCTCTAACATTCAACGTCACCATCACATTACAGCCAAAAAAACAATGGGACCTTTTCTAAGCTCCGCATAATCAAACTGCTTCTATCTGCGCAATCGTAACAACTCGGCCTTTTCCGACAACTTCGTAAAAATACCTCGTATGTAAGTGTATTAATACACCAAATTGTAATTCGCCGCGGCTTTAATAAAACTATAAACAAACATGGCAGAATTCAAGCAGTGTTTGTCTTATGGATTAGAAAAAAATGAAAATAAATTTTAATTTAAAGCATGAACAGGTAGAGGCTTTCAGAAATGTCTCCAATAAAGCAGACACCTTTTGTGTTACAAAATAGTCCATTATGGCGACTACCATATTATTTCCGAGGTGACTTACTGAAGTCGTCCGAGGTGTTCCGAATGCTATCTGCGCCAGTCCATTAATGGCGGACGCAAGGGAGGTAATTAAGGAGGTACTAATTTCTGGAACGGTCTGTACATGTAATAAGTAGATGATGAGAAATTAAACATCTTAAAGCGACTGACTCACAGACGATGATGAAAAGAAAATGTTTATACATCTTGAAATTCTTGCTGTAATCTTGAAGAACATATTTAAACTAAGTTACTGACTCAGTTTTTGTTACAGAAAAACATCAAAATATAAAGTTTTACACACTTTTATTGGTAAAACATTTACCCCGTTAGTCACGGGGTAGATACTTTAATTATAAGATTAATTTTGAGGCGATCTAATAACTAGGTTCCGTGGCTCAGTGGTCTAAGTCGTCGCTCTATATTTTACTGACCGAAAGATCGTGGGTTCAAATCCTGGTTAAGTCAAAACTTTTTTTTCAGTTTTCATGGTGTATAGAAGCATAATATTATATTTTTCCATAATATACTAAATCCTCTTAAATTTGATAGAATAAAATTTTCAGCAAAATCTTGTGAGTCAGTGGCTTTAAACTTTCCTCTAGAAATTGCAGATCAATTTTACCACTTTGTGACGTCCTGAAATTCCTCTTCGGAAAGGCATATGAAAGGGAATCAGCGCAATCAAGCATAATGTTGTAAGATTAGCAAAAACTCAGAAGGGCATCATTCACATATCCCCTGCTCAAATCTCTCGAAACCCTTGGTCGTGGTATCAAAATTCTTTTGAACTACGAACTCAAAACGATTACAGCTAAAATAGAAATTATGTTCCCAGATTTCTCTATTAAATCCTTGTGGAGCCCTTTAATTCATACCGTCAGCAATACCATTCAACTTCCACCTTAAGAAAATACCAATGAATCAATTGAAAAATGACTTGTTCAGTTACGTCAAAACGATATCTTGCCTTTTGATTTCTTTCCGTTATAGGCAACAATTATCAGTTGCGTAGCTGTTTCACTCATTTTGCATTTGGTTCTTTTTATTTATTGTAAACGTAAAAATAAACAAGCGATCTGCCAAAGCTGCAAGAAAGGTGTAAAAAATGTTGACACTACACACTATGGCAAACTAGACCTTTAGGAGCGGATGTGGTCCAGTGGTAACGCGCTGGACTGGTAAGCCAGGGGTCCCGAGTTCGATCCCCCGCTCCTCCACTAACATAACTAATAGTCTTTCGGATTAGACGTTAACCGAGGTCCCATGTATCAGTGCTATACACTGAGCATGCAAAAGGACCAGCGGTGTCTCTGGAATGGGATGCTTCCTGTATCATGCACTAACCCTACAACATAAAATAACTAATCTCTTCAGGTGGCGTCGGTCATATGGGCAACCGGTACCGACGATAAATAGATAGAAACTAAACCGGGTGGCTAAATGACATGTACCGACAACACATACAGCGCGGTCACGTTGGCACCCATTACTCCTACAATAAAAACCTTTCCGCGGACAGCAAGCTCCACTTTTTTCAGGGCTGGATAATAAATTATGAGGTAAGTCAAACAAGAGGCACAAACAGATTTTTTTTCGAAAGGTGGTGGGGGGGGGGGGGGGGGGGGGGGTGAGGGCAAGTGTGTGTGTGCGTGTGCGTGTGTGCGTGTGTTTGAGTGTGTGAAGAACCTACCTATCGAAAAAAATGCGGGGTGGGTGGGGAAGAACCTAGCCGTCCCATGTAAGTAAATAGTTTAGTTCTAGGCTAGGGGAATCTGTGTGGTAAATAGTTATTTTTAGGCTAAGAAGTTGTTTCCTTATTGTCCTTTGTTTAATTTTACTTAATATTGCTTTTGTGCACAACCACTGCAATTTTATAATTATATGCCTGAAGGGGGCATATTATGTTATGGTCCAGGGCGTCCGTCCGTCCGTTAGCAATTTGGTTTCCGGAGGATAACTTAAGTACTCTTTGACCTACAGTCTTTTACCTTCATGTGAGTATTGCCCATATTGAGTGGATGACCACTATTGATTTTGGAGTCAGTAGCTCAAAGGTCAATGTCACATGAACCTCAACATTGAAAACCATTTCCGCTATGTAACTTGACAATCATTTGTTGTAGAGACTTCAAACTTTAAATCATAATTGCCCACATTAAGTGGATGACCCCTATAAATTTTGGGGTCAATATGTCAAAGGTCAAGGTCGCAGTGACCTAAATGTGTAGAATCATTTACACTCTGAAACTCAACAAATATTTGTCTTAGAGATTTCATAATTCATATAATGGTTGCACACATTTAGTGAAAGACGTCTATTAATATGGGGTCAGTAGCTCAAAGGTCAAGGTCACAGTGACCTTATCATAGAAAACCATTTAGCCATGTAACTTGACAATCATTTGTTGTAGAGACTTCAAACTTTTTATCATAATTGCACACACACGCCTATTGATTTTGGGATCAGTATGTCAAAGGTCAGGCTCACAGTGGCCTAAATGTTTAGAATAATTTACATTCTGTAACTCAACAACCATTTTTCATAGAGATTTCAAAATTCATATAATGGTTGCACATATTGAGTGAATGACCTTTATTGATTTTGGGGTCAGTAAGTCAAAGGTAAAAATATTCAAAATTTAAAGCAAATCATTTAATTTTAAAGCCTAAGGTTTCCTCCCTTGTATCACAAGTGCATCATACTTAGAGAAAACACCCTTCGGGCATATAATGCTCCGACCAGCGGTGCTCTTGTTGAACTATATTTTCTGCTATGGTATTCAACTGGAGCATAAAAATCCAAAAGTTAAAAGGTCAGAAACTGTGTTGAAACACCTTTCTGTAGAAGACAAGTGATGACCTATGGGTACAAAACACTAGATCATTCTCTTTTGAAACACATCAGTTTGGGAAATTTATTGATTTTACAAGGCATACAAATAGGTAAAGGACATATAATAGTCTTACCCCTTGATGTATGGGTTCTTTGTACAGTACACAGCTGCAGACTGTAAAACCTTTTTGTACAAATGACCAAGGTAAAATCAAGTTATATGACCATTGCCATGTTTCAGGGACATTTGTATCTAAGATACATTTTTAGCTAACCTGAGCACAAAGTGCTCAGGGTGAGCTTTTCTGATCAGTCTTTGTCCGTCGTCCGTCCGTCGTCAACTTTTCATTCAAATGACATATCCTCTGAAACCAAAGGGCCAAATTAAATAAAACTTGCATGGGCTGTTCCTTGCATGAAGCTCTACCAAGATTGTTCAAATGGTTCTGGTCCATTGCATTTCTGGTTCACTGGAGCTAAAATTAGATTTTAATGTTGGATCTTTAAATATCTTCTTCTCCGAAACCTCAAGGCTTAGAGTTTAGATATTTTGCATGAAGCATCATCTAGTAGACCTCTACCAAGTTTGTTCAAATTATGACCGTGGGGTCAAAACTGACCCCACCCCAGGGGTCAGTTGATTTTACATAGATTTATATAGAGAAAACTTAAAAATCTTCTTGTCAGAAACCACAAGGCCTAGGGTTTAGATATTTGGTTTGCAGCATTGTCCAGTGGACCTTTACCAAGTTTGTTCAAATCACGGCCCCTGGGTCAAAAATGGCCCCGCCCCAGGGGCCACATGTTTTACATAGAGTTATATAGGAAAAACTTTAAAAACTTCTTTTCAGATAGCACAAGGCCTAGAGTTAAGATATTTGGTGTACATCATTGTCTACTGGACCTCTACAAAGTTTGTTCAAATCATGACCCTTGGGTCAAAACTGGCTCCACCCGGGGGGGGGGGTCATTTGATTTTACACAAGCATTTATATAGGAAAAACTTTTAGATCTGCTGCTCTGAAACACCAAGAGCTATACCTTCAATTGTTAGTTGTTATGTCTCCCCCCAACCCCGCCCTTCTGATGGAGACATATTGTTTTTGCCTTGTCCATGGGTGTCTGTTTGTCTGTCTGTCTCACACTTCGTTTCTTTTCAATAACTTGAGTACCAGTTCACCCAAAGCCTTCAAAATCCACAGGGTTATTGCCCTTATTGAGTACAAAAAATCCCTTTTGTGTTTTGGGTCAGTAGGTCAAAGGTTAAGGTCAGAGGGACCTCTTGTGTGAAAACAATTTCTACTCAATAACAGGACTACCATTTCGCCCAGAGCCTCCAAACTTCATAGGATGATTGATTTTACTAAATAAAAGAACCATGTTGTTTTTGGAGCTAGTATGTCAAAGGTCAGGTACACAGGGACCTGTAGAGTGAAAAGTTTTTTTTCTGCAGAGTAACTGTAGTACCATTACAACCAGAGCCTTCAAACTTTATAGGATAATTGTATTAGAAAAACCCTATTGTTTTTAGGGTTCATAGGTCAAAGGTTAAGTTCACAGGGGCCTGTAGAATGAAAACTGTTTCTGCTCAGTAACTGGAGTACCATTTTACACAGATCCTTCAAACTTCATAGAATGATTGTCTTTTCTCACTTAAAGAACCCAATTATTTTTGGGGTCAGTAGGTCAAAAGTTAAGGTCACAGGGACCTGTAGAGTGAAAACTATTTCTTCTCAGTAACTGGAGTATCATTACACCCAGAACCTTCATACTGTATAGGGTAATTATATTAGAAGAACCCTATTGTTTTTGGGGTCTGTAGGTCAAAGGTCAAAGTCATTGCGACCTGTAGAGTAAAAATATTTATGCTAAAAAATTGAGTACCATTACACCCAGAGTCTTCAAACTTATTGCAAAGCTTTTCAAACTTACACCTATAAAAACCAAAAAACGATATTTGTAGCATGAGCAATGAGACTCAGGTGAGCGATTTAGGGCCATCATGGTCCTCTTGTTTGTTTAATTTTATCTATGGAAAATGATTAAACATCTGTAAACATTTGTTATGTACATATTTATTTGGCACATAAGCAGCGATATATTACACAGGGTTGCTTTTTAATGATTTAAAAACAAGGAATATCTTACAACATCAGAATAACAGTTTGACACATAAGAAATTGCAAAAAAATATAAATTTCAGACTGGGGTGTAGCTAACTATAAGCTGAACAGGCACCTGCGTACAATTCATTCCGGGAGGTAGAAAAAAAGTTATCTTAATATGAAATCTGTAGAGCTTCCAGAGGTTTTATGAAAAATGTGAAACATCATGTAGAAATAATGGTGAATGGTATGGAAGGTAAAGGAAAATGGTTTTAATGTACACCCAAACATTGTTCAGTATTTACGGTTTAAAAAACAACTGAGCCTTCTTTGCAATATACCGGCATTTAAGTACGACCTGGATATGAGCAAGTCACTTCATTTCTCACGCACATGTATTTACATTTTTTTATACATAACCTCGGGATTTAAATCATTTACACATGATTTGTAATAATTAACCTTTAGGACCTTGTCTTGAAACAAAGAAAAACAAGAAATACAAGAGCCATGTTAACATGGTCATCCCCGCCGAATGTGTTTGCTTATTTTTCATTCTTGTGCACAGCACCCCTCCCCAAAGAGATCTATGGAACTATGAAGTTTTAAGCTGATATCTCAAATTCTTTTCGAGTTATGCTCCGGGGAAAAATTATGCTTGAAAAATAAAAAAAGGCAATATCTAAAAAAATTATATAGGGTAGAGGTATCATTTTTGTGTACTGCACTCCTCCTCAAGGAGATATATCCATCTATGACGGACTCTTCGGCGTTTTCGGCGGGGGATAATTAAGAAGTACAACTGATCAATTAACAATGCAATAAAAACTGCAACAAAAATTACATCGTTTGGAATAATCAATTTAACATATTAAAATTAGTATTACACAAACTGTTCCAGTTAGTACAAAGTATTTGGAATCTAGTCAAAACAATCGTGTACTTTAAGTACCAATCAGTAGCTTGTTTCTAGCCGTTTTAAATACCAATCAGTAGCTTGTTTCTAGCTGTTTTCGTTTCTCGGATGCTCTCTCCAACTTCCGCAGTAGATCTGGAATTTTGATAGTCAGATCACCAAAGCTAGGTCTACCATCTGGGTCCCAAGTCCAACAGTGCTGCATTATCCTATACCTGCGAGAAAAAGTAAAAGTTAACAAGATTGTTTGATTGCTATTTGCACATGGTATAATTCCAAGAAAATTAGTAGCCGCAAAAACGCCACTTTCAAAGAAACGGAAACTATAGTATCCGAGAAAATACAGTTATTTCAAAACAGCTCCATAATTAATACTATTAGCTGTAAGTTAGTAGAAATACTAAGTGCAAAAAAAGAAACTTCCTTAAATCACCACAACTCACATTTCTTCAGGACAGAAGTCGGGTTTATTCATTCTACGGCCCTCTCGCAGATATCGTAGCATGTCCCAATTATCTACTGTCGGGTATGGGTTCACACCACGTGTCAGTAATTCCCATAAAACCACTCCAAACGACCACTAAAACAAGGCAAGCAACTCAAACATAGCATAATTGTATGGTTATTCTACGACGATACATTATTAATGATTAATAATTAGAAAATTCTTAAGAATTTTGAAAGATATAAGTAGTTTCATATACAACTGACACTAACATTTGAAAGTATCACCTACCACGTCTGACTTGGTTGTAAAGAGCCCAAACTCAAGGCTTTCTGGACTCATCCATTTTACCGGAAGTTTCGCTTTCTTATCGCAAGAGCTGTAATATTCTTTCTCGTAAACATCACGTGACAACCCAAAGTCGGCAACCTTGACCTTCATGTCGTTGTCGATCCTGCAGCAGATTTCTTTACTTCAATAAAGGTTTCCGGAAATATTTTTATTACATACTACGCATATATTTAATGTCTTTCTGAATTGTAACTTCTGGAATACAAAAACAAGTGACGTGAATGTATTCCTGTCTTACTTTATTTCAATTTGTTGAGCAGTATTTCGAAAATTTAAACATACATGTATAGTTAATCTACTTCTGTTAAAAAGACCAAGATATTGCTAAGGTCACTTACATACAGTTCCTTGCAGCAAGGTCGCGATGTACAAATTTTAGCTGGGATAGATAGTGCATTCCATTAGCGATGTCGACTCCAAATACTACAAGATCCTTCACTGTTGGTTTCTTGTAAAGAAAAAATATTTTGTCGGGAATGTATAACGAGGTAAGTAATTTTTGATTATCAACACATGACACAATGACTTTCACATAATATGTTATGGAAACACATTTACTTAAAAGGAACTAGTTTCTTTGAAATGAAAAAAATTTGATCTGAATGTTGCTTTAGTTTAGTGAAAGATGGGAATAGTACTTACGCTATTAACATCTCTGATAAATGATAAGACATCCCCTTTCCTCATGAAAGGGAGCACGACAATGGGTAGTTTTTCTATACCAAGACAAATCCCTATCAGTGCCATGACGTGATTATGATGAAAATCTTTCATCAGCAGGGCTTCCTTCAAAAACATGCTCACATTCAAGTCTTTTGGGTCATTTCCTGAAATATCAATCAAATTTAGACTTGCAGTCAAGTCAAGATCACGCTATGTAAAGTGAAAGTAACGGAAAAAAATAAGCAGTGTAAAACGGGCCGTGATTCTACTTGGTTAAAATAAACTGAAAAAAACTGTCACACAGTATACTTATGACGCTTGTTTTGTTCAGCATTGTATTTATATATCAATGTTTACTACACGGGATTGGACTAGCAGTATCTCTAACAACATCAACAACTTTCTTTTAAATTCGCCTCTAAGTAATATGGATTCATGATGATGGAACTACTTTCAGTCATCACATATTAATGTAATATACGGGAGATTTATCTAAGGTGTATTCTGTAGCCCTTTTATTCACGAAGTTACTCTTACGTAAGATTTCAGGAATAGCTAGGTTGCATAATTGCCCCGAGCACCTCTGGAGATGGTATTGACCTTTCGGGCAATGAACAAATCTGTTCTGGTTTTATTTTTTTACATAAACAAAAATAACATATGAGAGCAAAGCACGATACCGCATCACTACGCATCACTACTTACTATGAAGTGTTTTACAAGCAACACTCGTCTCTGCCTTTTCATTAGGAAGAGTGAGATAGCCTTTGTATACACAGCCAAAGTGCCCTGAAACCATACATCAATGAACACTTCTTTGAATTGAATACACTGGAAATACCATTTTGTTATACGCAGAATCGAAACAGATACACGGCCGCTGTAGGCTTATAACTGGATGTGTGAACAATTTTTCAAATAATGTTTACAATACTGCAGTAAACATTAGAATTGGATCAACTACATTGTACATTGTATTGATTTTCGACTTGCAGATAAGTAAGAACTAAAGTATGCATGTTGAAAAGAATATGAGTGTCATCGTTTTACTGCGATTTACTGACAATTGCAAAGGTGATGGCACAAAACTAACAACTACGAAATAAATTTTCAAAAAATGCTAATTGGGCAGATATTTTTAGGTTGACAATCAACATTTCATTTTTTTTCAAGACACTGAAAAGTATACCTGAAGATCATCCAAGCAATCTCTCAGAGGTACAAAAAAACATGTATATTCATCAGAAGAAAACGAAGAACTCCCATGCAGAGGCTGTAAGACAAACAAGCAGTTCATGGAAATCATAAGACTTCATGCATTCATCGAATGTTTGGATGCCTAAATATGTTCAGACTGAAAACATTTGTTTCAAAATCCTGAATAATATACAGTAAAGTTCTTGTAATAAGACCAGTCAAAAAGAGGTCTCAATAATGAATCGGTTCTGACTAGTCGCAAAAACTAGTTCCTAAAGTTTGTCAAGAAAAGTATGTGAATAAATAAATGCAAAAACTGAACAGTATAACGTACACTACATCGAAAATTATATTGTGGCACAACTGAGCGGGTGGCCAAATCAATGTCGCTACAGTAACATTTCAATGTTCTACACTACACCCGTAGCTTTCTGTTTTAAACATGATGCAAACAAGATACTGGTGGGACGGAAGCGATTTTTGATCTCATTTGTGTCCTTGCCCTTGTATGAAGCCAACCAAATCATACAATTCGCCTATTAGGTGGCTATACTTTATATTTATATGAAATCATTTTAAAATCTTACAAGGCGTTTTTGAGATAATAAAGCAGCCAAGAAATGGGAACGGACTGATGGACGTTTCGATTATTATATACCTCCATTGTGGGCATAAGATGTTCTTTGAAAAGAGAACATGGAATGCCTTCGAAATACAGAGACAATAAGAAATTATTTGTCTGATCGTTTGCAATTTTTTTTATTACCAGTAAGTAAACATCCGCGAGACATAAACAGTTGGGATAGAAGAAATGAAATTTTGCCTAAAGAGACAGCTATAATCATTTGTTCATCAAAGCGCTTACTTTCTGTGGAAGTAATTGTGAAAAAATATTGCATACAATGAAGCCTTCCGGGTTTTTGCGTTTGCATGCAGAATGAAAATGTATGGCCTTTTTCTGCAAATGCTATAAACTGCTTTTAGATCAAGAGTTCGAATATGAAAGTATCTTCTAGTAAGATTATGCTTTTAAGTTCTTTTTTAAGTCAGAGATTAACGAATATGGTTTTGAAATAAGCATGCTGAAGTAAATTTGGACAACAGCAATATTATTTATGTAAATGAAACCTTGTCCTATGATTTCGCCTAGTATAAGGCATTCACTGGGAATAATTAGATTTTTGTGTTCGAAGAGTGCACGTGTGTCTTCATCTAGTATTGGCAAAAGTGGATCGGTCTCTTTTACGTAAGTACTGTCGTCACGCACCGCTGCTCTTAGAAACCTGTTTTCCTGATAATCTGAAACCATAGTTACATTTTTCCATTAAACTCTATGAATAATTTTTAATGTAGAATAATTTATGCGTATTATTTCTCCCTTCTCTACAAATTATACAGCGTTATTTGTTTATTTGAATACACATTATGCTACTAGTATATATTTTAAGGCTAGCAGTGATTATATTGATTTGTATCAAAAACTTTACCAAACTGTTATCCGATTTAAACTTTGTTTAATCTCTGATCACATGAACATAATTAACTATATTTTAATATCAGATAAAAGCAACAAGTGAAAAAATAAATAGAAATAATGAAAAACATACCGTTCTGTCTATTCTGTATTGCGTCAGAAGTGTGGCTCTCTGACAACCCGTCAAGTGTCAGAATATTGCTATCTCTACGGTAATGGACGTTGTACGGTTCGTTACGGGACTGGAGACGTCTTTTCACCCTTAATTTCCTTAGCCCTACCGCAACCAAAACTATGAAAGTCACACCGACAATAACAGCCACAGCAACCACAACCGTATCATAACTGGCATTTATCGTATTCATTTGTTGTGTTGCCGTAGGCCGTACAGTTTGCCTCTGAAATGCCACTGTTCCAAGATCGTATGTACGGTAGCCAATTCTGCACTGTTTGAAATGAAAAAAAATCAGGTATAGACAGTACTATCTAAAATACGAACCAGTATTACAGTTTTATTTGAAAAATCTCATCTGTATGCAACTGTAAGACTTTGTTCAAGCCAAATCAATGCTCAGTTTTAAGTATGGAATACAAATATAGTTATTTCATTGTCTCCGTTACTTCTACTTTTAAACTTGAAATTATCACAATTATCTACCTGTGTTTTTCCGACGAGCTACGACCAGATACACTGTCATACGTGTAAAAAAATGAATGCTTTGCAGGGACGACATACTCTCAGGACAATGACTCAACTTTTATGCCTGAACTAGTGATTTTTTCCAGTTGGACATTGATATTGAAAACATTAATTGTGCATAACGTTATTAATTAAGTTCGGAATTACGTAAATAATGAAATAATTCATCGAACACAAATTTTTGATACATGCAGTTTTTGCTTAAAGCAAAACTTATATAGATACTGCCAGACAAAATGAACACCATATATACTTTGACTGCGTCAAATTAAATTGAATTTGGCTTTACCGTGACCCTCTCCTTCAATAATTTCGTGACTGTCCAGAGATCAAACATCATGCAGTAAATGCTGTCTTCGAGCACGTCAATTATGGAACAATCGGATTTTCCTATTGTGATTCTAATGTCATCTTTGCTGATATTTTGCAACCCTGTTCCCTGAAAAAGTAACAGAAATCGAACGTTTACTAAAGTACCACTGGATTTTTGTAACACCCGTGGTCTTCTCATGGTTATCGGTAAAAAATATTCAAATAACAAACTGAACGATTCTGTAAAATTATAGATTTTCTTATTTTCTATCAAATATAGAGACAAGAGTTTCTTGCAACTTATGTGAATTATTTTCGATGACTACGAAGTATTTCTTCTTGTTTAGTTAGTTTTTTTTAATTACAACATGTCTGTTAAAAGTATTAGGTGTACACCTGAAGACCATCCGCTGGTGGATGTTTATATGTTATTCCGGTTGAAAGCTGTTCTTAGAAAGGCTTCAGTCAAAGCAAAACTTTACTAAATGGAATCCTTACCTTAAATGCAATTTCTGTGTAATTTGCATGTTCCGGCAGAAGAAGGATTTTGTTATAATACTCTAAATCTGGATCTTCTGTCACTAGTATTCGGAATTCGTCTAATGTTCTGATTTTACCGTAAACATTAAACAAAGTGGGCACTGTCCAAAACGGAAGCAAACTTGCATTGTCTATCACTGCAGATTTACAAAGCATCACCTTAGCGTACGATATGTCAAAAAAATCACAGAAACTTGAATTCTGAAAAATGAAAGATTCGAATCATTATTTCAAACTTATGACACATAACTTCCATTTAGGCTTAAAAGAAATTGTTTTTTTTTTCTTTACGGGCGTATCAAACTGTCGATTGAAAAATAACTTTCTTTTTCAATACTGATTGTAACACTTTCATATGGCTTCACTATTATAATGAAAATGGTGAATGAAATATTTTTGTAAATAGATGATCACCAAATATCACAAGTACAAAAAAAGACTTGTAGTTTGACTTTTTGGTAGTACAAGCATGGCATTTCATATGTAACTGAACATTGCCTTTCATTGCCTTACCGTTTTGGTTCCGTTGCTATCCTGAAGGTACAGTTGGCTGGTCTGTCCAAATCCATCTAAATGTTCACCAGATATCGTTAATGTTATCCCACCGCTAAACACAAGAAAGAAACTTAAGCTGTTTGTACCTACAAACTTACATACACACATATATGTATACATTTCTAACCCAACTTCTGACCTACATCAACAGACCAATCAAATATGTGGGTGAAAAGCAATAATAACCCAGACTGAATTTTTACAATGATTTCATTGGCCAAAAGTCGTCAACAGCGCAAAAAAAAATTTCGATCTAAGATTTCTTTGTAAAGGCTTCTTGCGGATATGAAGTATGTCTTAGTGGCAAAACTGTAATTAAAAGTTTAGGATTAATTCTTGAATGTCCTTAACTAACTGTGTGCAACGAGTACTACAAATACATATGTCTTATCATTGAACAGAAGCTTTGTTCGTGAAAAGAAGGTAGAGTTTCAGGGTAAAACTTTACCTCGACATTGTTTCATTCAATACTCTTGGATTAATTTGTGACTTAACCAAACCAACGCCAAATAGTTTTTTTGGAAAGTTACTTCTTGTTTCTTTAAAAAAAAACTTTCTGAGAATGAATATGTATATGTTTTTACGTTTCCTTGTCGTTCAAATATTTTTTTAATTTAGGGTTATGTTTGATTAGACTAAATTCAAATTGTAAATCTATGGTAAAACAGCAGTGACACCGGAACCTAACATTTGACACTCCTCGGGATTCAGACTGAAGTCCTACCCCTCAAAGCATAAAGAATGAACCCAAAACCCATCCGTCTGACAATTAAACTATCCGTATATTATTCAGTTATTCGGAAATAACTTTCATCCTACCTGACAATGGAAGATCTAGGCTGTATATCCGAGATCACGGGTTCCGGAACATACATCACTACAGGACCGTTCACTCGACTGTTATCCACCTCGTAAACTATCGTGAAATTTCCAGTATCGTTTTGTTTTGGTGCACGACAGGAAATCTCATAGTCAGAAATTCTAAAATCGAAATTATGACGTGTAACCCTTTCAAAGCGAGTTCTGAACAAAGGCTACAAACGCAAAAATGTCATAAACTGAAAGGTGTCGGAACTTTTGTATGTATAGGCCTACATTGTACACAATACAAATGTACATCTGTAACTGACCTCGTTTTGTAAATGACAGCATAACATGTTTCAGGGATAATTCCTGTTACCTAAAAGCCAGATTAGTTACATGACGCATCCCTCGTATTACTGTCTAACTAAAAGATTAGCATATGGAGAATTTAATAAGATTTCTTCCAACCTTTTTATAAAAAGAAGTGGTTGGAAAAGTCTTTAGAAGAAATGAGGTGAAGTTGGTATACATGAAAACACTGCCGTTGGTGAAAAACGCTTACTCACTCCAAATGATTCATATCTATGTTGTAGATAAAGTAAAACAAGAGCACCGCTGGGCGGAGCATTATATGCCCGAAGGGTGTTTTTTCTGAGTATGATGCATTTGTGATGTAAGGGAGGAAACCTAAGACTTTGAAATTAAATGGTTTGCTTTAATAATTTTTTTTTATTTATAATATTTTTATTTTTAACATTTTATAATTTTAATTTTAGAGTTTTTTTTATCTTTATCATATATATATGTTAAGTTTTTAATTTGTATAAATATCAGTCTTTCAGAAGTTATGTTTTTCATACTGTGACGCATGGTTATCAAGTTATAGGGCAGCAATATTGATTGTTTAGTTGATTGTACCTTGACCTTTTATGTACTTACCCCGAACAGTATAGGGGCCATGTAATCAATGATGGCAATCATCCTAAGAAGTTTGAAGTCCGTATGGGAAGTAGTTGCCAAGTTATACAGCATAAATGCTTTTCAGTGTTTAGGTGATTGTGACCTTGACATCTGACATACTGATCCTAAGATGTATGGGGGTCATTTTCTCAATGTAATCAATCATCATATGAAGTTTGAAGTATGTATGACAAATAGTTATAAAATTTTACAGTTGAAATAGTTTTCAGTGCTTAGGTCACTGTGACCTTGACCTTTGACCTACTGACACCAATATCAATAGGGGTCATTCAGTCAATGTGTGAAACAATTACATGAATTTTGAAGTCTCTATGACAAATGGTTGTCGAGTTACCTAGTGTAAATGATTCTAAACATTTAGGTCACTGTGACCTTGACCTTTGACATACTGACCCCAAAATGTATAGGGGTCATCCACTCAATGTGTGCAATCATGATATAAAGTTTGAAGTCTCTATAACAAGATTGTCAAGTTGCCTGGCGGAAAAAAGTTTTCAATGGTAAGGTCACTGTGACCTTAACCTTTGAACTTCTGACCCCTAAATCAATACGGGTGCAATCATCATAGGACGTTAAGAGACTGTAGGCCAACATTTCTCAAGTTATCCTCCGGAAACCAAATTGCTAACGGACGGACGGACGGGAAGACGGACGGACGCCCAGGACCATATCATAATATGCCCTATAGGGCATTTAAAAGGGTAGGTAAATACAGAATGAGAAGTTTTCATGTTTAACACTTGAAAATTCTGAAACTGACCTGTCTGTTATCGGTATGGACTAACTATTTTTATCAAAACGGGTATTTATAAACTGACTTGTTACAAAACAGACTACATACTGATCGAGGTGTTGAAGTTGTTGCATAGGCAAAACAGACTACAGTCTGATCAAGGTCTTAAATTGGTCGCAAAGGCAAAACAGACAACACGATAATCAAGGTGCTGAAGTAGTCGCAAAGGCAAAACAGACTTTAAACTGACCAAGATGTTGATCTGGTCGCAAAGGCTATATATACTTTATACTGATCAAGGTGTTGAACTGTTTGAGAAGGCAAAACAGACTATAAGCTGATCAAGATGTTTTTTTTCTGGCAAAAGCGCTTGACAGACAGGAAATAGGCTTCATACAATAAGGTCAAACCTTAACACTAATAACGAAAAATATGCATTCTTTCTGTGCACAGTTTACCAACCTATCCAATTTTGTAATAGGACAATCTCTTTGACCAATAGTTACACGTCTCCTGCTACCAATGTCAAGGTTCTCGCCATGTAGGATGATTTGTATATTCCCGGACAGCTTCACAGAAGTGGAAACTGCAGAATTATCGAGGATGGGATCCTGTTGAATAAAGTAAAGTGACATGATTGCAGGATGTGAATACATGATTTTTTTTCAGTATTTTCTGTATTAATTTCTGCGATTTTTTTAATGATTGTAAAAAGAGGACTTAAACAGTCACAGTAAATCCCGGCAAAATTGTTTTTTTTCATATTCGCTCTTGTTCCGGCACGATGGAGCCGGCATGATGTGCTGTGATCGAAAATGATATTATTTTTTGAGTGAATATGCGAGCGATTTTAAAAAACCATCTGTCAAATCTGTGTTCTTTTAGATGAAGCAGCATCTGAGATTTTTCGAACTACATATAAAACGTTTCTGTTTGTTTGCAATCCAGAACCCAAGAACTTCCAGTTATTTGTCCCATACTGATAAAACACGTGGACAATTTAACATTGCCTCTTCTAATAAGTTCTTTAAAATTAAATGTAGTACATACCACGTAAACAAACATCAGCTTGGTTTCTGCCAAACCGAAGGAGAGCTTGTGTTGAAATATGTTGGCAGTGGTTGATATGTTATTAGTCATTCTCAACAATACAGGGTAGGCTCCCGGCGTCTGGATACTTGACGTTATACAGCTCAACCTGGACAAGACATTACAATACAGTAGATATTCATATAGAGTGAAAAAACAGGATGATTTTATCACCATTTGCGAACAAACCGTTTGACCTTGGTGTTGCTGGTAACATATAACGTGCGAGAAAAGATGCGGCATGACAAGAAGGTCATTCAAATGACTAACTTCTTATCGATTAGAAAAACACTTGAAATTGATATTGTCACTAGATATTTACATGAACGTAACCACTAGTAGCACGCTATTTAATACATATATTTCTAGAAAACATTCAACTAATTTAAAATGTTCACTGCATCAAAAAGAAAACGCATTTCGTCTTTTCCTAATACGCACGTGGCCAAAAGATTGACAAAAATATGTTATAATATTTTAACTACGAATTTTACTATGGAATATTCAAAAAAAATATCAATGCTGAGAGCACTGGTTATAATGAACGTTTAGTTTTTGTCACAGTCTTTTTATTCCATCTACAGCTTACATTACACGTGCTTTATTGGAAATATTTCATACCTTTCGGGGAACTGTGTGGTACTGCTGACAGCGCATGCTGTGTTTCCTATCTGGATGGTTACATGTACTAAAATGTTGGAAGTTTTATAATGGTCTGTGTTATCCATTAATCCACTGATCTGAAGGACAGTTCCTCCTCTTGTTGGACCTTTTCTTGGTTCTATTTCACTCATCTTGGGTTTACAGAAGAAATGTGTATTATCTATATTATGTATTTGGCTATAGACAATAGTTTTCAACTGTTCTTCATATATATACTGTACTTAAATAACATAATGTACACATGTGCTGCAACTATTTTTCTTATTCAAAAGGGTAAATACAATGAAACACCAACGGTTTAACTAGCTTGATGACACATCAACTTAATGCGAAATTAATAACAGTCACGTGGGTAGTGAAGATCATAATAGTAGATAGAACTAAATCTATCACATATATTATGAATATACAATGTCTGTTTAAAGAAGCTCGTAAGAAGAAAAGTTCTAGGTCAAATGTAAATCATATTACTATACCTCAATTTCATTTACAATGTTGGAAAAATACTGTCACCCGCTACCATAGGTACGGAATGTACGAAAATTATACTGTACCATTCGCGCATGCGCAATATCTATTTTTACATTTCCGTTGTAAACGATTTACTGTCGGAAAAATACTGTCACCTGCTACTATAGGAACAGAAATGTTCGAAAATTGTACTGTACTATTTGCGCATGCGCAATATCTATTTTTACATTTCCGTTGTAAACAGACTACAATAATGGCCAGCAAAAAACATTTTAAAATTTAAAGATGAATAAAGTTGTTCATTGTTTGAATAGTTTTGCGGTATAATAAAATACCGAAATATAATATAATAAAATTACATGTCTGACAGGGTGACAGTAAAAATGTAAACTTTACTGTCACCCTGTCAGACATGTAATATTTATATATTATCTATCTACATCTTTGCAGGTGAAACTGGATCTTTATGAAAAATAAACAGGGTTTGACCATATTGAAAGTCTGCGACTTTGAAAAAAAAAGAGAGAAAAAAACAAACATTGTTAATTATGTTTCCGTTGGTTTTTACCTCGGCCGACATAAATATTTAAGAGTATAGTTCAGGAGAATCAAATCAACATGTACAGGCAAAGGACATCGTTTCTTACTATAGGTTTTCTTGTATTTTAGTTATCTTGAAGATTTTTGACAGATATTGATAAATTTCTACCTGTGGAGGACAAAATTCACGGAATATCTTTGATGAATTTCTCTCTACATCGTCACGGGCCGAACATCTTCCGATGGGTGGGGTTACACCGCTCGGTGTATCTTGTACCCAGATACACTGAAGTAGATCTGTTAAGCACCCATAGCAGTCATAGTGCACCTTACAATCTTCAGTGCTAAGCATATATAACCGGGATGATGTCTGAAATGTATCAACGTCCAAACTATCTACAAAGTAATTTCCTTTTCTTGTTGCTGTTAAGCTAAGCAGTAATTGGAAAATGCGCTCTTATTAATTTTATAATCTGCTGCCTGGAAAAGTGTCTTGTGAAGATCTCGAGTAACGGTTGTAAACTGTTTAGTCAATCTTCTCCCTCAGGTAATTTTTAATAAGTGTTTTTACAAAGTATACAAAATAACTTTAGAACATTTTGACCTAAATCCTTTAATAACAAATGACCATCATAATACTTAAATTAAATCAATCTTTCTGCTATATATACAAACTGTTTTTGCCATTACATTTTTTTCTAAGGACTGTTGTTCGACTGCTGCATTGTGATTAAGCTAACCTTTATTCTTTGAACGTAGAATAATCTACTTCCATTGCTATTAACGATCAAGTTTCCAACAGGACCTTGCTCCGAGGAGACGGACGCTTTAAAGATGGTAATCGGTCTTCCAAATAACGAATTAAACAGAACCTGTAATAGTTGCGAGAACAATGTAATAAATCTAGACCAATCTGTCTATTTGTGTCTCTATATCGTCGGTAACGATTGCAGATATGACCAACGCCCCCTGAATATTTTTGAAGTTGTTCTAGATATTGCAATATACAGAAACAATTCCAGAGACGCTCCTTTCTTTACATGCACAAATTTGTAAATTGCATGGGACTTAGGTTTAATATTTCATCTGAAAGACAATAAGAAGTGTTATGAAGGAGCGGGGAATCAAACTCGCGACCCACGGATTGCAAATCCTTCTCACAGGACCACTGATACCCCATAATTAAAAGGAGAATCGGTCCCTGTCATATACTCAAAAACTTTACATTTTACGGTATTACTTATATAGGTGAGCTCCGCCTTCTGTGTCAATCATCATATTATTGTGAGAGCTGTGCCTCTCTGCAATATATATGTTTCAGTTGTGTATTAAATATTTAACTGTATGGATGCTTAGTTTTAAATAGCCCACATAAGAAGACATGGTGTCAGAAGTGGGATTCGAACCCGCTTATATTAGGATATATTACGCATATATTACGCACCATACGCACCTTATATTACGCACCTTAGGATGCGTTTTCAAACATGATGCAGGCAGATTTACAAACTAATAGTGTATGAAAAATTTGCATCGGTTTTCATGATAGCTAATATGTTCACTTAAAAACACTGATACAGAGAATGATGTCTTTTAAAATGATACACATTTTTGCTCGCTCTGTTAGATGAAAGCATCACTTATTCAAAGAATCACCTTTGTTAAGTGGCCACGATCCGTACCAAAGTACCCAACAAACTTGTCTTGATGTGGTATAAATAGAAGTGACGTAATCATCTCTTTATGATTGGATAGAAGAACCGAATCCTTAGAATCAGCATTCTTTAAGGAATCAACAAAAGCGATTCTTCTGTTGTAGTTCGTATGGCCACAAGATATAACGTTATTATCCTGAAAATTAAGACTAGGTTAGAGTGTATGAAAAAAAAACTCTACTAACATTCTGGCGACTTGAGAAAAAAATACAAGTAGTACATTAACGCAGTGAAAGTAAGATATAGGATAGATAGAAAATAGATAAACGAATAATGAATGAATGAATGAATGAATGAATGAATGAATGAATGGATGAATGAAGCATACCTGTATGTATAATTATTTAAGCTTTTGCCGAGACCTGTTTTAGACAAGAGAGGACGACATTCACACAGATGGTGTGAGATATATAATATATCCTTGGATTTTCAAAATTCAAGAGAAATTACATTGACGTAAAATAAAATCTTTTGTTTTACGAACAAAATATGACGGTGAGTGAAATACAATATTATAATAAAAACCACATCAAGAAAAATAGTGGTTTTAGGATGAATAAACGTAAGCACTGATAACAATATATATCAACATATATTTCTAATATTTTTCTAACAGACATGTTTCATAACTATATTAAGTTAATAATTTGAGAAATGCCAAGTTTGAAAAGATGGTGCAAGGACATGGGTATTGCACGAACAGTTGTTAATGTGACCCAGAATATTTACGAAAATTCAATAAGTACCGATTTCTATCATAAGAAATAAAACACATTACAAATCTTTACTTAAGATATTTTTTCATTTCCATTGATTAAAGTTGAATACGGTAAAATCTTTTTTATCATTTGCCAAGTCAGATGATTTATATACCTCTTAGACATAGAAGAAATCTTCGTTAATTCTAATTTACATGATTTCTATATACTCATAGTGTGTTCAATAGTGTATCCTTAATGCCATTCATCATTGTCTGTTTCAACACTTGTATAATTGTGATAAGGCGAATGGACAAATTAGGTGAATAAGACTCGTTAATGATAGCAATGTGCTTTCAAAGGAGGAATAAAAGTTTCTGATTCATCTAAAGTTGGACTGGTGCATTCTTGCACTATTCTTTTGTCTAAATATTGTAAACTCCGCCCCACCCACGAACCCCGAATACAAGAGAAGTAGATAGACAAAGTAAGCTGCAAGTATTTTGTACAAAAGGATTTCCATACCCACTTTTTTAAAATAAAATACCTGTAGATTCTATTAGGAATTCTCACCAGTTTTTCCGAGCATGAATTTCCAGGCGGGTTGATCCAGTCAGGCCAGCTGCCTTTTTGACCTGCAAAACATTCTTTTTGTTCCTCTGCAAAGAAATTCTCTACGTATGATAGAGGAAACTGGCAGACGATAGACCCGGAATATTTCGTAGGCGACCCCCGAAAAGACGCTACAAGTATGCTGTTTCCTGTTCCTGATTTAGTTACTGTGGCTGCGAGGAGTGTTGTGTATCCATTACAGTCCATTTTGCTTTCCATATACGAACGGAAGTACGAGTGATTTTTTTTGTTGCACATTTGGCTAATATAGGCTATTCTTTCTCCCTCCGTAGTGATCGTGTTCCTCAGAAAATATACGAAGCCAGTTACCGAATAAAAAGAAAATAGGAATTCAAATTTATTCCCAGGTTTGGACTTTATGTAATGTGTGTCCACATCAGTTTGTCTGTGGTAAATATAGAATGCGTCGTTGTAATACGTATAAGAACGCTCCGAAAACGTTTCAACACCTCTATCTGAGCCGATCGCAGAATATAAACGACAAGCTGCTGTTTGACACGGAACAGTCACGACTTGAGCCGAATGTTCCCCTCCCAGTGAATTTCCTTCCGATTTATTGCCATAGGTATGGGCGTGCCAGAATTGTGAAATATTTGAAGACTTATGGACAAAACAGTCAAAGAAATTACACCGCAGTAAATATTCATTCTGCATGTATTTGAATAACGTGAAAACGGAAGTGTTCCCGAACACATCAACTTCTGATCGTAAATCAGTTAGTGAAATACTGTTATTCTGAAACTGCAAAATAGTGTCACTGCAGGCAACATAAATGCTTCCTCCGTTCGAAACCAAAACTGAGACTATTTTTCCACTATCACAGATAAATTCTTTCTGCTCGTTTAGGTATGTTGACGAAAAACAAAAAGATATAGATGCTACAAACATAAGTCCTATGAATTCCTGCATAATGGTTGACACGACTCTCCACTAAACTGCAAAAGATCCGTCCAGTACAATAAATAATACAATGCTGTTTATGACAAAGCTTCGACTGAAATAGCAAAACAACATATACAACAAAAAGATGGTCATAACGGTCCAACATCGCTCACCTATTTATAATGTTCTTGCAAAAAAACATGATGCAATAATATTTGACAAACTCTAATAAGATTTCTTTTCCTTTTAGGTAACCTAGGTCAAATTTTCACTGATTCATAGATTGTTGAGAATATAATCGTGAATAGATTCATGATGTCTGGGTCAAACTACTCAGTTTGTGACCCAGATTTACCCAGTGTGACCTAGTTTTGACTGTGGCCTAAATATTATTTAGATATACATTCTAGTCAACTCTCATTAAGATAGGAAAATCATATGTCTTTCAAGCGTTCTCACAGTTTTCTACACTGGTGACCTATTTAAAACCCAAAGTGACCCAGTTTCAAAGTCCTTTAACAAACAAAAAAGGTCAATACTCTGACCAAGTTTCATGAAGGTTAATTTGAAAATTTGACGTAAAGAATGTTTACAAGGTGTTCCATTAACATGTGTGGGTAACCTGGATTTAGCTCCACGTCACCAAGTTATAAGTATTAAGTGAGTTCCTTATTGCTTATTTCTTTTTTCAATAAGGAATAGGGAACTAGCCTTATATACCTTATTCAAATCCAAATAAGGAACAGAAGACGTAAAAATGCAGATATTCATGCAAAAATACATGATTTTATGCATCTTAAATCAGCAAATTGTTCAATTAAAGAAGTCGTGGCGGATATCTAAACAAATATTTACGTTCGTTCAAAAATTAAAGCGCAAAAAATCTAGAAAAAGGAACAGAAGAAAAAAAACGCATTCAAAACCGATACTGAAAACTTGAAATTATTGAAAAGACATTTCCAAATGTATAATCGACCAGTATTATCATCAAAACATCAGCCTGTACTTGGAAACTCGTTCAAAACTGCATAAGATTATGTATTTTCAATCACTAAACTGTTCACTTAAAGCACTTGCATCGGATCTTTTGTAGTAAAACAATCTATTTATGTTTGATTAGTAAGAGAGAAAAACACTAAAAAGGGAACAGAAGACATAACGCATGCAAAAGCAACACTGGAAATTTCAAATTTTCCAAAAAGCATTTGCAAACAATCAATCACAAGAACTGTCATTAAGCATTGGCGTCGCAGAGTACTTGAAACAAATGTACAAGACGAATAAGGAATAGGAAACCATTCCTTATTCCGCATTCAAATCTGAATATGGAACAGAATAAATTTGGCAAAGAAATGCAGCAGTTACAAAAAACTTTTCTTTAAACTTCATTGTATAATATCAGATGTAAAAATAGATAATATCGAGAACGGAATTTAAAGAATAAAGAACTTTTACGAACATGAAAGTCTGTAACAGAAAGATGCAATGCAACCTAGAGTGGGGTTCGAACTGCGATCTTAGTGCATCGAAGACCAACACACTTACCACTGAGCCAAAGAATCGATTTCCTGACACAATTGTCAGAGGCTGTATTTATACAATTCTAGGAAGGTATGCTCTAGACCCTTGAGAAAGTCATCAATCATGAATACAAATGGTGTTGTGCATTTTTTTATTCAGATAATCAGACAGAAATCTTGAAAGTATTTTTTAAAGTTATTTTTTATCACTAAGACCAGGAGAGGTCATCCCGGACGAGCCCCAATCGTACGAACAAGAACATTCGTAACAGAAAGATGCAATGCATCTTATAATACACAACCCAGAGCGGAGTTCGAACTCCGATCTTAGTGCATCGAAGGCCAACACTCTAATCACTGGGTCAAAGAATCGATTTCCTGATGCAGTTGTTAGAGGATGTATTACAATTATAGGAAAGTATGCACTAGACCGTAACAGAATAAGGAACTAACTTTATTTTACACATCACATATTTCTACATACGTGACATTTAAATTGTCTCGCTTGCAGTTGTCAAGGGCTGTTCTACCATATGATTAAGATAAATTGTTTTCTTTTTAATTGTTTCAGAAAATGAATGTTATTTAACTTTTTCTGTTACTTCAAAGTTATAGCCAAACAAGATGCGTTATGATAACATTACATCATAAAACGTGTACACCTTTTTGACGTCAGTGTTTGCAAACTGTGAAGTCTTTGTGGTGAGTTTTTCTTTCATGAAACTTTTTCTAAATCATTTGTAAAAGATAAGAAGAAAATACGTCCTAATATACTTCTTTGTATAAGAAAAAATTATTTTGAAACTGTGTAACATTTGCACGTGCATGAACTTAATGTGAACAAAAACAGAGTAAGAACAATACTCACTTTATAGGGTTTCCAGTTTTAATTATGTTAAACTCTTATCCTCATTAATTTTAAGACCTGTTCAATGCATTCTTCATAATATATTGTGATGAATCCAACTATAAACTGACATCCTTTACGGAAGTATTACAATTAAAATTCAAGTATCTGCCATCAGTAAACGGGACGGAAAGACAATACAATTTTAGTCCTCATAATGTCATACGTATGATCCACTTGCATTGTCTTTTTCCCCTTGTTTTTTTTCTATAATTGTAATGTGCCATTTTATAAATATTTAGTGAAAGAAAGAATGAAGCATGTGAACAACATCATTCAAACTTTTATGAACATTGTTCCGTGTCTTCTTTATTGGTTCATCAACTTTAACATGCAGCAAACTTCGACACCTCGACACCTGTCGCTAGAAGTGAATATGTATAAGCTAATATATCCAAATATCAATATTATATGTAATTTGGGTTTTTGAGTGATATATGTGGATATATTACCTGTCAAGATTTTATATCACCCGAGCCGTTAGACGAAGGTGATATTTTATCTTGGCAGGTAATATATCGACATATATCACGAAAAAAAACAAATAAAAATTTTATTACCCTTCCCCTGCCGAGTAAGACGATTTAAAAAAATCATTGCTGTTTCAAATGAAACGACGAAATAAGATACCCTTTAGGGTACCCCTTCACCGCAAAATGACGTCACAGCATAATTTGTGCTGGTGAATTGCGGTACATGTATTTTCCCAGTGATAATTATGTTTTTTTTTAATATTGAATTTATATCTTTAATGAAAGCCATAAATTGGGGTTAATATATCCGCGCATTCAGTACAGATTATTTTCTTTATTTTTTTTAATTTCTATCTGTAGATCTACATGAAGTTTTTGCTTTTGTATCTAACGAATGTAAACAAGAGAAAAGGAGTAGTCTATTGAAGACACTTTTTTCGTAATTAATATCAAGGTTTGTCGAAGTCATTTCTGTTTCAAATACTGATGAGAATATTTATCATTACTCTATTTTGGTAAATATATTTTTTGACAATTAAAAAGTGATTGTATATCGGAATTTACTCTTTACAACATCGAACCGTTCGCGCATCGTCACAGCGCATGTTGTTTACAACGTTTACAACATGGGGTACCAAAAGGGGAAATTTAATGTGTATATTACCTGTCTGGCTCGGTTATTTCAATTTCTTTCGGCGGATCAATAGCCAATCAAAAAGGAGAAAAAAACCTGGAAGGGTAATAAACTGTTTTAGTCGGAGCGGATCAGTGGTCTAGTGCATACACACAGGGCTTGCAGTCCAGGTGTGGATGGGGAGTTGGGTGGGGGCGGGGGAGGATTGAAGAAATGACTTGAATACGAAAGAAAGACATATGTCAACATCGTTTAAGAGTGAATAGAACATGGTTCGATCATTATCCTAACAGTATGTTTATTTTTCAAAATCAGTAAAGTCAGTGTGTGAGACAGGGACTTTAAACCGACGTATATTTTATCGGAACATGTTAACGACCCAGTAGAGTCTTTCGAATGAGACGCTTTCTCTATCTTGCAATATCTCTTACAACATAAAATAACTGACTCCTGAGAGGATGTCGATCATATGGTAACCAGGAGACCTTAAATAATTTCAAATAAGATGTCATTTGTTGACCAACAAACAGAAGTATTGAGCTTTTCTTCCGTTACGGCAAATAATCACTCGTCGGTCATAATCAAACGGAACATTTCTGCGCTACTTTCTGGCGGAAGGATCGGGCATTTTGCTAATTTCGAAGAAACAGTTTTAGGACAGTTCTCAAGAATTGCAGCAAATCAATACAGTCTAGCTGGTAAAGTACACTTTTTTGATCTGTAAGATAAGTTAAACGTTTCATTGAAAAAATGTCACCTTAAAACAATTCTATCAGAAATAATAAACAATATGTGTCATTTTCGAAAAAGTTTGGAAAGTTTAGTAGGTAAAGTCTATTTCGATTTCTGGTAATGGTAGCATAGGATAAGTACTGAACTACATGTACTTTAGACTTCAGAAGACTGTATGATATGTACAGAACTATTTTAGACTTCAGAAGACTGTATGATAAGATGCGCGGGCATAAGAACTGATGTATAGCTTTATAAGTGTATATGTATGCTATATGCTATATGTATCAGTAAACGCAATTATGTTTTCCTCATTTGTTTCGCTTTTCTCTAGATAAAATACAGTTTCTGTTACATTGTATAAACAAAACTACTTGAAAATCTGCTTGATCAACACAAATGCAAAGCTTTACTCATCAAAGGCTATGCTTTGAAATGTGCTTCTTTTATCATCGAATAACATGATTGCTCGGTCACAATATTCTTGTCTTTTTCAATGATTCAGCTTTTCAACCGCATAAGTTTATTTTTCTTTATCGATTTTTTTGTGTGGACAGAATATAATGGTAAATTTTAGTCTGTCCCTAATATACACTGTATTATTGTTTACGTTGTTGATTTTTGTTTACATTAAAGGTTATCGTTTATACATTCAGTTACTCATGTATCAAGAGCAATGAAGCAAAGATGTCATCATTTACACTCTGTATGGTGGCTGATATTTGTCAACTTCGAATTTGCCCAAACAAACAGCTAGACCTAGTCTTGTATTAATCACACAACTGCTGTATGTCAAAAAGCAGAAGTTATTGTGTCGTTTTATTCTTTATTTATCGGTTTCATTTGTTACTGTTTTTGACATGCCTATTTATGTGTCTGTACACTGCCATAGCTTGATATTAATGGTCTCACGGAAGTTAAATGCTACCATTCTTTTAACCGTTTGTTACGCATAAAATTAGTACAATTAAGCATGACTCAGTTGACCTGATTTATGTACAT
The DNA here is from genome assembly GCA_012932295.1 of Cyclina sinensis. Lineage (NCBI taxonomy): Eukaryota > Metazoa > Mollusca > Bivalvia > Venerida > Veneridae > Cyclina > Cyclina sinensis. Next base: position 5,901,097 of record JAAONU010000013.1, read on the forward strand.
GTTTCATTGTTTTAAAATCTTGTGATCCAGTTTTTCTAAGAACTAGATCAAGATGTCTTTCGCGGTGTCCTGTGGTTAATGAATGTGGTTACGTAATATGGGGTGACATACTGTCTTTGTCTTGATAAGTCACCGTTAATTGACATTGTCGGTCTTGCTTGATCAGTCACAGTAAAACACTGTAATAACGAAATTTGCTCTTGAGGAAAATGCCTGAAGGCTATAAAGCATGGTCTTTATTTGTTCCTGATTGTTATATGAAATTTAAGAATATATTTTTCCTTACAAGCCAGATTTTCAAGACTGTATGAAATTTAGCATCTGTTACCTTTTATTTTCTATTCTTTATTTCTTGCATTTGGGAAATCTGTTTTTGCAAAGTATTAATATGTACAACGTGTGAGTTTGTGTGAAATAACAATAAAACGTTTGCTTTCCTTCTTCTTGTTTTTAATATTATTGGTGTAGATATTTCTTGTAATACGGAAAACAAAATTATTATGACACCAATATAACTGTACCTTTTTAGACAGATTTTTTAGAGATAGATACATGTACTTTTTGAAAGCAGTTTTTTCGTGAAATTTTGATAAAATAAAAAGAATTAATCTCCGGAGAATATCACAAGATATTTATTTCACAGTTCAATAGATAGAGATGTCAGCAAAAAATCGTTAAAAATATACTTTTTTCACTTAGAAGACCATGGGATAGGTCTTTGCTGATAATAGATGCTTCATGTGGTTTATATGAATGTGTTTCTCTAAAATACAACGTCACCATCACATTACAGCAAAAACAATGGGCTTTAAAGTTTTCTAAGCTCCGCATAATCAAACGCAGTCCCTTAATGGCGGACGCAAGGGAGGTAATAAGGGAGGTACTAATTTCAGGAACGGTCTGTAAATATGAGAAATTAAACATCTTAAACTTTCCTCTAGAAATTGCAGATCAATTTTACCACTTGGTGACGTCCTTAAATTCCTCTTCGGAACGGTATATGACAGGGAAGTCAGCGCAATTAAGCATAATGTTGTAAGATTGGCAAAAACTCAGAACAGCATTATTCACATTCTGGAACGTATCCGAAAATTGCGGGGTGGGTGGGGAAGACCCTAGCCGTCCCATGTAAGTAAATAGTTTAGTCCTAGGCTAGGGGGTGAGTGTGGATAACTCATGCAAGAAACTCAAGCAAGAAAAAAAATTTATGGGGGGGGGGTGGTATTGGGGGGGGGAAGCTGGGAGGGGGGGGGGGGTGGTCAAGTATCTACGGAAAAGATAAAACAATAATGAAAAAAAAATAGGGACGGGTTGGTGGGGGGGGGGGGGGTAACGGGGCGGATCACATGCAGAGGGGGGGGAGCGGGGGAGGACATACCCATCCCATGTAAGTAAATTGTAAATAGATATATCTAGGCTAAGACGTTTTTTCCTGTATAAGTCTAAGCAAAATCAATTGACCACTGAGGAGGGGCTATATTTGATCCCAGGGACATGAGTACCAACAATCTTTGTAGGAGTCTTGATGGTGATTAAGTATTCCAAGTTTGAAGGGAATATCTTTGACAGTTTTTGAGAAATGGACATTAACAAAAAAGGTTAACCAAGACATTCTAAGTCGGAGAAGGAGCATAACTTTGCAAAAATAAATTTGAGGGTTATCTGCCCTTTAGAAATGGTGTCACATTTTGATAGTGAACATGTATTCTAAATTTGAAGTGAATAGCGCTAAGAAATGGACCTTAAACAAAACGTTAACCAACACCCTCACCGACGCCGACGAGAGGGTCATGACAATACCTCCACTTTTTTTCTTCGAAAATTGGAGCAAAAGCGACACCAGCTGAACAAAAAAATCTACAGTCGGCGCCATACCCGCTCCTCAATCGACGACACGCAAACTGAGGGGTGAACATATTAATCAATTATAGAGTCTGGTCGTCGCAGATATTCCTATCATGTTTCCATCGTCGCGCTTAATATCGTCCATGTGATAACAAACTGACAATCATGATTTATATGAAATTACTGTTACCTGTAGAGAAAATTCGGAACAGCTATTACCTTACTTTATGATGAGCGCACTACGTTATTACAGAGCCTTAACACTTTCTGCGACTTACAATTCTTCATGTGTACTATGTGTCGTTTACCAGACATACCTGCAGAGCTTTGATACCTTACATACGCTGAACTATATCTACCTCGCTTACTGGCATCTCAGATGAACATCCAGTAAATTTCAGAACCTTGAGAATCCAATGACGACTCGTACAGGCTTCGATTGCTCCACCACCCCGCTTCCCCGAGATGGCATATCCCTTGTCACCCGTATACCCAGAATCGTACAATCGACTTTGAATGGACAACCCCTTGGCATTCCAACAATCGCAACCAGCGGAAGTACCAAATACCACGGCTGACAATAAGCGACATTACCAGTTATGTTTTTTTTTTATTTTATGCCTACCAATGAAATATAGGGAAATATCAGTGAGATAAAAGTGATAATACACTGTTTTGAATCAGTTAATTACCATTTTGATAATACACTGTTTGTGCCGGAACTACTGCTTGATGAAACTTCAAGAATTTCCCCACCACAAGAGAATCCGCTGTATTTCAGACTGTGACAGCGAGTGAAATTTATTTACCTTGTTAAATCCAATTATAATATTGAATTCCTGAGCCTAACTAGTTGTGAACAATGATGAAATTCGCCATAAATTATTTAAAATGTCTGATTTGTTTACATAACTCACATGGACAATATCCAATATGGCCGACTTTCAATTCAATTTATTGAATATTACTCGGTATTAATCCGCTTTTATAATTAAAGTATGCATGGCAAAAATTCAATAAATATTGATAAACTGTGTAGACAAAAATAAATGTTATTTGATGAAAGTGTATTCAGTTTATTTCAGCAGAAGTAAAGTTATCATATGTATTGGAGATTGTCTGCACGTTTTTTTTGTGCGGAGTAACCAAAGTACGCATTAACTGATTTGGGGCTAACCATGGGGAATTTATTGAAGGCCCTGATTAAAAATATCATAAAAAAACCCTTTTTTGTCGTGTTGGCATAAAATAAAAAGAAAATTTGTTTGTTTTTTAGTGGAAGATGGGAATTTATTTCATCTCGTGAACACCATATGTTGATATTTTCACTCGTGGCTGCGCCACTCGTGAAAATATCACATATGGTGTTCACTCGATGAAATAAATTCTCATCTTCCACAAAAACAAACAAATATCCTCTATATTGTTGATCGCACTAACTATGCTCTAAATGCTGTTTCAGTACAGTTTTCTCTGTACAATATAAACATAATCTTCTGAGTATAAAACTCGTATATAAATCATAGATTTCTTTTTATAATTTTGGTATTACCTGTCAAACCTTTTGAAAGAAAAAGAAGACAATTTCGGTATATTTTTGTGTTTAACACTCTCTTTTCCTTCAATTTATTTTATAATATCTCGTCAAAGGAAAACTCTAGCCACTATTTATAAATTGAATTATACATTTTTTTTTATCACAGCAATCATGTTAAACTAACGTTATTTTCCACATCACTGCCTTTTGTTTTGTTGTTTTCTTTTACAGGTACCCCGTTGGTTGTACAAGTCTCTTAAAGAAAAACTTTAAAAAAAGAGAGGCGAGACTTGCGAAAGACGCTACCACAATTGTCAGAAAAAAACTCTGTTACAACTCTATACAGATGAATTGCGTCTCAAACATCAAGAACAATTGAACATTACAGTACAAACATTTGTTACAAAGTCTTAAAAGTGTGCACTTAGGGCATTAATATATAATATTATACATTACATACATGTCTGGTAAATAATCTCTCTTTCTGTGCCTCTCTTCTTCTCTGAAGAATATATATATACACACACTTACTGTTTGCAGCTGTAAATTCTTCATTCATTATTTTATCTTATTTCACGTTTTTTTTTCTCTTTTTGTAACAGTGAATTACTGGAAACTGATGTTCTGTTTAAAGAACGACCTTTTATACTTAATAGGACCCTGAAGTAAAATTAGCATCCTTTACTTGAGTTGGTAATTTGTACAGATTAAATTAAATTTCCTCCAATTAACTCATCGATATTGACACTTATTAGCAGGTGCATCCGTCTCTGAAATCATGTCATACTGACCTATCATTGATGAAATAGTTGTTATCCCTAAGCCTTTAAAAAAAAGGAATAAAGGATTTATGGGATGCTACGACTAACTCAGTCTCAAATTTTCATTACTCTTTCTTCTGTCAGTCCATGTATTTCGCAAAATAAACGGTTCGTATTTAAGTTCATGAGGATTTTCAAGAAATCATCCATAGAAGAAAATATAAATATGAATAAGTTTGTAGAACTGCATTCTTTCTGTATCTCACTCTTCTGTTTCACCAGTGCTAATATTTCTTTCCACTGTTCTCCAAGATGGAGTTAATAAACCCTACAATAAGTATTATAACCATACTCTGATGGCAAACATAAAACATGTCTGTCTTCCTCCGATAAAGAGCTGATCTGACAGACCAATAAAAACAGAGATTTTCCCCCTCAAATAATGAACAAGGAAAGGTAAAACTTTTCAGTAACTTTTAAAGATCAAATATATTGTCTTCCCTTGCATCATAAATTTAAAGGTCATGCGACACAAATTTCTGACCTCGAAATTTTCATATGAGGGTTGATAATCTATCTATCTATCTGAGTGTATATCAAAATCCCCTTGATCATAATCCCCTTGGTTGAAAAATGACATAGTGATCGAAATCCCCTCAACAGAAATGACAGGGTGTTCATAATCCCCTTGATGGATAGTCAAAATCCCCTTGGCAAAAATGATGGGGTGGTCAAAATCCCCTCAACTTGTGAAAAACAACCCCCTTTACTCAATATTCTTTTTCCTTTGATCTTTTGTCACTCCAGCTAAACTATTGTGTTACATAAAGAAATGTTGCAAACAGCAGTTACATTGAGTAGAGGAAAGAGTATGGAGTATACTTTAGCAATAAAATATTTGGAGACCGTGATTGTATTGATTAGGGGGAGCTGATTAGGGGATCAATGTGTCTGCTTTTGTAGACTTTTGCGATGGAGACAATAAAGATCTACTGTGAGCACAAAACTTTCAGTCTCTGCTGGTGAGCTTTAGTGGCCTTCTTCACTCGTTTCTGTAGAAGTTCACCACGATTACATCTCAGAATTTCAGCTGCCACCATTTTTGCATCCTTTTCAACACATTTCACAACTGTCCAAAGTGAAGGATTTGAATGTCCAACAAGGTGCTTAAACCCATTGTTCCAAGATTCACACTGGTTATTTGTTCTGTCCTGGTCAGTCATTGTGGCACTGTGCACATTCCAAATTGGTGGAGGAAATCTTGGAGAGGAGCGTCGGAACCTCATATTTCCATTAGCAGTGATGACTGCGCGAAAGGATCCATTTACATAGTTGGAGTCAAAATACTCAACCAGACACTGTAGATGATCTGGGGCCTGTTCACGTAGTAACGTCAAGCCTTCTTGCACATCGCTGCATGGAAGAAACGCCAGACCGTCAAGCTTTCCGCAGAAGGATTTCACATCATCATCATTGTTGTAGTCAGACTGAAGACCCTCTGCTTGCACTCTTCTCCAAGTAGCTTGAGTTAGATGGTAAAAACATCCCTAGATGGTGTAAAAAAAAGGTTTTAATATGCTGTTTAAATAGTCTTTTACATATTATAAAACAATTAAACAAGAATATGAATTATATAAAGTTAGTTAAAGGCTTGTATAATAATATTATTACCTGGATATGAATGTTGCTGGCCAATACAGTTCTCACAGCATTGTGTATAGCTATCTCATAGTCTGCCATAATGTGCTCTGGGTTAGGTCGGATACCTCGCTGCAGACAGGCATCTAGTAGGGCAGTCAGCATTTCTTCATACACCAGCTGTTGCTTTGACGGAAGGAGTGCGTAGACAACTGAGACACAGGATTCACCTAAAGGTACACGGATGACAAAAAGTTGTTGGAACTGAGAGGGCGCTGTAGAGTGGGTGCCATCCATAAACCATCTGGATGCACTATCTAGGAGGCGAAGACCGTCATTAGTGGCGAAGATGAGAATACGGTTGTCTGGAGACTCGTTGTCGTAGATGACATTACTTGCAAACTCAACAGGGAAAGGAACAGGAACATCTCTGATTGTTGATGGGTTCTAAGGTGCTGTTCCTCTCTTGGCGCGTCTCACAGTTTGCTTCAAACTCTTGACGGAACTGGCAGCAATAACCTGAAGTAAAAATAAAGCAACAGTTTTCATGCACTCAATTCAATTATTTCATTTTCCTATTTCACAGTTGTTTGTCTGGCCTTTGTGTCTGTACATTCTGGGCATTTAACATATTCATCAGTATTGTCATTATATCATTAATATCATCATTAAAAGTAATCTTACTAATATAAATTTCCAAAGTGGTTTATTTCATGAGAAGGCCCATGTGCATTTTACAGGGCATGTTGAAATTTAAAAAAGAACAATTTTGAAATTTACAGGATTTCTATGAATCTTATTTATTAACTCACCTCTGTAGGCTGCAGTGATAATTTATCTGTTACTATCTGTCCGGGTTTACCACGGTTAGCTTCAGCAGATGCTTTTATCTCACTGCGGACTTTAAGTGCCTGCATTGCAAATTTGTCAGGAGCATGACTGTGCGCGGTTTCAGATTTGACAGAAGACACCTAGAAATAGAACATAAAGTTAGCATGCTGAAATTAATAATTACCTATTATAATTAAGATTTATGCATACTTTTATTATGATGTGCTTTATGTCTCCATTAATATTTTCATGTAATCTCTTTTGCTTTACATAAAAAGAGTGCTATACAAAGGTTAAAAAAAATAATAAGACGAAAAAAATTAATTCAGGCATAACTTGCACAATTGATACATATTAGTTTATCTCATGTTCAGTTCCTCATCTTCAAATTTTGTTTCCAAAATAATATTCTAACAATGACCTCAATTATAACTGAGCTACACTCAAATAAAATATAAATCAGTATTCAAATTTAAATGTACCAAATGATTATTATTGATTATATACTTACATGTAAATCAGTAGTCAGTGCACCTTTACAGTTCAGACCAATTCTCTGAGAGCATTCCCACCGCATTGAGGACTTATTTTCATTTTTCTTTGTGTAGGCATAACCTTCATACAGAAGCTTACGAGAACCTTTGTTACTTGTAATGAATTCCATTTTGGGTATTCATGTCTATTGCAGAGAGCCATCATATTATATACCCAACAAAATAACAGTTTGCAGTTAAGTAAAACAAAGATGAAGTAATTTTAGATAGCAAACTGCAATTAATAGCCTCATTTTAAGTTATTATCTGGAAAGATCTAAAGCTAGTGTGCAACAAATTTGCCTTTAAAGGTGTTTATCATTGCAAAGATTAATTAATTGTTTGTTACATATAACTATAATTGCAATGATTAATTATAATCAACTATCATTTATTTGTTTGTATTTTACAATTTTCTCAGCAATAATAACATCAATAAAGGGTGTCATTATTAACTGGCTGTGACAAACATACACCTTTTAATTGTTTGTATGCTTTTCTCTTTTTTTCAGCAATTCTTGAAGCAGTTGGTTCTTAAATTCATTGAACTAAAAAGAAAAATAAGAAAAAAATCTTAAGAAATTTCCCAACCATTTCACATTATTTGAGGGGATTTTGACTACCCACTGAGGGGATTATGACCACCCCTTTATTTTTGCCAAGGGGATTATGATAACCCTGTCATTTCTGTTGAGGGGATTTCGATCACTATGTCGTTTATCAACCAAGGGGATTATGATCAAGGGGATTTTGAGCGTCCCCCATCTATCTATCTATCTGATAGATCTATCTATCTATCTAATTATCTATCTATCTATACTCTGCTGAATAATAGACTAAAATTGTTATTATATTTTTAATCAATGTGTGCAATTTAATGTGATTAAATGTACATGAGTTTTAGAATTTATTACAGTCTCTTGTAAATCTTAATTAGATTGGCCATGCTCTTGTCTTGTTCTATGATTTTATATTGTACTGTATATATGGGTGCATGGATGAGACTTAAATACACTAAATAAATAAACAATATGAGCAAAAAATATATATCTAACTATGACAGTTTTACAAAATTCCTCAGGTAATTTTCATCTTAAAGATGTTTTTATGGCAAATTAAAATTTATAAGTAGTAGCCGTTCCATGTTTTAAAACTATACATTTGTCAAGTGTCTGTTTCAGCAGGTAAATTTTCAATTTAGGCACTGTTAAATACGCAAACTTTCACGTAAACGCGATAGACTAAAACAAAAAGCAGTTCATAGAAATTATTTATCTGACTGGGTTACATATAAGCGCGTAAGAAACAAGGTTAACAATATGAAAAAATATGCACAAGAACAATATTTTAGCAATTTAGAAAGTTCGCTTTTTAACTTAAAAGATAATAATCTGTCTCATTACTGGTAAACTATCATAGGGCTTATTCTTCTAAATGCGACAAAATACCACCGCTTAAAAATGCAAATGGTAATTATTCAATTTCTGATGAAGAAATAGCAAATACACTTAACGACTATTTTGTTTCTATCTCCAGCGTAGATGATTCATCAGCGACACTTCCACCGTTTACATCTAAGACAAATTCAGTTTTAACCCATTTAACAATTACTGAAAAAGATATTTCAGACGTATTATGCAACTTGGTTCTTAAAAAAATCAAGCGGACCCGACGAAATTAGCCATCGTATGCTGAAAGAATCTTCAAACACAATTAATCGTCCCTTAGCTATTCTATTTAATCGATCTCTACAAGAAGGTATTTATCCCTCTTGCTTTAAAATAGCACATGTAATGCCACTTTTTAAAAAGGGAGATAAAGACATTCAATCAAATTATAGACCAATTTCACTTATAAGTTGTTTAGACAAAGTTATGGAACGTGTAATGTTTAAATATTTGTATAACTATCTTCAATCCAATGACCTTATAAACCAAGCAGTTGTTTTACCGGGACAATCCACAGTATTCCAACTTACTGACATTTACCATCAAATATGCAAGGCATATATACGATGAGAAACAATTTACTTGCATTGCTTTTTTGTGATATATCAAAAGCTTTTGACCGAGTTTGGCACGCAGGACTTCTATTCAAATTAAAACAATACGGAATTAGTGGTAAGCTGAACTCTTGGATTGAGATCAGGATCCCTAGAAAAAATACAATACGAAGCTGCCAAAATTGTAACCGGCCTTACACGCTCTGTTTCGACAGAAAGATTGTTAACTGAGATAGGATGGGTTTCACTCTCCGATAGACGCGTAATGCAAAAATTAATTTTAATGTATAAGGACGAAAATGGGCAGCTACCAAATTATCTTTCTGAACATTTTCCTCCTAATGTACATGAAGTAAATCCCTATGACTTAAGATCCAACCACAACTATGTAACTATTCAAGGACGTTTAGAAATATTTTTGAAATCAGTTATTCCGTCATCAGTAAAACTTTGGAATGAATTTGACATAAACATTCGTAATTCACCAACACTTTCTTCTTTTAAATTGAATCTTAAAAATTACTTTAAGGCAGTTACTGTTCCAGTTTATTTCCTTTGCGGAGAAAGAACGTACTCTGTCCTTCACGCTAGAATTAGAAACCAATGTAGCAATCTTAATAGAGATCTTTATAGAAACTTCTTAAGACCAAACCCCTGCTGTGATTGCGGAAGTCCATGCGAAGATGCCGAACACTATTTCTTTACATGTCGCAGATATACTCAGCAAAGACCTGAATAAAAACACATTGTCCATTATCTTTAACTAAATCGGAAAAAATTGATCTCAATTTTGACCTCATGGAAAGGGCTGTAACTAATGTTGTAATAACTTGTAGCCCTATCCATTTGCACTTCTTCTTTTGATTTATGTATTGATCAATTGTATTTGTATAGAAAGATGCAATAAAATAGTATTAAAGTAAAGTTACGCAATCTGGAAATGGAAACTGTTCCTCAATGTTCCTCGATGATGCTCGATGATCCTTGATGCTCCTCCATGTTTCTTGATGTTCCTCGATGTTCCCCGATGTTTCTTGGTGTTTCTCGTTGTTCCCCGATGTCCCCCGATCTTCCTCTATGTTCCATAACTAAATGATACCATAACTGAGAAACTATTTCATTACAATACACTTACTCAACCATTTTATGTTCCGTATAAGGTGACTAGAATATAAACACGTGTGAGTGACTAGAATAGAAACACGTGTGATAATAACTTGAAGCAACTTTTTCTTTAAATCGCCTTTTTTCTAGACAGGAAGTCAGGTGCAGAAAAATAGTAGAATATTTTTTTTTAATTTATACATTTACAGGATATACGCATAAATTGCTTCCATATGTCAAGTATTTAGGTCTGTGTCATGATATATAGGTTTCTTTCTGCTGGACCACTGAATTAAACTATTTATCATTCGGTTGAGATAAGTAATATTCGCAATGTCATACATTTTGTACTGAGAACTAGGTCCATTAAATATACATAATATACATATGGTGGATATACGAATAAACTAGTTTTTATGCCCCCGAAGGGAGGCATATAGTTTTTGAACTGTCCGTCCGTCAGTCCGTCCGTCCGTCCGTCAGTCCGTCCGAAAACTTTAACATTGACAATAACTTTCTTATTAGTAAGTGGATTTACTTCATACTTGGACACAACACCCCTTTGGACAAGGCCTTCCCACTGACCTATATTTGTTTGATCTTGACCCCTGAATGACCTTTACCCTGAAGATCCAATTGTCCAAAAACTTCAACATTGCCCAAACTTCCTTATTAGTAAGTGGATTTACTTCATACTTGGACACAACACCCCTTTGCACAAGACCTTCCCACTGACCTTTAATTATTTGACCTTGACCCCTGAATACCCAATAGTCCAAAAACTAATATTTGACCATAACTTCCAAATTAGTAAGTGGATACACTTCATACTTAAACACAACACCCCTTTGGACAAGGCCTTCCCATTGACCTATATTTATTTGACCTTGACACCTAAATGACCTTTACCTTGAAGATCCAATTGTCCAAAAACTTTAACATTGCCCATAACTTCCTTATTAGTAAGTGGATTTACTTCATACTTGGACACAACACCCCTTTGGACAAGGCCGTCCCACTGACCTATATTTGTTTGATCTTGACCCCTGAATGACCTTTACCTTGAAGATCTACACATGTAATTGTTCAAAAACTTCAACATTGCCCATAACTTCCTTATTAGTAAGTGGATTTACTTCATACTTGGACACACCACCCCTTTGGACAAGACCTTCCCACTGACCTTTAATTATTTCACTTTGACCACTGAATATCCAATAGTCCAAAAACTAATATTTGGCCATAACTTCCAAATTAGTAAATGGATACACTTCATACTTAAACACAACACCCCTTTGGACAAGGCCTTCCCACTGACCTATATTTGTTTGAACTTGACTCCTGAATGACCTTCACCTTGAAGATCCAATTGTCCAAAAGCTTTAACATTGCCCATTACTTCTTTATTAGTAAATGGAATTACTTCATACTTGGACACAACCCCCTTTGAATAAGACCTTCTCACTGACCTATATTTATTTGACCTTGACCCCTGAATGACTGGTTCTCGGCTCAAAGGTCAAAGCACCACGTTCGGGGGCATTGTCGTCTTACAGTGACAGTTCTTGTTGTACTAAAAATTTGTTAGAATGTGTGAGAAACAAATACTTGACCTTATCTTAGTATATAAAGAGTTTTAGTCACTTAAGTACAGGTACTGAATGTAGTAAATTAGAATATCAAGTTGAGATAAGTGTTAATTCGCAATATTCAAACTCTAGGACTGATGCTGCATGCATCTGTTGTGGAAAAAGCGTAAATTTTATACTTTTGTTACTAGTAACTATAACTATACTATATTATGTCCCCGGTACAGATACTGGATCTACCGAATCAGGATATAAATCTTTCCTTCTTTTATAAAAAAAAAAATTTCTCTGTAACGGCTCAAGTCGGAGACGGCCAAGTGCAGGCCGGTTCAGGTGTACTGAGATAATAATTCTGAAAAGATGTTTGAAAAAATGAGAGGATCTATAATGCAATTAAAATCCATGACGGTCCGGTCCAAGGCGGTCTATTTTTATTTTCCTTATGTATGTATATATGTTAGCGTAATTAACAATAAAAAAGAAGTTTTGTTTGAAGACTATAACTTTAGGTTTGTTATGAATAATGGGTAATTTTGTATAACTGCAGTCACGTACTGAATAACCTAAAGAAAAATTTATCTTTCACATCCTTTTTTGTATATTAGGTTTCTTTCCCTTTTTATGCAAATCAAAAGATCACGAAATAATCTTGATAAAAAAGAAGAGAGCACATTTCGAACATGCACTGTCCCACGCACCACGTTTCAGTTCATCAATATTGTATTATACTAAATGTTTAAATAAATACATGAATTGTAACTGCTGATAGAGTCAGTACGGTACAAGTAAGATGTGAATAAAAACATTGTTAAGGAAATGTACACTCAGCCAAAAAGAAACTTTCGGAAAGCACAGGTACAGGTTTCAATGTTATATAGCTGACACGTGTGTATAAATGTACATACATGTATGTAGTTACTTGTGCAGACGTTTTACTTCGGTACAAGTTCGGTTATAACACGTAGGTCGGTTGATTTAACTAAAATCTGCTTTGCACGTGCACGCATTTGCAAAAGCTTTTCATCGCAATTTGTTGCACTTCAACGTGTTGTAAGAAAAATAAAACAGAATCGTGCAAAACCGTAATTTCAATGCCAAGAATACTGAAGAATTTGCGTGAGAGTGCCGTTGGGATTTTGAAGGCTGGCGCTTCTATTGCAGATGTTGCAGCACAAGTTGAGGCATCTGAACTGGTAGTTTACAGTCTTAGACGTCGATCTGCGCATATCGGAACTACCGACGACTTGCCGCTTAGTAGTAGACTGTGCGTGAAGACACGAGCTCAGGACCTTTATATCCTGCAACAGAGACATCTTCCGTCACGCCCGGTACTAACAGCGAACGGACTTCCGTGCAAACCGTTCGCAATCGTTTAGGTGGCAAACGGTTTGTACGTGCGTCACCCTTACGTCGGACCCGTTTTAACAGACCGTCGTCGCCAACAAAGGGTTTAGTAGGTCCGCGAACACAGTAACTGGACAAAGCAAAACTGGCAGACGATCCTCCTAGATGAGTCCAGATTTTCACTGTCCAGAGGCGATGGCCACGTGCGTTATACCGGCATTCCAATGAGCGCCGATTGTTGCATACTGCAGAGGGATCGTTTTGGGTTTGGAGGTTCTTTGATGGTTTGGGCGGGCATTGTCATTAACGGCAACCTAAATGCCCACAGTTACAGAGAACTTATTCTGGCTCTCCATATTGTTCCCTTCTGCAAAATTATGGTATCATCTCTACACTACAGCAAGAGAACGCTAGGCCGCACGTCGCTCGTGACAACAATTTCTACGAAATTATAATGTTGATTTTATTGAAAACTTGCTGGCCTCGAAAAAGCCCAAATCTAAACCCAACTGAGCATCTCTGAGATAACCTTGACGGGCGCTTTCGTCGACGTCCAAATCAGCTTGCTAACGTCAATGACTTGAGGGCAGCCTTGAGGAGGCACAAGCTGATGTCAACAAACTTGTGCTGTCAACGCGACGTCGCTGTTTAGCAGTCATAGACGCAGCTGTCGGGCACACGCGCTGCTCATTATTGACTTCTGTAATTAGACCTTCACCGATATGAACACCGATTAAACAAAGAAATAGATAACTGTTCAACAATTTTACACTTGCTCTGTATTGACAATAGATGATTACACAAATTGCATTCAATATTGTAATACTATATTTTAAAAGTAATGAAATACTTACAATCAGAACCTAGCGAAAGTTTCTGTCTCTTTTTTTGAGTGTAAATATAATACATGTTTATAAAACTAATAAAACTATGAACAAAACTTAATAGATTCCTGCAAAAGAAGAAACCATTGTATCTCAGATGTTAAAATTTTTTTCTAAATAAATACGGTCGGTCAATGTTTTTGCAAACAGTAATACAGTACGTTTAAAAACATTTCAAAAAAGGGTTTAAGCAGCGAGTTATTTATTTTTTTTTATTCAGGAATGGTCGGGCGGTGTTTACACAAACCCTGCACTAAAACTTAATAGTCAGCTTACACATTGTTCTGGGTACAAAAATTACCTCAGTACTTTACCCTATTATAGCAGACTAAAGACTACAGCTACTGATAATTAACTTTGTTACCTTTACGAATTAAAACAGGTCGATACGGCAGGAAAAGGATAGAAAGAAACTTGCGTTATTGTTTGTGTTGTAATTTACGGGATTTAGAAGATTATCACTTTGTTTGTATATGTCAACCCTGGTGCAACCGCTTGATCAAACGACTGGCAAGAAGAAAGAAGAGGGCATACAGGAGAGCCAGGAAATCAGCAAACCAGACCGACTGGGACATATACAGGCTCATCCAGAAAGAAAACCAGAAGAAATGCCGTAACGCCAGAGACGAGTATGTGCGGAACATGGTTAGTGAGCCCGGTACAAAGAGTAAGAAGCTCTACTCGTATGTCAAGAGCATGAAGTGCGATAGTTCAGGCGTAGCACCCCTGAAGAAAGACGGCATAAACCACTCTGATCCACGTTCCAAGGCAGAGATACTGAACAATCAGTTCTCCTCCGTCTTTACTACAGAGAATGATGACGACCTGCCAGACTTGGGCCCGGAACTTCAAGATACAGCGCCTCCATTATGTATCCATCAACATGGCGTTAGGAAGCTCCTGGAGGACCTTAACCCACACAAGGCAACTGGACCAGACCATATTTCAGCTATGTTCCTGAAGGAAATGGCATCAGCCATCTCCCCAGCCCTAGCTCTTATCTTCCAAGCTTCACACGACCAGAGCCAAGTACCCGACGATTGGAAACAAGCTTTAGTAACACCCTTATTCAAGAAGGGAGACAAAAGCAAAGCCTCTAACTATCGCCCGGTCTCACTCACATCGATCGAAAACTATGGAACACATTGTCCATAGCCATCTGATGACGTTCCTTGATGACAAGAAACTTCTATCCGACCAACAACATGGATTCAGGAAGAAGAGATCTTGTGAATCACAACTCATCTGCACAGTCCAAGACCTTGCAGCAGGTTTGAACAACAAACAACAAATTGACTGCATACTGCTTGATTTTTCAAAGGCGTTCGATAAGGTACCACATCGACGCCTTTCAGCCAAACTTCACCACTATGGGGTTAGGGGCAAGACACTGGGATGGATAAACAGCTTCCTTGCTGATAGACACCAACAGGTCGTCCTTGACGGGAAGATATCATCTCCAGCTCCTGTGACATCTGGCGTCCCTCAAGGGACCGTACTAGGCCCGCTCTTGTTCTTGATTTACATAAATGACCTGCCAAGCAGAGTCACATCCACAGCACGCCTCTTCGCCGACGATTGTCTTCTATATAGGACCATCAATTCCGATAGCGACAGTAAGGCACTACAAGAGGATCTCAATCATCTTCAAGAGTGGGAGCGAGATTGGCTGATGGCATTCAACCCTGACAAGTGTGAGATGATCCGTATTACTAACAAGCGGAAGATCATCGACGGCTCGTACACTATCCATGGTCAGACACTTCAAGAGACCCATAGGGCAAAGTACCTTGGCGTCACTCTTGACAGCACACTATCCTTCAACAATCACATTGACTCTGTTGCTAAGAAGGCCAATACCACCACCGCCTTTCTACGCAGGAACGTATCCATGTGCCCTCGCGAGACCAGGGCCACCTGCTACAAATCCTTAGTTCGCCCCCAGCTGGAATATGCGTCCACAGTTTGGGACCCCCATACAGCGTCCAACATCAACAAGCTGGAAAACGCCCAAAGGAGAGCAGCCCGTTTCTGTACTGGTGACTACAGACACACCAGCAGTGTAACGGCAATGATGGAACAACTAGAATGGGACACTTTGGAAGACAGGCGCCGACAATCCAAAGCTGTCATGATGTACCGTGTTGTCAACCACCTAGTTGACATCCCCGCTCAACATCTACTTCTTCCAGTTGGCGTTCATACAAGGGGCCATGCCAATCATTACCTCATACCATTCTGCAGTGTCAACTCCTACAAATTCTCATTCTTTCCATCAGGCATCCGTCTATGGAACAGCCTCCCGGACACTGTCATTACTTCGCCATCCCTTGAAGTCTTCAAGTCCAGGATTGGCGAGCTGCATCTTTAACTCTGGAGCAAGATGTTTTTAGCCTGTTTTAGCCTGCACGTTTTCCCTCTGCACATGTACATATTTTCACAATTGTGCGACGATGCTCCAGAGAGTCCGGCACATTATCCGGAAGAAGAAGAAGATGTCATTGTTTTAATGCATCAAGAAGAAAATATATCCTCCAGAAGTTTAACAAGAACTCGTCAATGTATATTCTTTTTTGGAATTATTACAAAGCAACAACCAATTAGTTTTATACAATATTTGTTTGTTTATAAAAGAAGCTATGACTTTGAGATCAACATAAGTTTGCCCTCAGTATGTTTATTGACGTATAACTGTTTGTTATATACACGTTTGCTTGCCACGTTAACACTTTGTTTTCATGCTTATATCATTCTGTAGTATACATGACAATGTACGTTGTACAAGTCTTTGAGTAAAGTCTTGTTCTGTTCTGTTCTGTTCTGTTCTATATTGTTGATAAAGAGTTGTTGGAAGTCGGTCATAAAATGCACGTCTAAATTGGAATATGTTAAAACAAACTAATGATGTAAAGAGCTCAAATACACCATTGTCTTCTTTTGAACAGTATCTCAGTCATAAATAACACTAAAAACAGAGTTTTCTTACTAGAGGAAGATGTTTTAGAATCTGTTTATCGATTCCAACAGAGAGAATTTAAAATCATGTTTTAAGAATGAAATATCCAAATAGTTGAGGAAGAACTATTGAAGCAATAAAGGAATTCAGTATTCCTGAAAATTTAGATTTTTTTTGTATTACAGTCAGCCCATTGAAATTGTAACTAAATTCAGCTATCTTAGTGTCGTTGTAACCTGTGGAGGCAAAAAAAACTGATATCGCTTGTAACGAACATATATGGTTCTTGTGATAATAATACTTTATTCAATAAAGTTTATTGACATGTCAAGCCATGACCGAGTCGCTGTCTTTCTTACTAGATAATATTTATGTCACATTTGGAACTTCTATTTATTAACAGGTAGTGAGCATCCCCATTGGAACTAATTGTGCACCCTTGTTGCCGATCAGCTATGAAAGAGATTTTATGTTATCTTTTTCTAGTGAACATCAAGATGGCATTATTACAGCCTTTAACCTCGAAGTATCTCGAAGATTTGTTAAATATAGATAATAACCATTATTCATCTCTGGTCAAAGGTCTAAATCTTTCTACTGAAAATGGTTTCGTAACTACTAAAATATACGATAAAACAGATGATTTTTATTTTATTTTTGTTAATTATCCATTTTTAGATGGTGATTTCCCACGCGCTACATCTTATGCGGTGTATATTTCACAGGGTTTTCGCTTTTCTAGAACTCAATGAACGTAATTTTTGCATAACAGAACAACTTTTGAAACTGGGGAATCGGTATCACAAATTTAATAAAAACGTTTAGCAAGTTTTATCGCCGATGCACAGATTTAAGTAAAAATACAGTTGCAGTTTAAAAACACTACTGCAGCAAGGTTTGCACGTCCTCAGGCGAACTCTGAGATTTTTATAGAGTGTTTGTCTGACCTAATGGCCCGGCATCGGACCCTCCACACACTTTTAACTGACAGTGGCAGCCCATTTATGAGTGTTGAAAGTCAGAGATTTATGTTAGAACACAACATTCAACATAAAACATCTACTGGTTACCACCCCCAAACAAATGGCCAAGTTGAAAAGTTCAATGGCACACTATGTTGGCTCAGGACCGGTCACCATATTTTCCGATCACAACCCTTTAGTTTGGCTAAATCGCACCCGAGGTTTGAACCAAAGACTCTTGCGCTGGTCCCTTTGTCTGTCAGAGTTTTGTCTGAACGTACGACATATCAAAGGCAAAGAAAATATTCTAGCTGATTATTTGAGTCGAAACCCGCCCAGTGGGGCAATCAAAACCTTGGGGCAGCATTATTAAAGATACCAGGAGGAACTGACTAGAGTGGTGAAAACTTACATATATATTATATCATGCCATAATTGCCTTCTTTTCCGTTTCTGGAAAATATTGATTCATATAAGGTGTTGCCGCCACCGTTGCATTTAAAAAAATGTGTTTTTATTATTTATTTGTTTTCCAATTTTTGTTGTTGTTATTTCTGCATCTTTTCACAAGTTATTAATATGTATCGTTCTTGTTTCTACGAGAATTCACATAATCATGCGAATTCCTCCCCTAAACTTTCAAAGGGGAAGGCGCGTGCATAGATCTGTTTTCAGTGATATATTTTTGCTAAGTC
Source organism: Cyclina sinensis (assembly GCA_012932295.1). NCBI lineage: Eukaryota > Metazoa > Mollusca > Bivalvia > Venerida > Veneridae > Cyclina > Cyclina sinensis. The sequence continues at coordinate 5,919,778 of JAAONU010000013.1, forward strand.
TTATATAAAATTTTATAGTTACAAATTGTAAGATGTTGGTTAAAATCTTATTCATCTTTCCAGGAACTTAAAGTGACCCTAGAAAATTCTAGCAGCCTGTCTGTCATCATCAGGTAATCAAATACAGATCCGGGCACTCATTCAGCCCCGGCCTGTTCAGAGTTAATGGTTATAAAATTATATCAGAGACATTAAAATTAAATGTTGGTTACATATAGAATTCATTCCTTAGGACTGGGATGTTTCTAGAAATCCCGCTAAAAATCTAACCTACGATTGAACAAAATTAAACTTTTTGACTTTGGTTTATTACAAAATGAGCGGTACTAAGCCCGAGTATTTGGGAGATTTTGGCGGAAAATAATTTTTAGAAAAGGGTTTTTCTTACTGTATCAGCAGGTTGTCCACGTTTTGGAAACCTAGCCTTTTTTTTATAAAACTTATATTAAAAACAAGTATGGAATTATTTATATAAAAAGGAAAAAGGAACCCAGAAGTGGGTACCACACAATAAGAGAGTAACAATCAAATTGTGAAAACGGTCATCACAGGACTTAGTTAATAGTGAAAATAAAATAACTGTGTACATGTTTATTAAAAACAGTGAAAACTGAAAAGTTTGGATTGTTAGTTAAACTTGATAGAGACAAGAGATTAAATAATCAGAAATAATAAACCCTAAACAACAAGAAACTTTGGGAAGAAATACCCCATGATTTATAGAGCCAGTTGGACATTATCAGAGGCCATTAATGGAACATTAATTAGCCCATCATTTTACGCCTAATCAGTACACGTTACAAAACACTGAATAGGCCAAAAGGAACCGGAAAAATAGGTTTACAACACTAGTTGATCTAGTTGATGGGTGGGTTAGAGTTCATTCACCCAGACAACCTACATGTTCTGGATTGTTTTTATGATAACCTGTTGGAGCAAATGTGAGGATGGTGCACCCTAGAACATGGTTCCGTTCCAAGGCGGTAACCCCTCAAGTTCTCATTTTCGTTAATTGTATCAGAGTTTTTTTAAACTGATCTATAAATGAATTTATGCTATCTTTTCCTCTACTTTTTGACTGTCTAGGGTGGGGGCTGCGTTTTTTGACTGTAGTCTTTTCTGATGTGCTTTTCTCCACTTTTGTTTGCTGATTTGACTCCAAATTCTCTTGTCTCAGTAGGGTCTTTGAGTACCTATTCTTTCGCTCTTCAATGCCATTAGCATTTTGTGTTTTCTTTTTTGTGTGCTTTTGCATGCAACATTGTCAAATGGTGGATGGGTTGGAATAAATTCACCAATACAACTTGTTCCTCTTTGTTCTTATGATAAACTGCTGGGGAACGTGTGAGCTTGTTGCACCCTAGAACCTGGTTTTAACCCCCAGTGGCAAATGTTTTACCACTGACCGTTCAAAGGCGGAAAACCCCGCGGTTTTCTTTTTCGTTAATTGTATGTGGTGTCTTTTTTTTATTTGATCTATAAATGATTTTATGCTATCTTTTCTCCTACTTTTTGACTATGAAGGATGGCTGTGTTTTTCGACTGTGGGTTTTCCTGATATGTTATTTTACTATTTTTGGCATGCAAAATTGAAAATGCTGACAAATTTTAGTATGGCCTTTGAAAAAAAAATCTCATCAATTTCGTACAAATCAACAATTAAAATAAGTGCACTCAGATTTTAGATTTTTGAATATGACAACATGCTATTTAATAAGGGGAAATATAAGTGTTTAATACGGAATGCGGATTGGGACGTGTCATTTGCAACTTGCCAGTTGCTATTTGCCATTAGTTACTTGCTAGTTGTCACTTGCTAGTTGCTTCTTGCTATTTGTTATTTGCTTCTTGCCATTGGCCATTTGTTATACTTTGATTGAATCTCTTTTCACTGAACGAAAACAAACCGGATATTGTTACGTGATTTAATTGTTTCATAAAGAAAGTGCTGTGCACAAATTTATCGTTTCTGATATTTTTTCGGATTAGACCGACTGAAACTGTAGATTATTTTTAAATATTTTCTTACATGTAATGGAGGAGACACCGTGGTCCAGGGGTAGAGCGCGGGTACAAATCGCGTCAGAGGCGAGATTCTCTCGCGATCTTCACATTCCTCCACGCTACTCGAATACTGGTATGGAACCCAGTAAGCAGTCATCAATCTAAGTTGTAAGAACTTGTATCGCAATCGATATAAAAATAAATGAATCTAATAAACTAAACATGTACATCTAATAGTTTTGCTTGTTGCTAGTTGCCAGTTGCTATTTGCCATTTGCCACTTGCTAGTTGTCACTTGTTAGTTGCGTGTTGCTTCTTGCTATTTGTTACTTGTCACTTGCTATTGGCCGTTTGCTATACTTTGATTGAATCCCTTTTCACTGTAAGAAAACAAAGCGGATATTGCTACGTGATTTAATTATCCCATAAAGAAAGTGCTCACAGTAAAGACATGTTTGCTTCACGGCCAAAAGTCCAAATTATTCTGTATATTTCCAGCTCGTTTTGTCGGTGACTGAGAAACAAACCGACAGTTAAAATCACAAAAAGCAAGTGGCAAGTAGCAAGTATCAGGTGGCAAATAGCAAGTGGCATGTCCCAACCCGCATTCCATAGTTAAATGCCCATTGTTCCTTATTATTTCCATGTATTCACGCACCCTTCTGTCCTGTATAATATTATTATGTTTCAGAACTATCATAGAAAAATATAATAAATTGTGGGACAAAATAGGCGCATATAGCACTGAGCTGTTGTTATAATCATCATAATAAAAAATTCAAAATATTCAATATTTTTTGTAATTGTGTTTCAAAAAAATGCTTTTCGTACCATCTCAAATCGAAAAGTATCTGTTTATATTTTAAGATCTTAAATATATTTTTTTTGAATACTTCAATTTAGTAGTATATGTGTTTTATCTTTTTTAATTATACATTATACAAGAATATACCATTGCCAGTCGCTCAGCAAATATATTGGGGCTTGGACTGGGGCTGGACTGTGCGTAGAAGGGAATTTTAAGATCGTTCCAAAGTCTGGTTGTTCGGGGGGGCGGGGGGATGAGTTCATGTGGTATTGGGTTCGGGACTGTGGAATTAGGTAGTTAGGTTTCTAGCTGGAGTAATGTGGTTATGGTCGATGCACACCAGGTCAGTCATTATGCAATATAATCAAGTAGACGAAATCTCCTCCCAGTTTATACTATAAATTAAGTTAGACGAAAACGAAGTTAGACGAAAACTCCGTAAATTTTATCTTCTGTATCGTCAGCTTGACGGTATGGTAGGGAATTTCTAAAAAATGTCTCATTTTAACGCTAACAGCAAATAACTCATTTAAATTTCCCCCATGTTATTTCAGAGCTAATTTTGTTTATAAGTCGATAAAAGATAAAGTAAAATATCAAACTGAATATTTCAACGAACTGATGTGCATCGCATACGCCACATACTGTAGGTGTTTGGAGAATTTTCGGATGCATCCGTTCGTCTGTCAATTTTTCGGTAAGTTTTATCGATATGTTTGTTTCACCACTGCATGTAATTTATTCAGTATCATTATGTGATAGGTGTTTCTTTTTCTTGAATATTTCATATTGCAAAATTTTCCAAGATCGCACCAAACTCGAAAATTCTTGGAATAACGGACTTTTCGGTCCATGGCCATTTCGGACCGGTTTACAGACGTTTCACCCCAAGACTTTTCTTCACCGAGACAATTCACCCCCAAGACTTTTCCTCCCAAGACTTTTCTCTCCCAGTATTTTATTGTACAAGACATTACACCCCCAAAATATAAAATTACTCAGGTGGTGAATTTTATTTATATTTTCTTGTTTATTTTTAAAGTTGAGTTCGGAAGATTTATTTTCATACTTTTTAAGAGATAATGGCTTTTGAATGACTGAATTAATCACATTATCGGCACCTTTTTACAGTTCACATCTTTAAGAAGCATGCAATGTTTGGAATGTTTATTGTATATTGCCAGTGATTGGGAATATACAAAATCCTCACACATTTCAGGATGAGGTGCTGATTAAAAGGGAGTATAATTAAAACACAATCAGGACTTTATTTCAAAACTTCCTCAATCTTTTATTCACTCATTTATTTAAAAAGCAAACAGGTGATTAACTGACAATACAAATAAAACTTTTTTTAAAAAGACAGACATAATATACATTTTTTAATTCCATTATTACAAATTCTTGAAAATAAAACATCAGCAGGTTTAATATAATTCATAATCAATCCATTAATAAACATTAGTAAGTTAAAGACATTTTTTTTATTGTTTATGTTCTCACTATTTAATATGGAGGCACCACCCTCTGAGGTTTTAATCAAAAATTTTTTTCAAAAAGACCATCATCAAAGTGATTAAAATAATTCATAATAACTGAAAACAAACGGGATTGTATTAATTACAAATTTTTTCATTGGTTATGTTTGCACCTTTTAATATGAAAGCACCGCCTTCTTTGATGTTAATCAACAGAATTTTCAAAGACACCATATATTAATAATTTATAATTCATTTACAAATTTAACCTTGTATTATATTGTTATTTCTTGAATATTAAGATAATACTTTTTTAAACCTAAACTTTTTCAAATCATTGATTTAATATTAATCATTTATTGTATTATTTATATTTATTTCATAAAATAAAACGTATTTTTATATAACATATTTTTTATTATATATTTTTATGTATAAAAAATGTATATGACTTAATTGATGATAATTTTCATATTTAATACACATTATATTTCCTAATTTTTTCTTCAAATTATGATCAGAAAAATAATCTCAACGGTATATCAATTTGAAACATAATAAAGAATATGTATTGGGGATGAAAAGACTGAATAAGTATAGACATTTTACCCCCAACATGGGGGTGAAATGTCTTGGGAGGAAACGTCTTGGGAGGAAAAGTCTTGGGGGTGAAACGTCCATCAACCTTTGGACCGGACATTACGGACCAGATTTAGGGACACTTCGGACCATGTTCAAAAACATATTTGTTCATGTATTAAAATGAATAAAACGTTCTTGTTATTGTATAAAAGGTTTTATAGGAAATATCCTAGCTGATTTTTTTATGATTATACCGCCGAAAAGACCAAAGAATACTGGAAGACTATGACATAGAGAAAACATTTATGGGTACATGGAAAAACCGGATAGCACCGGAAATATCATTAATAAATCTATTTGTAATACTTAAAATGCAATAAAATATTATTTTCATGTGTTTTTAATAGAAAATTGAGTGCTTTGCGGTGTTTCGGTGCTATCTGGTGCTTTCCGAGTTTTCCATGCACCGAACATTTATTGCCTTCTTAATTTACTTTTTACTTCATATATTTTAACTATAAGCTTCAGTAATCATTGCCATTGTCTTAAATGCTATGTCTAAATGTATATTAAAGAGAACTAGAAATCGATTTAATGTGGATCATTCTCATTATTTTCTGGTCAATAATGTCCCCAAATCTGGTCCGTAATGTCCCTTAAACTGGTCCGTAATATAATTGGATATTAATGATTTGTCCACCAAAGATATTAATTATAAAAAATGTTTAAGAGACGAAAAAAACAGTAATACCTGTAATGATATTTAAGCAATATCCAGTTTTGTATTATATTATTATATAGCACAACTGATTCTTTTTTAAATGTTTCTAAATGTTGAAACTACATATACGGTATGCTACATTCACTAGTCTACCAATAAAAGTGGTTGTTCGCATCTTTCATATTTCAATTAAAGAATGTCATGTTGATATTATTTACTCAAATTGATTATGATGGTGTTTGCTGAAATTAAAGAAGACATCGAGTGGCAATTAATAGACAGATCGCTAGACGATTGGCTGATCAGGAAAAAACAAAAACATAATTAAAACATATTTGATTTATAATTTAACATTTAATTTATAGGCCACACTTGTGTTTCGTTTCGACAAGATTGGCCAATTAGAGAAAACTTTACCAATATAGGATTATAAACAACTTAATATAAGTAGAGATTATATTAAATTTTTTAAACATTGTTTCTATCTTGCTTTCACTTGTGTCAAGGTGGTTACAGTTAAGTTACCGAAAATAGAAATAAAAAATATATTAAAATAAAAAAAGGAAATAGCAAATTTTACATTAACTCTATTTCATTTGAATTTTGTATATATTTGTTACATAATATCTTTAAGCCAAATTAATGATTAATGATTGTATATAATCATGTGTATGTAAATATGTTGTTTTAATGCATTTGTTTGTAATAAAAATCATTCACTGTATTGTTGTAAAATATGTTGCAAATAAAATTTCAGACTGATAAAGCATCATGTTGGTTTTTTGGTAATTTTGACATTCTTCTTGACAAACAAACGTTTTGCTAACTTTTTTCAGCACATTTAACAATAGAGTAATTAACAGAATTTGTAGATATCAACCAATTATCAAGGAATCTAACAATTTTTCATTACTTAATAAGAAATTTCACAAGTTTTCACAATCATGTTCTGTGGAATGGAGAACGTGTGTCCAGCCAATCATTCTAGTATCATCTTTTGTGAGCGACTTTGCATTATATCAAGTTCTTTGTTTTTATTTTAACTGAAATAGTACAAGTACTTTGAAATAACTTTTCAAAGTGTAATTACCATATAAAACATTTGGAAAAAATACGGACCTTATGATGGACATTACGGACCAGATTATTAGAATTTAGTTAGTAGATCTAAATGTAGTTTTCAGGCTGAAGGTGGATATCGACCATTCAAAAAATAACGGTCTGTCCGTCCGTCACAAATCTTGTCCGGACTACTCCTCAGAAACTACTGGTGCAATTTCATCCAAACTTTACAGGAACGATCAGTACCAAGTCTAGTTGTGCATGTTTTGGGCATTTTCAAGCCCAATGATTTTTGTGAGAGTTATGGCCCTTTTATGATTTTTATTTTGAAAGTTTGCCCGGACTACTTCTCTTATACTACTAATGCAATTTGAATGAATTTTACAGGATTGATCAGTACCTCAAGTACTTGCGCATATCTAACAGGTTATTCAGTTGAATGATTTTTGGCTGAGTTATGGCCCTTGAATGAAAAAGGCGTTTTAGCCAAATAATGAAATTTGTGTTGCAGGCTTCACAGTAGCTGCAACATGCTAAAAAGAAGCCATGACATATCGAGATCACTTCCCCATCCTCTGTCTGTCCATCCGTCTGTCCATCTGTCTGTCCATCACAAAACTTGTTCGGACTACTCCTCAGAAACTACTGGTTCGATTTCATCTAAACTTTACAGGAATGATCAGTACCAAGTCTAGTTGTGCATATTATCAGCATTTTTCAGTTCAATAATTTTTGTCAGAATTATGGCCTTTTAATGATTTTAATATTTAAAGTTTGTCCGGACTACTTCTCTTACTACTAAAGCAATTTAAATGAAATGTTACAGGATTGTTCTGTATCTCAAGTACTTGTGCATGTCTTACAGGTTTTTCTGTTGAATGATTTTTAGCTCACCTGAGCAAATGCTCAGGGTGAGCTATTGTGATCACCCTGTGTCCGGCGTCCGTCGTCCGTCGTCAACATTTTACTTTAAATGACATCTCCTCCTAAACCACAAAGCTATTTTTAACCAAACTTTACAGAAATGTTCCTTATATTGCCCTTTCCTAAAATTGCTCAAACCGTTCCGCTCCATTGCACATAAGGGATGCAAAAGCTAAAAATAGAAAAAATTTCAAACAACATCTCCTCCTAAACGGTTAAGAGATTTTCCACCAAATTTCACAGAAATGTTCCTTACATAGCCCTCTATAAAAATTGCTAAAATGGTTCCGCTCCATTGAACAAAATGGCTGCCAGAGCTAAAAATAGATTTTTATCGATATTTGGCTTCAAATGACATCTCCTCCTTAACCACTTGGCCATTTTAAACCAAATTTGACAGAAATGTTCCTTATAATGCCCTTTTCTAAAATTGCACAAACCGGTCGGCTCCATTGCACATAAGGGCTACAAAAGCTAAAAATAGAAAAAAATGTAAACAACATCTCCTCCTAAACGGTTGGGAGATTTTCCACCAAATTTCACTGAAATGTTCCTTTCATAGCCCCATATAAAAATTGCTAAAATGGTTCCGCCCCTTTGAACAAATTGGCTGCCAGAGCTAAAAATAGATTTTTGTCAATATTTGGCTTCAAATGACATCTCCTTCTAAACCACTTGGCCATTTTAAACCAAATTTGACAGAAATGTTCCTTATAATGCCCTTTTCTAAAATTGCTCAAACCTTCTGCTACATTGCACATAAGGGCTGCAAAAGCTAAAAATAGAAAAAAATTCAAACAACATCTCCTCCTAAACGGTTGGGAGATTTTCCACCAAATTTCACTGAAATGTTCCTTACATTGCCCTCTATTAAAATTGCTAAAACAGTTCTGCTCCATTGAACAAAATTGCCGCCAGATCTAAAAATAGATTTTCGTCAATATTTTGCTTCAAATGACATCTCCTCCAAAAGCACGTGGCAATTTTAAGCCAAATTTGACAGAAATGTTCCTTATAAGGCCCTTTTCTAAAATTGCTCTAACCGTTCCACTCCATTGCACATAAGGGCTGCAAAAGCTAAAAGTAGAAAAGAAATCAAACAGCATCTCCTCCTCAATGGCAAGGTAATTTTCCATCAAATGTCACCGAAATGTTCCTTACATACCCCTGCATTAAAATTGCTTAAACGGTTCTGCTCCATTGAACAAAATGGCCACCGGAGCTAAAAATAGGTTGTTTTAAAAATATTGCTTCAAATGACATCTCTTCACAAGCTGTTATTACGAAATTGCCTCTGACCCATGGATTTTTTGTATAAAAGATGAGATCTTTGAATATCTTCAGTTGGAAAATGTCATGTTGCATCTGATGTTTGCTCAAGCAAAGTACTCAGGTGAGCGATCCAGGGCCATCATGGCCCTCTTGTTGGCTGAGTTATAGCCCTTTAATAAAAAAATGCGTTTTAGCCTACAAACTGTCCAATCACCTCTCAATACTACTGTTTAATTGGCTATCATCAGGCGACACGTGATCACTGATCGCCCTTGTTTTAAATTGCGCTTCCCGGTTTTTTTTATCTTGTTCACACGAGATACTACATGTAGCTCCAAGGAGCGACTTAGTATCTCATAAAAACGAGTTACTTACTTTCTAAGTGGTGGGAATGAGTTGAAAAAAAAGAGAAGTGCAAATCTGAAAAAAATAAAATTTCGTTCTAAAAATGAGTGGCGCATTAAAAAAAAAGAATCATGTTATAAAAAAAAGGACATTGCAAGTTAGCTGTGTTGAAGGAAGTCTTACTAACTCGTTGGAACGAGTTAGCTATGTTGTGGGAAAAACTAAAGTTTCATCCCCATGACATACTAAGTCATTTCCTTAAGTAAGTTTCTCATAGGAACGAGATTAAAAAAAAGAGAAGTGCAATTTGAAATAAAAAGTAGTGCTTTGAAAAAAGAGTTGCACAATATCTTGCTATCTGATTCTCGTTCCCACGACATAGCTAACTAATTCCCATGAGTTAGTCAGTGGTTCTCTTGACATAGCAAACATGCGCAGTTCTTTTTTTGTCGAGCCGCTTGCGGTGAGTTCGACTTAGTCGCCACTTTTGGCGTATGGTTTGGTGTATGTGCGTCTGTGCGTCCGTCCGGATTTGTCCAGTCCATATCTTGCTCATTCTTTGAAGGATAACAAAATAATTTGGTACAAATGTTCACCATGATGGGGTTGTGTGTCGCACACAAAACCCAGGTCAGCCGCTCAAAGGTCAAGGTCACACTTGGGGATCAGCGCAAAACCCGTGTTCGGAGCGTAACTTCTACATGCATGGAGGGATTTTAATATAACTTGGGACAAATATTCTCCATAGTGAGGCAGTTTGTTGCGCGAAAAATTCAGGTGTCTGTGGCAAAGGTCAAGGTCACACTTAGTGGTCAAAAGTCAAATAACAAAATATAACATTCATTTGTGTGTTTAACTTCCATATACATGGATGGATTTGAATATAACTTAGCACAAATGTTCTCCATGTTGAGTTAAGTTGTCTCGCGCAAAATGACGGTCAAGGTCACAAGAGGTCAAAGGTCAAATAAAAATATTAAAATTTGTTTGTTGGCGCTGTATCTTTCTTATGCTTTAAAGTATTATGCTTAGTGGTCAGAGGATTTGAAAAATTTAATTGTCTGTGGCAAAGGTCAAGGTCACATTCAGGGGTCAAAGGTCAAATAACAAAATAAAACATTCATTTGAGAGTATAACTTCTATATACACAGATGGATTTTAATATAACTTAGCACAAATGTTTTCCATGTTGAGTTGAGTTGTCTGGCGCATATGAAGGTCAAGGTCACAAGAGGTCAAAGGTCAGATAAAAATATTAAAATTTGTTTGTTGGCGCTGTATCTTGCTCATGCTTTAAACTATTATGCTTAGTGGTCAGAGGATTTTGAAATTGTTGAGCCCCCTTGTGGTGAGGTTGACTTAGTCGCTGCTTTTCACTTTTTGTGGTTTGGTGTATGTGTGTCCGTCAGTCCATGTGTCTGTCTAGATTTGTCCTGTCTATATCTTGCTCATTCTTTGAAGGATTACAAAATAGTTTGATACAAATGTTCACCATGATGGGATGGTGTGTCACACGCAAAACCGAGGTCCGCCACTCAAAGGGCAAGATCACACTTGGAGGGTCAGCTCAATACCCGTGTCCTGAGCGTAACTTCTACATGCGTGCCGGGATTTTAATAACTTGGGACAAATGTTTTCCATAGTGAGGCGGAGTGTCACGCGAAAAATTCAGGTGTCTGTGGTAAAGGTCAAGGTCTTACTTCAGGGTCAAAGGTCAAATAAATTAAAACATTCATTTGTGAGTATATTTCTTTATACATGGATGGATTTTTATATATGTTACAACAAAATTTAATGTTCTCCATAGTGAGTTGAGTTGTCTTGCGCAAAATGAAGGTCAAGGTCACAAGAGGTCAAAGATCAAATAAAAATATCAAAATGTTCAAATAACATGAATTGAGTTTTTTAGGCACAAATGTTCATCATGAGACTTCGTGTCATGCACATGAACCAGGTCACTGGGTCAGAGATCAAGGTCACCTAAGATGATGCAATGTCAAGATTTTGCCTTGGGTATACAGTGGATGTGCTGCGCACATTCACCTATGTATTCATCTTTCTCCTTGATCTGAAGCTTATAGGTTCAGGTTTGAATTAAGACGAGCGGACTCGACATTCTGCCCGTGGGCATGTCTTGTTTATACTATGATTCTTTTTTTTTATTGCACTCCTCAAATGCAATACTTTTTGAATTTCTTTCATAGGGAGAATAATTTTGTTGGCAGCTTCTTGATCTTTCACTGTTGCATTGGAGGTTCCTGTGACTTTGCTTTCTTCTTTGGGCTGAACTACACCTTGCTGAGTGTGTACAAATGTAGGTTGTAGATGTCAGAGCTTGCTACTTCCTTTCAGCTGCCCCTGAAAGTACTAACAGAAGGAGGAGGTATAAGTCTTTATTAAAAGACTCTTAGCTGCTCATTTTGGGCCATGAAATCTTGGGTAGTCTTTCACTTAAAGTTGTTTGTTGATTTTCCCTGACTGGATCAGCCTGCAGGTCTTCAGATGGTGATGATTCCCATGGCTTTTGGAAGGTTTATTTGCTGTCTAGGCTTTTGAGTTGTGTACCACTTTTTTGTCCTCACTTAGCTCTGAAGCTGTGCACTCACTTTCCCATCTGCACTGTGCTCCAGAAATGGAGGAATTCTTTTCCACACAGTTCACTCCAAAATATGACCTTTAACAGCATGTTCCTCTGTATCTTTAGCCCAACCTGTAAACAGCCTGCCCTCCTGAGATGGCGACAATTTGTGGATAGAATCTGATACACCCTCCTTATAAAATTGTTTTCAGTGTTACTGGTATGTCAAAATTTGACTGGATATGTTAGACCTGCATTGTTTATACTGGTATAGATTTTCACATGCTAAATACATACAAGACCTGGAATGTAGACACTGGAAAGGTTGCCAGAACATGACCTTCTATTGGTTGTCATCAGGTCTTCATAGCATAGTGGTTTTGAAAATTTGACTTTAACCATATTAAAAATACAGTAAACTTTGCTTGTAACAATAGTGAAGAGACCATGTAATTTATATTATTACATCCAGCCAACTCTGTAAATTAAAGCACTACAAATTTTGACAAATATTCTCTGAAATAACATGCACCACACAGTTATGAAAGTATCAAAAGCTACAACATTGCTTAGAAATAAGTTCAACATTTTGTCAAAATACAGCTTTCTGCAATATACTGTCTACCATATATCAGTCACATACATGTATGAATCAAACACTGTTTATTTAGTAATGCTCATTTGTAAAAGTTGGTAATTTTTATTGTTTGTTCTGCATTCTCTTGGCACTTTCTCAAGTTGTTTTAAGTAAAAATAGCAGTGGTCAAATTTTTTTTCAGATTTATTATTAATTTAATAGGCGAACACTGAGAGCAAAATCATATCTTGACTATGGTAATATCCTTTGTATTGATAATGGACAGGTGACTAGATTAACAAGGAACATAATCTATAACCGAATATCAGTCAAGCAAAGGTGTGAAAAATTACATGTGTCTGCGGAACTATTGCACTTAAAGTATGAAAACTGTCTCTGTGACATCAGAAGTGTTGTTACTACATCCAGAATATGGTAACATCAGATATCATCATAAGCAGAGACGTATATACGTCTCTGTCACAAGTGGAGTCGCTCTGGTTAATTTAACTTAATAGGAAACTGATTGGTACCTTACGATTTGCATTGTTACATCGGGACAAATTTCTTTATAATTTTAAAAAAGCAAAAAAATATGCTTTTAGATTCTAGCTTATTGATTTTTTAAGACTTGTGGCCTGATTGGTCAGTATATGAGAAAAACTACTTTGCATCCAATTTAAATTCCACTGCATTTTATTGCTTCAAATAGGAGAAATTCTGAAAGAACCTTAGCCTTTCTGATTGAGAATTTCAAGCACAATAATATTATTTTCCCTAATTTGATGTTGCATAAGCAGGACTGTGTATGAAATACAATTAACTCCCTTTGTGCTAAAAAAATCTGTCAATCTTCTTGTTTGAAGCATTTAAAGCTTCACCAAGGATACTCAAGATCTGCCCAGCGGAACAAAATGAGGTCAGTTTTCATTTTCAGCAGTTTACAGGTGCCTGATATTGGGCCATTGTTCAGTTATATAAGATACAATTTAGGCTGTTAAAGATATTATTTAATGACATGCCTTTCATATGAGATTATATCTTAACTTAAAGTTCATTTTAGGACAAAATTTAAATAAAGGTATGTTGTAACAAATTGAATCTCTTTTCCCTCATCTAGTACAATCATCAAAACACACAGTCGATACCATAATTTTGTTGTTATATAAGCATGATCAAGGTTTAGATTTAACCTTCCTTGGTACCCGGCCTCAATAAGATTTTAATGGGTAGGTTTATATTGAACAGGTAGTCAGTACAGGTGTACCATACAAGGAAATCTCATGATCAGAAACGTGACAAAAATCCAATACTGCTACACAGCTATATTTATAGCACAGTTGTGCAGGTTAAAATCTGTGATCCTTCTGTTTATTTCAGGTTCTAGTCATTCTAGAGAAGGAGACAGTAAAACAGAAAGGTGTGGTCTGGGAGATGATCTATAAAAGTTTAAAGGTATTGTTAAATGTTTTTTCTTTAAACATAATCAGCTTAATGTTACAAGTAATACACTGATGTATATTCAGTAGGTTTTTTTCATATATTTGACAATTACAGATTTGTTAGTTGGTTCATTAATTCACAATCTTAATTTGCTGCAAATATTTATTAGCTCCAGGGCTTTACATAGATATATCACAGGCTATTTCCCAATTGAAAACCCAGTAGTGGCAGCAAAATTTCCCAAAATATGACATTCCATCACAGTTGCCAAAAATTATAGTTAAGCAAAAGTTCTATCTAAACTTCCCTGTAAAGCCCTGCTGCTTATCTGCTTGTAACTTTGTTAGACAAGATGAAAATCCTTCATGCCTGATTTTTTTCTTCATTGCTAAGAAATTATTTCACAAGTTTTATACTTAGTCATTTAATGGCAGGTTTCATTCAAAACAGAAACTGCATTTGATAGTAAGAGTTGATTAGATAAGAAAAATCGAGCAGGAAACCCACACTTGCTGCCATCAACATGTATACCACCTTTACTGCATTTAATAAGAACGAGGCTGAACACTAGCAGTCATACTCACACAGTCAAAAGTGTTATTCTTTAAGGATGTTAGTCAACAAGTACTGATTGGCTAACATTAAAACACTTGGTCCAATTTCAGAAGGGTGGTCCAGTAGAGTGAGAAAGCACTGATTGTCAAGTCACAGTTTACTTTTCATATGACTGAGTAATGACAACATCCTCAAACTTAGCAACACTCATCACTTTAATGACTGAGTTTTACTCTGTGTCACCAAAAAGAGAAAAAGTGAGATATTCCAAAGTTCATAGAAATGAAAAATGAATATTGATAGGTTTGAGGACATACTGAAGACATTCAAATATGTAAAATAAAATTGACTTGACAACTGATAGTATGTGTGTGAAAGTAGGCAGTTCCTTAGTGAAAAGGGGTCAAGCACTACCAAGTTAGGTGTATGTGTACTTCCTGTTGTTGACTGTAAAAGTATGAAATGAAGATGGCAAACATAACCTCTGTGTCGGAGGAAATGATTTAATTAAAGTTATTAATTTTTTGTTCCTGTTTCAGTTTAATAAGAATTGAGAAGATACTTTTTTCATCATTGAAGACAAAGTTAGTATATGTCGTGTGAGATTTTAGATCTGTACTGACTGACACCAGGAAAATGTCTTCAGCTGGAGGGCAGTTTGTTTTGCTTCTATGGAAGAACTTTAAACTACAAGGCAGGAAGAAAGTTGTGACGGTTTTCGAGGTTGTGGTACCAGTATTCTTTGCTTTGTTACTTCTTATGATACGTAACCTAGCAGATTCCGAGCTGATAGAAGCAGATACAACATGGGAGCGAATATATCCACATCTGTCAGGAACTGCTGCAGACAAGACAACTATCTTCTATACTCCAACTAACGCTTTTACAGATGACATTATTCAGAGCATAATCGATTCTGGTCAGACAAATGCAACAAAAAGTAAGTAATCTTTGAAAGCATACATTCCATTTGATTATGCTTTGAATTACAGCTGAAGGGCAGTTCTTGACATTGGTGATGTTTTTGTAGAATCACATATTTGTATGGCTTCATTGAAAATTTTGTTTCTAGCAAAATATAAAGAAAGTCAGTGTTTAAGTATTAATTGTAGTGCACCATATATTTATGCTGTTTCAATTTGTGGAGTTGTCTTTTGGCTGTATTTTTTTTTTACTTTTTGCCATGGACACCTTTTAGTTTGGTAATAGATAATTCCATGTCATTTCAAAAAGTGTTTGGTCTTTCTGTATATTAAGTCTCTTAAATCATTACAAAGCATAGGATGAGAGCTCCAAAGATTTTGCTAATGGAACAAGTAACAGGAGTGACAGTCAAATATTCCAAGAGCTGTTGAATAATTAAGCAGATAAACCTTTTTCTGTCTTACAAGATCCTTTTGATTTTTATAAGACCCTCTTTCTGTCAGAGGTTATTACAGAAGTTTTTTTGTGAAAGCTGTTGACTTCATTTATATTCTTGCCAACATGTAGAAATTTAGTGAAATAGGTTAACAACAGATGAATATTTTGGTCAATATTTGTAAAAATATATATGGACAATTCTTGAAACTTGCTGTCTTGTTTTTGGCAAAAATTACAGAAAATAATATAAGAAGAGTTGCAAAAAGCATTGAAAGGCAACCACCAAATTGGATTGATTCTAGGATGGTTCATATATTAGCACAAATGATTAAATTAGGATAGGTTTTGCAGTCACATGATCTGGTACTAGATTTTAAACCATTAAGTGTTATATTACATTCATTATGTTTTGTGTAAACTAAATAACATCAGTTGAAGAGTTTATCTTATGAATAATAAACTGTTTGCTGTTTTTGGTAGCTGATCAATTAAACTCTAAAATAAGCTAAGGAAATTACTCAGGCTATCTATTCTGTGCATGTTTATTTCTATAATGAAAGATAACGTTTAAAAATATGTTTTAGGAAACAAACAAACCGTACATTTAAAGTTCCAGTATCACATTGATTTTACTGATAACAAAACATAAATGTCCTGATCTGATAATGAATGATGTTCAGTTCACTCTTAAAAAATGTTCACTTAAGATGACTTTCTTTTGTATTCAATCATATCTTCATGAAAAAGCCTTTCTCATGTTTTTTGTTTGTTTTTTTGTTTTGTTTCTTTTTGCCATATAATTGAAAAAAATTTACTGCACTTTATTTCTAACATGTTCATTAGTTCATTTTATTGCTGAAGTATTTACATACAGCTAGAATAGAGATAACAAATTGATACAAAAGATTTCATCACAGTTCATAATTTCTATAATCTTTGTCACCACTGATTAGCTCTTGTCTGTAAGTTTTGAACCACATGTCAGCAAGTGCTTGTTTAAACCTATTCAAATATGGCCTGACTCGGGTTATTCAAATATCATAAACATAAAACACCATAAAAGTTAGTGTTTATTGATCTGATGGTAGTTAATTTTCAATTGTTTGAATCAATGTGATGTAAATTTGTAACTTTCAGCAGGGTTTTAAATGTTGTATACATTCATGTATTGATGCATTGAAAACATAATTATATGTTTGGGCAGATCAATGGTCTTGTGGCAGTGCACAGAACTTGTAATCCAAGGCCCTTGAGTGCGATCCTGTCGTTCTCCAAAGGAGCGGTTCAGTGGTCCAGTGGTAACACGCTGGACTTGTAACCCAGGGGTCTCGAGATCGATCCCCCGCTTCTCCACTAACATTCCTAATTGTCTTTCGGATGAGATGTTTACCGAGGTCCCATGTATCAATGCTGTACACTGAGCTTGCAAAAGAACCAGGGGTGTCTCTGGAATGGGATGCCATCTGTATCTTGCACTATCCCCGACAAAATAAAACAAGTAATCTCTGCATAGGGCATCTGTCATATGGCACCGGTACCGACGATAAATAAACTCAAATACAACAACATCGTTTTCCACTAGCAGTACTTCTGGCAGACTGTAAGACAGTGACTTTAAACCCATATCCTGTGTATCAGTGCTGTATATTGTGCATGAAAAAGAACCAGGAATGTCTGGAATTGGATGTTTCCTGTATCTTGCACTATCTCCCTGCCCAAGTCTAAAATAACACTTTAGAAAACAATATCAGTGGAAGGTAAACTGAAATAGATAGATACAGAAGGTTTGGTGGTCTGGTAAGAAAATGGAATATTGGGTTAGTTTGATTTAAGCTAAAGTAAAAGTACAAGTATCACAGCTTGTGACTTAAGTTTGGACTCTAGTTACATGGTAGTTATATAGTTGAGTTTTGATGGAACAGTTTAGTTGACATTTTAGGAATAAGTTATTCATAGTTGAAAGATTTTAATCTTTCTAGAGTTTTATGAAATCACACCAAATCTTTCTTAAATTTTGCAAGTCTGTTAAAAGTACATAACTTTGTTTTATTTTGTAAATTTTTGTACTGCATTGTTTATTCAGTTGAAAAGAAAAAATGCATCTTTTTCTTTAATTATTTCTCTTATAATTATCCAACCATGGAACTTGTGTGTTTGTTCTGTATGAAAGTTTTTCATGCTGTTCGCTAATGTATTTTTCAGAAACTGGATTTAATTCAGAGACAGCTCTTCTCTTGGAATGGAACACAAATGAAAACAAAGACCTGTGGGCTGCAGTAGTTTTTACATCTGACACAACCAGTAACCCTCCTGACACATTAGATTACAAGTTACGTGTGACACTGCGGAGTGGAAATGAGGATAATGATCGTTGGCGAACAGAAAACACATACCAGTTTTTCTCATCATTTGGATGGAGAAATAATGACAGCACTGGTGGCGAGCCATGTATGTATAACATTAATGCTTCTTTCCTTGTACTTAGGTAAATGGCTAAGTTGATATTTTTTAAAAATAATCGAACAAACCCTTGTATCTTATTGTAACATTGTCTTTTATATTGATCATATTCTTGATGTATGTTATTTTTACAAGTTGTTTTGCATTACACAAAGATGAAAAATTGAAATATGAGGATAATGGTGTTAAGAATATAAAAAATCTTTTTTCATTTATTTTGATAGGATCACAAAGAAGCTGTTAGACTGACTTTACTGAGTTGAATATGTTTCAGTGTGTATGTTATATACTGTCTGGTTAATAGCCACTGGTTAGAGGACTGTGTTCTTCCAGAATGTTTATAATGAGACATGTATGTTTTTACCATTACAGATTACTATCAGACTGGTTTTCTAGCTCTACAATACTTCATAGATAAAGCATTTATAGAGAAGCATTCGTCAGGGTCATTCGCAAATATAGAGGTTGCCCTGAAGAAGATGTTGTACCCACCATTCCTGCAGGACGTGTTGGCGACAGTGCTGCAGACTAACCTGCCCCTGTTCCTGGTGCTAGGTTTCATTTTGAATGCTCTTCAGATGGCAATGAATATTGCTTATGAGAAGGAGAAAAAACTAAAGGTTAATGATACAATGTTTTATCATAGAGCATCAGTTACTTTAATTCTGAAAATTAAAGGAAGCAGTAAAGCTGATTATATAGGAACTAATTTCGATAACAATTAACAGCAGAAATGGGATTTTTTTTAATTAGTCAATCAGATTAACTTTTGAAGAAAAATGTTTTTAATTGTATTGTTTTTAAACCCCCGCTTGGAAGAAGTGGGGGGTATACTGTTTTACCCTTGTCCGTGTGTCCGTTCGTGTGTCCGTCCGTAACAAATTTCCGTTGCAGTTTTCTCAGCAACTATAACATGCAGAAGCCTGATATTTCACATATTGCTATACCCTATAGTCCCATATGGTGTAAAGCGATTTTATGCTCCTTGCTCATCTACTACCTGTTTAACGAATATTTTTAGATTTTGTCACTATATAGGTGCATTACATCAACCAAACGACATCTTTATTTTCCGTCGCAGTTTTCTAAGCAACTAGAGCATGCAGCCGCCTGATATTTTGCATATTGCTTTATCCTATAGTCCCATATGGTGTAAAGGGATTTTATGCTCCTTGCTCATCTACTTCCTGTTTACCAAATACTTAGATTTTTACACATAGTTGACATACATTCACAATTTCCGTCAAAGTTTTCTCAGCAACTATAAGATGCAGCAGCCTGATATTTTGCATATTGCTTTATCCTATAGTCCCATATGGTGTAAAGGGATTTTATGCTCCTTGCTCATCTACTTCCTGTTTACCGAATACTTAGATTTTTACACATAGTTGACATACATTCACAATTTCCGTCACAGTTTTCTCAGCAACTATAAGATGCAGCAGCCTGATATTTTGCATATTGCTTTATCCTATAGTCCCATATGGTGTAAAGGGATTTTATGCTTCTTGCTCATCTACTTCCTGTTTACCGAATACTTAGATTTTTACACATAGTTGACATACATTCACAATTTCCGTCACAGTTTTCTCAGCAACTATAAGATGCAGCAGCCTGATATTTTGCATATTGCTTTATCCTATAGTCCCATATGGTGTAAAGGGATTTTATGCTCCTTGCTCATCTACTTCCTGTTTACCGAATACTTAGATTTTTACACATAGTTGACATACATTCACAATTTCCGTCACAGTTTTCTCAGCAACTATAAGATGCAGCAGCCTGATATTTTGCATATTGCTTTATCCTATATTCTCATATGGTATAAAGCGATAATATGCTCCTTGCTCATCTACTTCCTGTTTACCTAATACTTAGAAGTTACCAACACACAGGAAAGGAGGTTCACTTGATCGTGTTTTTGTGAATAAAGACTTCGATGAATCAGAAATCACAGATGTAATACCTGTTCATTATTCTGACCATTTTCATATCCATCTAGCTATGCTTTGGATGAAGTTGTATTAAATTCAGGTAAATACTTGGAAAAATTTGACACTCTTTATACATATGACAAATGCAAATTACATTATGAAAGTCAAATTTCTGATAGCGGGGGTATCACTAGTGAGCATTAGCTCACAAATTTACTTGTTTTTTCTAGTAAAAGGTACCAAAGAGAATGGTCTCAAATTAAATATCATTATACACTGATTTTCATAACACAATTAATTATTATAATATTAATTTACATTTCAACTGTATAACCTTTTTGACAGTCATGACAGTTAAACATAAGCAGCTGCATCTTTTCATAATATCCAGAAGTTTGTAAGAATCTGGTAGTGTTATGTTTCATTCTTCTTCATGAAGATGGTCATTATTGTAATTTCAGGAAGCTATGAAGATGATGGGTTTGAAGACATCAATATACTGGCTGTCCTGGTTTGTCAAGAACCTCATTTATCTTGTACTGGTCTGCATCTTCTACACTATCATTTTCAACATCTCATTCGGAGACAAAGGAAAAATCTTGAATTACACGCAACCGACACTTTTCTTTGTTTTCCTTTTGTTGTATGTGGTAGCAACCATTGCCTTCTGCTTTATGATCAGTACATTCTTCAGTAAAGGTTTGTAAAATGTGTTATATTCCTCTAAAATTTGCTCTTTATGAGTATGTATGTTTCTCCATTCTGAAAATTTGAATTCTGCAAAAACTTGATAGTACAGAAGCAAGGTTTGTTAAATATTACTGTTGATATAAGGCAACATAAAAAGTTTGCATATAGGCCTGAATTTTGTGCTTCATCTTTGTAATCATTCATCTGTCTTAAAATCTGGATTCTGCAAGAACTGCATATGCTCGGTACATAAAAGTTAGCTGATTTGTAGATTATTACTTGTAAGTATTGAGTTTATGCTTATAAGTTTGATTTTTCATCTAGATTTCTGCTTACCCTGGGAATTAAAGTTGTCATACACAAGTGCTATGTGAATCCTATGATAACTTATTAGAGCTATCTTAATGAATTTTTATGTTTGGGCAAAATGTAGATGATGACCTTGCCACTTTGCAGTGTTATAATAGGAAAGGCTTTTGCTCATAGGGGATATCTGTATTGCATGCAAGTCTCTTGGAAACTTACATTACAAAGTGATGCATGTTTAAATTAAAAAACCTGGGAAGTGGCATGAACTTCTTGGCAGAAAGCAAAAAAAATGTCACGGTTTGAAAAGGAGAAGAGCTATACAACTTAAGAAGAGTAACCTCTGATTAAAAATTCTTGTCATTTGTATGGTGTCATTATTAACTGTGAGTGTCTTTTTGTATTTCAGCAAACTCTGCAGCATTTGCAGCTGGTATCCTGTTTTTCTTGACTTACTTTCCTTATTTCTTCCTGAGAGATCAGTATGAGACTATGTCACAGGCAGAAAAAATGGCCGCCTGTCTGCTGCACAATGTTGGAATGTCTTTTGGAGTCAACACTATGCTTATCTATGAAGGAACAGGTGCGTAGAATCAGCAGCAGTTAATTCAAGATTGATTTTTAGCTCACCTAAGCATATGCACAGGGTGAGCTGTTGGGATCAGCCTGTGTCCATTGTCCGACCTTGGTCGGCAACATTTTACTTCAAATGACATGTCTACCAAAACCATAAGGCCATTTTCAACCAAACTTTACAAAAATATTCATTATATTGCTTTTTTTTTTTTTAAATTGCAGAAACTGTTCCACAGTTTTGCACATAGGGGCTGAAAAGTTAAAAATAGAAAGAAAAAAATCAAACAATCATCACCTCCTAAACTGCAAGGTCATTTTCCACCTTATTTCAAAGATATGTTCCTCATATAGCCCTCAACTAAAAATTGCCTAAAACACTTTTTTCCACAAAATGGCCACCAGAGCTTAAAATAGATTTTCTAGGTGACTCCGTGGCCGAGTGGTTTGTGTGTTGGGCTACGAAGCTAGCGACCCGGGTTCGATTCCGGGTAGCAACTGAGTTATCGACTGATTTCACAGGACTGGGTGGTAACCTAACTGGGTACTGTTTCCAGCAGTATCGGCCTAGACTGGGGATCTGGGAGGTAAAATACACGCACCGTTGGCTCTTCTGGAAATAAGTTGTTCCATCCACACCAGGTGGGGACTTTGTTGACTACCCACATTAAATAAGAAACCTTTACCTTTACCTCTTCTTCAGTATTTAAGTAATGTATATATTTAATCTTTTTTAATATTTTATTCTTTGATTAGGTGATGGTGCCCAGTGGAACAACTTCTACAAACCAGGAACCATAGACGACAATTTTTCAATGCTCGATGCCATGGCAATGTTACTTGTGGACACAGTACTGTACATGTTGATTGCATGGTATGTGGACAACATAAACCCAGGAGATGCTGGTGTGGCCCAGCCACCCTGGTTCCCATTCATGGTGAGTATTGTTAGATTTGTTTCAGCCTTTCTACAACCATTTGTGCCAAAGTGAGTTGTAGCAAACTGATTTCAACCTTAATATTATTTCCACATGAGAATGCTTTCTTATTAGATAATGAATTGCATATGTATGTAAAAATTGGGCTGAAATATAGCTTGTGTCTTTTCTGCAAAGAAGTATTCTGATTTTTTATACTTTTAGGCAACATACTGGTGTGGCAAAAAGAAGGTTACTTTCTTTCTTTTTTTCCCTAGATGTGAACCTGACATGCGTCACAATTTTAAATGCAGACTTCTTGTAGTTTGCTTTTATGTTTATATGATACCCCACCTCTTCAAATCCAATAAAAGGGCTTCCTGTAGAGGCCATTGGTTTATAAATTACAGATTTGGCCCATAAACATTGCCAGTCCGTAAGCCAGTTATGTCAATAAATCTGGCTTCAAATACTCATTTTTTAATGTAATATATCAAAATAGTGCAGTCTGGTATTTTCTTGTTTCTTTGTTATTGTGTTTCTCAAACTGGCTGTGTAGGAATGTTTTAGAAATAAATCTTTGACACTTCTGAAGTCCAGCATTACTTTGTTCATTAATGCTACAATTAGTACAAAATAGTACAAGTTGAAGTGCATTATGGGGCAGAAGGTCTAAGTTTAAAATTACTTTCAGTGGTAAATCAGTTCTTCACTGACTGTCTTAGGCAAACATTTTAGAATATATGTAAACAATTTTTTTCCTCTGAGGTTGTTACTCACATAGATGTTCCTTTTGCACATGAGACAGGTCATGATAATTGTATAGCTTTTTATTGTGCATCCATTTTAGAATTTCAATGACTTTGTTTGAAATAATAAAACAAACTTATTTAGGTGAAAAATCTGTTAGATAAAAATTATGTATCAAGCAACACTTCCAACTAATATTGTGAAACCTGTCATGTAGTGAAAGCATTACCCTAAGTTATGGTTTAATTGCCTCACTCTTTCTAAGATTGAATACTGATCATTAATTTACAAAGTACCATGATGTATGACAAAAGAAAAAAAACTGCTCTTTTAGTCATGTAACTGATACTTTGAAAGCTTGAATGTTCTAAACAAAATACAGTCAAAACTCATTATTTTGAATTGGTGATATTCATAATATTTTTCATATAATCACATTTTTCGTAATGTCTTATCTTTTGTTCTTAGCAAAATGTAATGAAAGGACAAAAGAATGTCTTCAATGGCTCCATAATATTGTTCGGTGTTCTGTAACAGGTTGTTATATGACCAGGTGTTTTGAGTGTAATTCTGTAGCAATAACTATAAGCATATAACCGATTCAGGTAAAAATTAAATTGTGAAATGAAAGATAGCAGGAGTTACTTGTGGGGAAATACATATGGTTTTAATCAAAAATGAATTTTTGTCAAGGTATTTACACACACACACTAGCATTTCTGTCTGCTAGTTTTATAGTGGTCACTCGGACTGAACTTTACGATCTCCCTGCTGTTATAATAGCGTAGTGATTTTTAGGATATGATTTTACTCAGATTTTCTAGTGGTATACATGTAGATTAATATTTAGCTCTTTAGAAGGTAATCATTACTGATCACTGAATTCTGTTCTACTGTGAATGACTATTAACACGTTTTTATTATGTGGAGACCTGTTGTTAACCTTATTATATTCAGGGTTGCCAGCGGACTTGAAAAGTCAGGGAAATTGGGTATTTTTTCAAGGTCAGGGAATTGTCAGGGAATTTTGAAATTTGGTCAGTGAAAAATGAAAATCCTGAAAAGTCAGTGAAAAGTCAGGGAAAAATTATTTCAAAGGTCGAAAAATATACGCATTGAAGGTCTTACTTGGCTATGGCAGTCTTTAGGCATTTAATATTTGACTTTATCACTCTCACAGTTAAGCATTAAATTCAAATAACAGTAAACTGTGATATTAAGAAGCATTATATGTTAACTTAGTGATTATAATACCCATTATTTACCTTAGAACATCATTCAGCCTAAAGACTGAAAGGCTTTGCAACCCTTGCCTTCATGTCATATGTTTCACATGTTTCACTGACCAACAGTCACACTGTGTTTGAATAGAAATAGTTAAGAATAGTAGAACACAATGTTTGAATCATTACTTTGATGTAAATGTTTTATATTTTGGAAAATAAATACAAGTTTACATGCAAAAAATATAATGGGAGGATTGGACGGCTATAGGGGAGGTCAGGAGGCCGTTTATGTGTTTGACGATTTTGGTCAGTGAAAAACATGAACTGGTCAGTGAAAAGTCAGGGAAAAGTCAGGGAATTTTATTTCACCAAAGTGCTGGCAACCCTGATATTACTTACATAAGTTACACATCAAGGGTTAGTTGTCAAGGACTTTATTAGCATCTCTTGTATATTGTCCAGAACATTAGATTAGCAATCCTATAGTTGTGGTTCTTAATGTAAGAATAGGTATTAGTATGTGATAAGTAATAGAGATTGAATTATTGCACATTTGTGATCCATTTACATCACAGATAGTTATGTGGTCTACTTTGTAAAAGCTAGTACTTTTGTTTAGATTTCAAAGCCAGCATGCATGTTCTCTACAAATTTATTTAGTTTTCTAAGTGTGTTTAATGTAGCAAAATGAAATATTTGTTTGAAATTTAAAACTTTTGTTCGCTTCTCATTGGTAATTATACTAATTAAATTCCATTTTTATGCTCCCCGAAGGGCGAGCATATAGTTGCCGCTTTGTCCATCCCGCCTGTCCGTCCATCTGTTAGTTAGTCCGTCCATCATAATTTTGTCCGGAGCATAACACAAAAACTATGAGAGATATCAAGACCACACTTCATACGTAGTTAGATCTCATTTAGGAGCAGTGCACTGCACAAGAACCATAACTCTTGCTTTATTAATTTTTGAGTTATTGCCTTTTGAAATTTCTCATTCTTATTTTTTGTCCGGAGCATATCTCACAAAGTATAAGAGTTATCAACTTGAAACTTTATAAGTAGATAGATCTCATTGATGACCAGTGCAGTGCTTAAGAACCATAACTCTTGCTTTATTGATTTTTGAGTTATTGCCTTTTGAAATTTCTCATACTTAGTTTTTGTCCGGGGCATATCTCACAAAGTATAAGAGATATTAACATGAAACTTTATTAGTAGATAGATCTCTATGAGGAAAAGTGCAGCATGCAAGAACCGTAACTCTATTTTGCATAATTTAGGAGTTATTGCCCTTTGTTGTTTTTCATAATTTAAAAAAAATACATATTAAACAATAGCCGTTTTGGCATTGGCATTTATTCGGGGAGCATCCATCAGTTCTAACGATTTCTTGTTCCTATGCAGTTAAGGGCATGTTATTTGTCTAGGATTTTAAATGTTTCTGTTTAGTTTTTAAAATGGACTTGTACAACATTTGGTTTAGACAGATGTATTAAGTCAGTGAAGTGCTGACTAAACAGCAACCAGTGCTGACCATGATCAGTTTATATGATTGTGCAGGCTGATCATGGTCTGAATGTTTTGCAAAAACAAAAGTCATCCTTAAAGATTGAAGGTATTTTTTGTCAACACTTCTTATGATAAAGTTGTTGTTGTGAAGTAGTGCTAGTCATCGTTGGTGACCCCCGGTACATATTCCGCACAACTACATTATGTACCGTGGGATAATTGACTGCTCATTATTCGTTTTCATGAATATTTATTAGCAAAGGGTTATAAATCTTCATCGAATGAGATGCCGCATTACAAATAGACACTCTTCAGTGTGCAGAGTAGGCATAATGACAAGTTACTTAAAATAGACGTATTTCCCAGGATTTAAACATAGGCGCGGAAGTCAAATTGTAACAAGTAATTTCATTGGCTGAGATTCCGCAAGGGAAATCTTACAGAAACAATGAAAGTAGGTAATGAATTATTCATGAGTACGAAATTTTACCAGCCAATTGTCCCACGGTAGATAAACAGAGTGAAACGGAATGGATGGAACGTGGGTTTCCGACGATGATTGCTAGTTTTATAACTGACACTATGTTGGGTTAAGTTTTTCTACTAAATGTTTTTGTCCTGGCACTGATTTCTGTGAAATATACAGGGAAATTAATATTTTAACACTTACTGTTAGGTTTTAGGGCAGTTTAGTTTTTGGCAGAAATGTAAGATAGTGATTCACTCTAAATTTTGTTGAAATTGACTACTTTTGAGTTAGCTTTCAAGACTAAAGTGATGAACACAGTGTGTATAACATTTACGCAAATAAATTTATAATATTTTGTAATTGTTTTTTATGTATTTTAGCCTTCATACTGGTGTGGATCAAAGGTAGAGGACTCTGATTATGAGAATACTGGTGATGGATCTGTGCAGAATGAGAAATTTGAAAGGGACCCACAGGGGGCCAAAGTAGGGATTAGTATTCGTCACCTAAGAAAGGTAACATATTTCATCAGTCTTTTCTGTCATAATTTGATTCCTTGATTTGTTATATTATTTGCATTTTGGAAACTGCATGCTGTATTCTTGATTATAAAATTTGAATGGAATTTTTCATTTCATCCATACATGATCAATAATTGTATTTTTGGCTTTGAAATGAATATTCCTGTTTATACAAACTTGAATGTTTTCATGTATAATATGTGTTTGTGTCTGTGTCTTTTTTGAGAAACAGGAAAATGTGCAATTAAAACTATGCTTGTAAAATGTGTTGTGTTTAGAGTTTAAATGTATGTTTAAATAATACCTACAGAGCAGGCATGGAAGTTTCTTTTTGCTCTCTAAGAATGTTTTCAGACTCTTTGTCCAATATATGGCTTAGACTAGGGATATTATATTGTCTGATTAAATCCTCTTTAGAGAAATGCATTCTTCAGTTGAAAAATAACTTTAAAAGAATTTGGCAATCTTTAGTTGAGAAAAATCATACTAGATTTGTTCTGAACAGAAACCACCCCCTTGTTTTGGAAAGGTAAATTTTCCTGGTAAACAAGAAAATTTTGAAACTGTTCCATGTCTTCATGGATTTGATTAAAAAAAAAAAAAAAAATATCAAGTTTGAGTTAAAAGAAAGTTTTGAAGTAAGCTTAGAGCTTTCTGATCAGTCCTTTATTTCTGGATTATTAAGTTAAAAGTCAACTTGATTATTCGAATGAAACACTGTTAAAACAAAGAATTAGTAACTGTAAAATATTTTGTTAGTTTTATTCAAAGCACGTTGTTTTTAGTTACTAGTTGTTAATAACAACTGGTTTTACAAATTTAATCACACTGCATAGCATGTTTGATTAAAAAGGTTGAATTGTTGTAAGTCAGTGATAGAGTATTCTACTCTTTGATTGTTTAAATGTGTTTTAGCATGTAATATATTTTATTATGATGGATTTGAATTTTTACGGGTGTAGACGTTTGGCGGTGGAAGCTTCATGAACTGCTTTAAAAGAGGAAACGTAAGAATTGCAGTATTTCTTATAGATGTTGTCATCACTTGTGGTCATTTGGCTCTCCTTTATAGCTTGTCCCCTCAAATCTTGTTTTCATATGCCGGTTCGAAAAACAGGACATATGGGAACGCCCATGGCGGGCTGGTGGGAAGGCAGGCGGCATCCAGTTTTGTCCAGAGCATATCTTCAATGTGCATGGATGGATTTTAATGATACTTGGTACCAGTGTTCACTATCATAGGTGGTAGTGTCGCGCGCATGAACCAGGTCTCTAAGTCAAAGGTCAAGGTCACACTTTGAAGTCAGAGAAAAACACTTGTCCAAAGCAAAAACTTCTACATGCATGGAGGGATTATAATATAACTTGGCATAAAT
Source organism: Cyclina sinensis (assembly GCA_012932295.1). Taxonomy (NCBI): domain Eukaryota; kingdom Metazoa; phylum Mollusca; class Bivalvia; order Venerida; family Veneridae; genus Cyclina; species Cyclina sinensis. The sequence continues at coordinate 5,948,219 of JAAONU010000013.1, forward strand.
GTTCATTATTGTGAGACAGAGTGTCACATGCAAAATTTAGGTCCCTGTGGCCAAGGTCAGGTTGATACACAGAGGTCAAAAGTCAGATAAAAATATGAAAATGCAAGTATGGACCATTTACTGATCATGAATTGAGGGATTCTATCACAAATGTTCTCTATCATGAGACTTCTAATCCTGGTCCATATATGCAAGGTCAAGGTCACTAGAGATGACGAAATGTCCAAATTTTGTCAGGAGCATATCTTCTACATTCATTGAGAGAATTTGGTATTACTTGATACTAAAGTTCACCATCATAAAACGTAGTGTTGTGTGCATGAACCAGGTCTGTAGGTCAGAGGTCAATGTCACACTTAAAGGTCAGAAGTTCATTTCAAATGTTTGTTTCACTATCCAGCACTAGAAATAGTCAAACTTGCTTCCCTACTTACACCTCTTTTTTATCAGTTATGCCCACATCTTCTGCAAAGCTTTTGTGACAGGCGTATTTTGTGACAATGGCACCATTGTTTCATTTTTTATGTGTTTTTTTTTTTCTTTACAGTTTGATATGGGGGACTCACACAATACACCATTCCATTGTTTTATTCCCATGTCATCATTGCGGAATCATTTTTGTTTCAGTGTCCTTCTTTTTTTTTATTTTGGTTTTAGTGTGCTTTTAGCAAAATAATTTAAGATTTGTTAGACTTTCTTAATTTTTTTGTAAATATTACCAGTATAATCGTTTGGACTATGACTATGCAAATGAGATATCCGTTGTCCCTGCATATAGAAATTGATGATCATAGTTTCTGACCTGGATAAAAATAAATATCTGATACATGTATATTTAAGAATACATTGTTTCTAGGACATATTGCAGAATTTTGCAGAGCTTGCTGATTAGATTATTATCTGTTTAGCTCAGATGTTTGTGTATAATTAAGTAGATCATTTAAAAAAACTTGAACATCAGGTTTTACATCAGTTCTGTAGCCATAGTAATATTACCTTGGAATAATTGTCTTGGAGGTTGACTGTATAAAAATAATGAAATATTGATTTTTGTAACTGACTTGCCTCTCTCTCAGCTATATATACCTTTTGTTTATACTTTATCAGTTGAACATTTCCTTATTACTTTTACACCCAGATTGGAAATATTTTGAAAATATTTTTCTTTTCTTCAGTTTAGTTTATAGTGACATAGTCTGACTTTCCTTAGATGACCAATTATAACTCTGGTTTTCAGTGCTTGTATACACAATTTTGAATTAATCTGATAAATATTTTATCAGTTTAATAAAAGTTTTTCCCTTTTTAGATGACTATAATTTTCAGGCATTCATTCTACTTCTTTTTACATAGATGCTCTCACATTGTGTCTATTTCTTTTGTCGCTTATTTATTCCCCTCCATTCTAATGAAGATTTTTTTTCTGAAAACCATGAAAACTAATGTACAATGTAACATGACATGATTTAAGATTTTAACTGGATTACACCAGAATTTAACAAAAAAGAGTGAAAAATAACAGTGTTGATTTTTGGTTTGATTAAGATACTAAAAGGATTTTTTTCTGTGTGCTAATTTGTTCTTCACACTCTCCCAGAAAGTAGGATATAGTTTCTTTTATCATGGTCGTAATAAGTTACAAATTATCTTGATTTTTAGACTTAGATTTGTATTTAAAGTTTTAGCTGTGATTTTATCTTATTCTATGATAATCTTGATTTTATCTTATTCTATGATAATCTTGATTTTATCTTATTCTATGATAATCTTAATTTTATTATATTCTGATATCATTTATTTGCAATTAAATGAACTTGTACTATTTTGTTTTAGATTGTTCTGTATGAAAGTAGTTATTTTATTTTTGTCCCCTGCCTTTTCAAAGAAAAAATCCATCAAGTGATTTTGAAATTACATGGCACATATGTTCACCATAATAAGACGACGTTTCATGCCCAACACCCAGACCCCTCCAAGGTCAAGGTCACACTTAGAGGTCAAAGCTTAACATGGTCTGTTATAGGATCTGTTTTATGTCTGGTCCACAACTTTTCCATTCATCAAAGGATTTTGAAATAAGTTTGCACAAATATTCACCATATTAGGACAACGTGTCATGTGCAAAAGAAAATGATTTGAGACCTTTTCAGGCTATATTAGTGAAGGGAACACAATGAAATGTGTTTCCTGTATTAGTTTAAGGTGTGTTATCCTCAGTCTGTCAGTTTTTCTTTTGAAGTTTGGAAAAAAGAAAAAAGTTTATTCAGTTTCTGCTGCCATGAGAATTCTGTGGGATCCAAAACCTAGTTTAAGCATTTTTTTTGGGGAAGGGGGGGGGGGGGGGGGGGGGGTCTGATATCACCAAATAGGAAAATTCCTTGGAAATATTTTTGAAAATATTTGTTGCAAAGCAATTACCTAAGGATATTGCTTGCTCTTCACCTATCAGAAAACTTTATTGATGTCCTGATTTGAGATGATTTACAGTGTGTTAGGTATTTAAAGGCTTCTGTATAAACCCTTGTAACTGAGAAATTGCTTGTTTATTGATTTTAGAGCTGCGAGGGTTTCAGTTTGAAATATTAAAAGATTTTGTTATGCTTTATTTTAGCTGTTTGAACTTTGGAAGAGAAGAGAAGGTATGAAAAAGATATGCTAAGGGTATGCATAATCTATCTATGAAAAATTGGCTGTAAAAATAACAAAGATTCTCAAATTTTAATATCCTTGCAGTCTTTCAAGGAAAAGGTTGCAGTCAGTGATACAAACCTGAACATATTTGAAGGACAGATAACATCACTGCTAGGTCACAATGGAGCAGGAAAGACCACTACCATCTCTATGCTTACAGGTATATGAATATTCTTTTAATAAAGTTGATTTCATTCTGAAGATTGGTTTCAGTTTCTTATGGGGAAAAAAATAGAAACACTTTACTTCTTTTACTCCTTTTTTTCTTTGCAGAAAGTACTAGATACCAAAGAAAGCTTTTTCATAGCCAACGGTAATTTTGAAACCAACCGCAGTTATTTCTTGGTAAAGATAGTAAAGACTTGTAAACAATGAAAGACTTTCACTGATTTTAAAACTAAGGTTCAGCATGTGCAACAATTTACATATATAAAAGTTGGTAGTTCCATAAGCAAGAAAAGAGACAATAACCAATACAAGCTGTAAAGAAAAAATGACATTAGCCTGCTTGTGCACCAAATTGAACTATATGTTATAAGATATTGACAGAACTTTGCAGAGGCATAGAAATTTTTCAAAAATAAGAATAGTTATACACCCCAGCACAAAAGGTGTGGCAGTGGGGGGGTATACTTGAATCATTTTGCCTCATCGTCCGTCCGTCTGTCTCCACCTTGTCGGCTCGAAGTATTGTTTGCTGTGTGAATTCTTAACCCTTTGAAGGATTTTGTTCTTACTTGGGTCAAATATTCAACTCAACAAGGCAATATGCAGAAACCATGTTGCCCTTGTGTCAAGTCACATTGGAAGGTAAAGCAATTTTCATGCCTGCTCTGAATATTTTATACCCCTTGAAGGATTTTCTTCCAACTTGGCTCAAATATTCACCTCATGATAGCAATGTGCAGAACCCATTCTGACCTTGTACTTACTCAAGATCAAGGTCACACTTGAATATCAAATATTTGACAATGAATTACAAGACAAGGATTTTCTTCTAAGTTCACCCAAATGTTTATCTCAACAAGGCAATGTGCATAACTGAAGTTGTCCTTGTGCCAGCTCAAGGTCAAGGTCACTCTGGAAGTCAAATATCTGACATTTAAAAAGGGTTAGGGTTAGGGTACCCTAACCCTAACCCTAACCTTGTTTGTTCAGCTCAAGGACAAGGTCACACTTGAAGATCAAATATTTGACAATGAATTATAAGACAAGGACTTTCTTCTTACTTCGTACAAATGTTCATCTCAACAAGGCAATGTGCATAACCCATAATGCCCTTGTGTCACCTCAAGGTCACACTAGAAAGTCAGACATTTTTTTCGGTCCGCTCTTTAAATCCTATACCCCTTGACGGATTTTATTCAAACTTAGCTCAAATGTTTCCCTGATGAAGAGGATATGCAGAACTGGTGTTGAACTTTTGTTGCCCTTGTACTAGCTCATGGTCAAGGTCACACTTGAACGTCAAATATTAGACAATCAAATGTAAGATGAGGATTTTTTTCTTACTTAGCTGAATACATGATATTCATTATTTTAGCTCATAATTTCTTTGATTTAGTACATTTGCAAAATCAAAAGTTATTGTTACCTGTTTCCTGATTTGATGATTCAAAATTTATTCATTACCATTACCTGTGTGAAGTGTTGTCTTTTTTTTCCCCATCAAACACAACTGTTTTATGCCACAAAAGTTATTCCCTTTTCCATCTGTTCAAATTTCCAAGTCACCTTCAAGCAATGTTATTGGTGGGGGTATGAATCACATTAGCGACAGTTCTAGTTTTGCCAGAATTTGCTTTGTAAAAACTTGTAACTTGAACAGAAAATGGAAATGTCTGTATCCATGTAGATAGATGTAAACATGATCAGGAAATTTTTATTATACTCCTGCCAAACTTTGTGTGTGGGGGTAAATAGGGGTCATATTACAGTCTGGAGGTCAGTTTGTTGGGTGGTCAGTCAGTCCTTTTCAAAAATCTATTTTGGACTGTTAATTTGACACTTACTGTGCATGTTTGTCAAGACGTGTAGATGTGTGTGAAGCATTTTTTCATGAATGCCATGGCCCATCTTAGCAAAATTTTGTGATGCATACTACATCCACCTTTCTAGGACTATCATTTTGAAACTTGGTGTGCATGTTCACCAATAAACACAGCTAAATTAATACGAATCACAGTAAAATCTTGTTATGCAAACTACTTCCACATCTCTAGGACTATCGATTTGCAACTTGGTGTGCAAGATCACCAATAATTGTAGATGGGCATAACATGTTCTATAGTTTCCCCTTTTCTCTGACATGGTGGTATTGCAGTTTCAGTGATAGCCTGTTGTAAATATTACAATGTTTAAATACTGCCAGTTTCACTAAAATGGAACCTTAATTATTTGAGCAAATACAGAAGGTAGTTTAAATCAATATAAATGTTTTAACTTGTGTTTGAACTGCAATTATGTAGGATAGGACAGGATTAAAGTCTTCATTGTTCTGTGTAGGTTGTAAAAAATCTGTTGTAATCAGACATGGAAATGTTAAAATGTGGGAAGGTTTTACAAGTATGGCATGTTTTAAATGTGTGGTTAAGACAGTTCTAGCCATATTGAAAAAGCTGCACATAAAACAAAGCAAAGCAAAATGTTTTTAGTACCACCACACTTGAAACCCAAATGAAGATGTATTGGTATCAGATGTCACATTAAAGAGATTTTTTTACTATCAAAATGTTTACATGGTGACCACATTTTTCTCTGTTAATTAATTTGGTTGAACTTAAAGTGAAGTACTCATTGAAGTACTTGCTCCTTGCTTCTGTTGTATCTGTGTCAACCTACCTTAGTCTGCATATAGGTCTCTCTGAAAGGGTCCATATAGCTTTCTATAAATTGGTTACAGGGTTCCTGGAGCCAACAAGTGGTACAGCAGTGATAAACGGTAAAGACATTCGTACAGACATCACAAGTGTACGCAAAGACTTGGGTCTGTGTCCACAGCACAACATTCTGTTTGACCTGCTTACTGTTGAGGAACACCTCAAGTTCTTTGCAAAGGTAGGAGTTGTTGATATCTCAAACTTTTACTGGTTGGACAATTTTGAACTGGCCTTACTTGACATTTAAAAACACCCTGTTACACTGTTTTTTTTTATATATATAAAAATAACGTAGCTTAACTAACTTTGTGCCAACCCTGCTACCTGCTTCTTAGTTTACCATGAATAATAACTTACAGTGGTGCTTAGCATGCATTTGCTATATCATTAAATTTGTGAAAAGGACAAGATGGTGCCGATAATTAGTAAACATTAAACAGTTAATCTCTAAAGGAAAAATGATTTCATTTGCTTAGCTGACTGAGGGCTGTTACATATTTAGATATGTTTGTAAGTGAAACAGTAAATGAACAGTGAGGAAAGAGGTTTCTATTACAGTTGAAGGGATGTCCCAGCAAGGATGTAGATCGTGAGGTTACAGATATGATTCAGGTCCTCGGACTGCAACAGAAGCGCTATGCTCAGTCCAGTACATTGTCTGGAGGTCAGAAACGCAAACTCTCTGTTGGTATTGCTCTCATTGCTGGATCTAAGGTAATTGACATAAGACTTTTGGTTCATGCTGTTTTGTGTACATGTTTTTTTTGACAAGCTTCCATTTATATTTTCTCGAGTTTAAAATGAAAACCTGCAGTTAAGCTCTAGCTGACAAACTCTCTGACATGTAATGCATTTGAGAATTGCTGGGTATGTAGATGTAAATTAGTTTAGTAAAGAAGCACTTCTACATAAGCTTCGAAAAGTTTAGAAAGAATACTTGTAGTATGTTTGAAACATTAATGGGAAAAAGTTTGTATCTGTTGAATTGACTGAAAGAAGTTATTATGTTTTGGCTGTTTTAATTATCTTGCATCATTTTAGATTGTTATCCTGGACGAGCCTACATCAGGAATGGATCCAGCTGCCCGACGACAAACTTGGGACATTCTACAGCAATACAGAGAGGGTCGTACCATCATTCTTACCACACATTTCATGGACGAAGCAGATATCCTTGGTGATAGAATTGCAATCATGGCAGATGGAGTAGTTAAATGTAGTGGCACTTCCATGTTCTTGAAGAAACTTTATGGTAAAATATGTTTTTACTTCGTAATAAAGATTTAATTTCTGTTATTGAACTGTGACAGTAATATGTAATACTTATTCTTCTATATATGGTAAAATGAGCTAATATTTCATCTATCATTCAAAAGATTTTAAAAATCTAAGTCCTACAGCTTTTGAAGTTGTGCAGTTATTTAAAATTTAATGAAATAACAGAGAGTTTAGATTGAAATTCAAGAATTTGGTCCTATTTGAAATATATGCAACAAGAATTTTTAACAGAATTATCTATGGACTGTCATATTGAGTATCATTGTTCAAGAGTAACAGATCTTGACTAACTGTATATATGAATTCATAGGTTAGTACTGTTACCTACAGGTGCTGGATACCATATGGTTATTGTAAAAGGGAAGACATGCAATGTTGATCGACTGACCCAGCTTGTGCAGTCCCATATACCATCAGCTTACATTGACAGTCAGATCAGTGCAGAAATCTCCTATCTACTGCCATTCAGTGAATCTCAGAAATTTGAGAAACTGTTTACAGAAGTGGAGGTCAAGATGGCTGAACTTGGTGTCAATAGCTTTGGTACATCTGCCACAACAATGGAGGAAGTGTTTCTAAAGTAAATAATATTAAGTTCTTAAAAATTAATATTTAATCTTTTTAGCTCACCTGAGCCTGCTCAGCGTGAGCTTTTGGGTTCGTTGAATGTCCGGCGTCCGGCGTGCGTCTTCAACAATTTGACTTAAACAACATCTCCTCCTAAACTGCTGAGCCAACATTGATGGAACATGCCTGGGATATTCTTTGCATGAAGCTCTTCCAAAGTTGTTCAAAGAATTCAATTCCATCAAGAACTCTGGTTGCTATGGCAACTTAAAGGAAAATCTTTGAAAATCTTCTTGTCTGAAACCACAAGGCCCTGAGCCTTAAGATTTGGTATGTAACATTGTCTAGTGGACCTCTATCAAATTTGTTCAAATTATGCCCCTGGGGTCAAATTTGGCCCCGCCCGGGGGGTCAATTGATTTGGCCCCACCTCGGGGTCATTGGTTTTACATAGGCTTATATAGTGAAAACTTTGAAAATCTTCCTGTAGAAGGAGAGGTAACATTTTCAGTCAAAATAATCGAGAAATTTGTCAGACAGGTTGTTTCTATGATTTCTAGCTCAAGTTCGAATATGGGTCATCTGGGTTCAAAAACTAGGTCACAGAGCCCAAAAATAGAAAAAAAACTTGTTAACACTCTAGAAGCTACTTTTCTGACAAATTTCGAGAATATTTGTCAGAAAGAATGTTTTAATGATTTCTAGCTCAGATTCGAATATAGGTCATCTGGGGTCAAGAACTAGGTCACAGAGCCCAAATATGGAAAAACCTTGTTAACACTCATTAAGGTAACATTTTCAGTCCAAATAACCTTGAATTTGTCAGAAAGATTGTTTCAATGATTTCTAGCTCAGTTTTGAATATGGGTTATCTGGGGTCAAAAACTAGGTCACAGGGCGAAAAAGTAGAGAAACCTTGTTAATGCTCTAGAGGTTACATTTTCAGTCCAAATATCCTTGAAATTTGTCAGAAAGGTTTTTTCAATGATTTCTATCCCAGATTAGGATATGGGTCATCTGGGATCAAAAACTAGGTCACAGAGCCCTAAAATGTAAAAACCATTTTAACACTCCAGAGGTTACATTTTTTTGTCCAAATATCCTGGAAATTTGTCAGACAGGTTGCTTTGATGATTTCTAGCCCAAGTACTAATATGGGTCATCTTTGGTCAAAGACTAGGTCGCAGAGCCCAAATATGGACAAACCTTGTTAACACTCTAGAGTTAAGATTTTAATTCGAAATAACCTGAAAATTTGTCAGAAAGGTTGCTTTTATGATTTCTAGCTCAAGTTTGAATATGGGTCTTCTGGAATAATAAACTAGGTCACAGAGCCCAAATATCGAAAAACTTTGTATACACTAGAGGCTACATTCTGGTAATTTGTCAGAAAAGTTGTTTTGATGATTTCTAGCTCAAGTTTTAATATGGGTCATCTTTGGTCAAAAACTAGGTCACAGAGCCCAAATATGGAAAAACCTTGTTAACACTCTAGAGGCTACACTTTCAGTCCAATTAACCTGGAAATTTGTCAGAAAGATTGTTTCAATAATTTCTAGATCAAGTTTGAATATGGGTCATCTGGGGTCAATTAACCAGGTCCATAGCAACTTTGTTAAAAGCAGTCATTGTCAGGTGAGCGATTTAGGGCCATCATGGCCCTCTTGTTTGTTTTTTATCCCTGAACCTCCTTTTCAAAGAAATGGATGTATATTATAGCTTTGTTCATATTTGTCAGTCCATTGGTCCGTCAGTAGTGGTTTCCAATCTATAACTAAAAGAAAGCATTTTGCTTCAAATGGCATCTCCTTATAAGCTGTTAGTTCAAAATTGCTTCTGTGCCATAGGTTTTATTTGTATAAATTGAGATCTTTGAAAATATTGCTTTTGACGTTTGCATAACAGCAGACCCACAGTTCTCAGTTGAGGGATCCAGGGTTGTCATGGCCCTCTTGTTTATACCCTCACAAACTGGGTGAGTATATCCAGGTTGGTTGGATGGTCATCTTCTTGTTCTGGCTGTAACTTAATCATGCATGAAGGTTTTGAAATAAGTTGACATGATGTTTAACACATTGAGACACAACTCCTATCTGCATAACTGAAAGGTTAGGGTCACTCTTAGAGGTCATCCATATTTTGTGTCCAGTCTGTAACTTTATCAAGTAATTTGAAATAATTTGGCCATACTGATGCCTACGGATAATGATGTGTCGTTCTTAGACATTTTGATAGAAAAGTTTGGTAGAAAATTTTGTGAAGAAGTTTGGTACACAAGACATATAACTCTACCTTGCTTATTTAGCTCTGTTTTGATATTTCCCCTTTTGCTCGTGTAAATGAACCCTAAATGTTTGTGGTCCCACTGGGTTAAAGGTCAAGATGACTGTGGCCTTCAGTTTAAAAGTGTTTTCTGATAAGTAACTCAAGAATAACTGCAAAAAGGATCTGTAAACTGTACAGGATGGTTAGGCATAATGAATAGATGCCCCCTATTATCTTTTTATACCCCTGCACAATGAAGTTGTGGGGGGTATACTGGAATCAGCTTGTCTGTCCGTCTGGCCATCTGGCCGTCCGTTGGTTTTTCCTTGTCGGCCCAATAACTTAAGAATCCTTCGACCCAAACTCTTCATATTTGGTCTGGAGATTGGTCATGGCCAGTAGATGACCCCTATTGATTTTGAGGTCACTGGGTCAAAGGTCAAGGTCACAGGGGCCTTGACTAAAAAAGCTTATCCGCCCTATATATTTGGTGTGGAGGTTGGTCATGACCAGTAGATGACCCCTATTTATTTTGAGGTCACTGGGTCAAAGGGCAAGGTCACAGGAGCTTTGACTAAAAAAAGCTTGTCATCCCAATAACTTAAGAATCCTTTGACCCACAGTCTTCATATTTGGTGTGGAGGTTGGTAATGACCAGAAGATGACCCCTATTTATTTTGAGGGCACTGGGTCAAAGGTCATGGTCACAGGAGCTTTGACTAAAAAAAGCTTGTCCGCCCAATGATTGAAGAATCCTTTGACCCTCAGTCTTCATATTTGGTATGGAGGTTGGTCATGACTAGTACATGCCCCCTACTGATTTTGAGGTCACTGGGTCAAAGGTCATGGTTACAGTGGCTTTCACTCAAAAGCTTGACCTCCCAGTTACGCAGCATAAATGAGTAAAAATGACTTAAATCCATTAAAAACTACGTAATAAAAAGGAAATTTGTTATACCTCCGCACAACGAAGTTGAAAGTGGGGTATACTGGAATCAACTTGTCTGTCCGTCCATCTGTCCATCCGTCCGTCAGATTTTCCTTGTCCGCCCAATAACTTAACAATCCTTTGGCCCACAGGGGGGTTCAAGTCATGCAATGGCAGTTTCAGTTTTGAGGTAGTAGGTCAAAGGTAATGGTTACTTTGATCTTTGCCACTAAAAAACATGTAGAATACATAACTAAGCAATATACTGGCTTACTACCCTCAGATTTGGAAGGGAGGTTGTCCATGACCTCTAAATGACCCCTGTTGATTCTGACAAAGTGCTATGCGGGGGTATTCACGCCATGACAGTGGCAGTTCTAGTTGCTGACTAGGTCAAAGGTCAACCTCATAGGGGAGAGTTCTGGATAAACAGCAAAAAATGGAAGTGTACCCATAACCTTTAAACTTACCAGAATGGTTACGCATAGCAAGTAGATGATGCCTATGGTTTTATGCCAAGAGTCAAGCTCACAAGGGCTTGCAATTCAAAATCTGTTTCCAAATCAATAACAGATCCCAGGAAGGATGGTCATGGATAGATGATCCCTGTTGTTTCTTGGCTTTCCAGGGCAGTGGTCAAGTTCTTAGGGGCCTGAATTACAAAGCAGTTTCAGATCAATATCTCAGTATCATTTGCACCAGAAACTCTCAAACTCCAAAGGATTGTTAGGATGATCAGTAATTATACCCCCGCTTTGAAGAAGTGGGGGGTAAACTGTTTTACCCTTGTCCGTGTGTCCGTCCGTCTGTCCGTAACAAATTTCCGTTGCAGTTTTCTCAGCAACTATAAGATGCAGCAGCCTGATATTTTGCATATTGCTTTATCCTATAGTCCCATATGGTGTAAAGCGATTTTATGCTCCTTGCTCATCTACTTCCTGTTTACCGAATACTTAGATTTTTACACATAGTTAACATACATTCACAATTTCCATCACAGTTTTCTCAGCAACTATAAGATGCTGCAGCCTGATATTTTGCATATTGCTTTATCCTATAGTCCCATATGGTGTAAAGTGATTTTATGCTCCTTGCTCATCTACTTCCTGTTTACCAAATACTTAGATTTTTACACTATATAGGTGCATTACATCAACCAAACGACATCTTTATTTTCCGTCGCAGTTTTCTAAGCAGCTAGAGCATGCAGCCGCCTAATATTTTGCATATTGCTTTATCCTATACATTGTAGTCCGATATGGTGTAAAGTGATTTTATGCTCCTTGCTCATCTACTTCCTGTTAAGGAATACTTAGAATTTTAAACATAGTTGACATACATTCACAATTTCCGTCACAGTTTTCTCAGCAACTATAAGATGCAGCAGCCTGATATTTTGCATATTGCTTTATCCTATAGTCCCATATGGTGTAAAGCGATTTTATGCTCCTTGCTCATCTACTTCCTGTTTACCGAATACTTAGATTTTTACACATAGTTGACATACATTCACAATTTCCGTCACAGTTTTCTCAGCAACTATATGATGCAGCAGCCTGATATTTTGCATATTGCTTTATCCTATATTCTCATATGGTATAAAGCGATTTTATGCTCCTTGCTCATCTACTTCCTGTTTACCGAATACTTAGAAGTTACCAACACACAGGAAAGGAGGTTCACTTGATCGTGTTTTTGGGAATAAAGACTTCGATGAATCAGAAATCACAGATGTAATACCTGTTCATTATTCTGACCATTTTCATATCCATCTAGCTGTGCCTTGGATGAAGTTGTATTAAATTCAGATAAATACTCGGAAAAATTTGACACTCTTTATACATATGACAAATGCAAATCACATTATGAAAGTCAAATTTCTGAAAGCGGGGCTATCACTAGTGAGCATTAGCTCACAAATTTACTTGTTATCTGTAAATTTTTTTATGTGCCCATTATTAAAGGCCAAGTTCTCAGGGACCTGCTTTGTAAATAGTTAGTAATCTGTGATTCAAGAACTGCATGGACATAGTTACTTCAAACTTTACAGGATGGTTGGCATGAATAGATTTATTCTATCAATTTTGTGTTCATTGCATTATATGTTTAGTATACTTAAGAAATGGTCAGTAAATTATTAAACCCCCACAAACAAAGTTTAGTGGGGTATATAGGAGTCAGCTTGTCAGTCGGTCCAACGGTCAGTCCATTTCTTGGTTTCCAGATGATAACTCTTGAAGGAGTCAGTGGATTGTAATAATTTTTAGTACACAGGCGTAACATCATAAAATACAGGTCAAATTCAAATTTGGGTTCAGACCACTAAATTTTTACATAGTTTTGGCTCCTTTTCATCTTCAGTTTTGCCAAAAAAAGGGTTTACATATGATAATCCTTTAAGGAGTCACTGGATTGAAATTGTTTTTGGTACACAGATGAAACAACATAAAGTACAGGTCGAGTTTGAATTTGGATTCAGACCACTAAATATTTACTTGGTTATTTTCATCTGTTATTTTGAAAAGAGATGGTTTTCAGATGATAACTATTGAAGGTGTCAATGGATTGTTATTATATTTTGTACTCAAATTTGGCCCCACCATGGGGGTCAATTGATTTTACATTGGCTTACATAGGCAAAACTGTTAAAATCTTCTTGTCTGAAACGACAAGGCCCTGAGCCTCAAGATTTGGTATGTAGCAATGTCTTGTGGACCTCTACCAAGTTTGTTCAAATTATGCCCCTAGGGTCAAATTTGGCCCTGCCCCAGGGTCAGTTGATAATACATAAGCTTATATAGGCTAAACTAAAAAAAAAAAAAAATCTTGTCTGAAACCACAAAGCCTAGAGCTCAGATATTTTTAATGGAGTATCAGCTAGAGGTCTTCTACCAAGTTTGTTCAAATTATGCCCCTTGAGTGAAAATCGGCTCTACCCTGGGGGTCACTTGAATTCATATAGATTTATATAGGGAGAATCTTAAAAGAGCTTCTGATATTTGCTCAACACCAGACCAATAGGCAAAGTATTCAGGTGAGTGATCTAAGGCCATCATGGCCCTCATGTTCCTTATTTGCGTATATTAATATAATACATATATGAATGAATGTTGTACATTTTGCAGGGTTGGAGAAGGAACTGGGGAAGATGATTATGTTGAAACTGCAGTAGAAAATGGTGGAATTCCAAATCCTAGCTATGGAAGTACAGGCAAATTACCCAAAATAGCTTTTGAAGCCAGTGCCTCGCGTTCTGAGACCCCGCCAATGTCAGTCAAAGACAAACTGCCACCTATTGGGAGCTCACCTGAAAAACCAGCACTCATTAATGATTTTGGGAATGGAAATACAAATGCAGCATACTACCAAGATGGATCTGTTGAAACTGTAGTTGAAATGGAAAATAAATCAAAAAGAAGTTTTATTGGTAAAAAAGAAACTTAGCCTTAATTAGAAGACTCTTTATAATGAAATTAAACTGTTATAAGACATTTAAAGTGTTGCATTTGATTGCTTGATATGCATTTTGTAGATTTTATAGAAACTTCTCCTCAGTTTTTAAGAGGTAATAGTTGTTTTTTTTTTTTTGGTTTCTTGTTACCAGTACTGGGTTGAGTCATAGACCTATAGTTTTTATGCCCCCACCACTTGATAACTCCAAACGTATAACTGCTAGAGCCATGAAACTCTAAGAATAGTTGTCTGCATGTGAACTTACACACCTGGTCGTTTTGATGCAAATTTATTGAGATCTGCAGACTTACATCTACTGATTAAGTGAAAAAATAGAATTTTTAGACTTGTGTCGCGTGTAACTCAAAACATATAACTGCTGGAGCCATAAAACTTTCTAAAAATAGTCAGCATGTGAACTTATGCACCTAGGTATTTGGACGCTAATTTATTGGAGATTAGCAGACTTATGCCCCCTGATTAAGCAAAACATAGTATTTTTAGACTTGTGGCATGTGTAACTTGAAATGTCACTCAAATCCAAGGTCAAAGATCTATGTAAACATATCAGTCTCATTTCAGTGATTTGTGTTATTTGGCAGGGGATATCAATTCAGTGAATTTGTGTGTGAACAAAAGTTGCCTTTCCATGAAGATTGCCAAAAACAGTGCAATATAGAAGATTTTATTGTTTAAAAAGCTGTTAAGTGTACTTTTCTTGTTAATTATTGAAATTAGTGGTGAATTACTACTGGTTTTAGTTTATAAAACAGTGGTTCAGAAATCCTTTGATTGCATCTTTTCTAGGATACAATAAAGGAATCAAGAAGAACAGTGGAATGTCTCTAGTTTTCCAGCAGTTCTATGGAATGTTTGTGAAGAAGTTTCTACATGCAAGACGTAACATTTCTGTAGCTGCGGCACAGCTTTTACTCCCTGTAATATTCACAATTATGGCACTGTCTGTTGAAAAGGCAATCCCAGAAGTGGGTGATGAACCATCTTTGACCCTTGACTTGAGCCCGTTTAGTGATTACACAGTGGCCTACAGTGATGGCATTGGAGCAACGTCTACAACAACCTCGAGAGCAAACTTTTATATGAACCAGTTCTCTGGGACAACCAGCAAAGTGGACAGATCCAAATATACAGAGATGGATGATTACTTCAGATATGTACAGGATGACATTGGAATAGCAACTTTCAACAGGTAAGCAACCTGTTTTTAGCTCACCTGAGCACAGTGTGGTCACAGTGAGCTTTTGTGATGACCCTGTGTCTGTTGTGTGTCATAAACTTTAAATTTTAACAACATCTCTTCCTAAACTGCTTTGTCAAAGTTTGTTTCTTGGCGGGCATGAAGCTTTGTCAGAGTTGTACAGAGAAAACCATTCCAAACTGAACTCTGGTAGCTGTGGCAACAAGAATAAAGAAATTGAAAAACTTTGTCTAAAACTAGAAGGCCTAGAGATTTGGTGGACATTTTGGTAGTGAACTTTACCAAATTTGTTCAAATTATTCCCCAGGGGTCACTTTTCGCCCTGTCTGAGGGTCACATGCTATACATTGAGAGAGAGAGAGAGAGAGAGAGAGAGAGAGGGGGGGGGGGGTGCGGGGGCACTAGGCATTGTATAGTGAAGCCAGGCTGCCTCTGGTGTCATTTTTGGCTCTATCATCTCTCAACTTAGAGTGTGGCTGATCTTGACCATTGGACTTGCATTCTATGCACCCCAAAAGGAGAGCATATTGTCAGCAACTTGTCTGTCTGTCCTTCTGTCCTGTTTTGTCCAGAGTATAATTCAAATACCAATGAAGGGATTTACTTAAAACTTCATAAGATGATAGAGGACATTGAGAGTGAGTGCAGTGCAGTGTAACTCATCTTGTTTAGTTTTCTCATTATCTCCCTTAAGTACAGTTTACTTGTCTGGAGCAAATCTCTTAAACCATGAAAGGCATTTAGTTGATATCTGGCACATTGATAGAAGGGAATGGCAGTTAGTACGGTCTTCAAGAACCATAACTCTAGCTGCCTCCTTGTTTTTTCTCTCTGAAGGGAGAGGATATATTCAGCGACTTGTCTGTATGTCCATCCATCTGTCCTGTTTTGTCCAGAGTATAACTCAGACACCAATGAAGTATTCAAGGGATTTAACTCAGACACCAATGAAGTATTCAAGGGATTTAACTGATATTACACCTGTTGATAGAGAGGAAATAGAGGAAGTGAATTATCAAAGAAGTATAACTCGACTTTGCCCAATTTTTTAAACACCTTTTTTTTTATTATTTTGATGATGCTTATTCTGAGAATTACTTAAAAACTGTTCAACATGTATCCTTGATATTCAAATTAATAGATAGATAAAATGATAGAAAAGTGCAGTGTTTAAGAATCACAACACTAGTTGGCCATGTTTATTCAGGCTCTCAAGCGTTTCTATTTTTTTCCGATTTTTTTTTCTAAAAACCTAGTATTCTTAGTTTTTCTTTATGGAAGTAATTTTAAAGAAAAAAGTGTGTACTGTTTCTGAAACTGTTTTTGAGACTTTCTTGCAGAAAACAATCTAAGTATGTTCATTCTTGTCTGCTGCGTGGTCCAGCCTTCTCAGATGATGATTTATAAAGGCTTGACTGGTGCTAACAGTTTAACTACATAAGCAAAATACAGTCATCTTACCAGTCCCATTGCCTTCATACATGGTAATTAAATAGAAGAAAAACACACCAAAGGTTCTACCTAATTTCAAAGGAATGTTTGTTATATATCCACCTATAAAAATTGCTCAAATGGTTCTACTCCATTGCACAAAATGGCACGCATGGCTAAAAATAGGTTCAAAATTGCCTCTGCGCCATAGGTTTTATTTGTATGAATTATGAGATCTTTGAAATATTGCTTTTGGCGTTTGCATAACAGCAGACCCACAGCCAAAGTTCTCAGTTGAGCGATCCAGGGTTGTCATGGCCCTCTTGTTTATACCCTCACAAACTGGGTGAGTATATCCAGGTTGGTTGGATGGTCATCTTCTTGTTCCGGCTGTAACTTTATCATGCATGAAGGTATCGAAATAAGTTGACATGATGTTTAACACATTGAGACCTTGGATGGCATACAACTCTTAGCTGCATAACTGAAAGGTTAGGGTTACTGTTAGAGGTCATCCATAATTTGTGTCCAGTCTGTAATTTATCAAGTAATTTTGAAATAATTTGGCCATACTGATGCCTACGGATAATGATGTGTTGTTCTTAGACATTTTGATAGAAAAGTTTGCTAGAAAATTTTGTGAAGAAGTTTGGTACACAAGATCTACCTTGCTTATTTAGTTCTGTTTTGATATTTCCCCTTTTGCTCTGACAAAGTGGTATTGTGGGGATATTGATCACATTGGTGAGCATACATTTTTTCTGCTGATTTTCTTGTTTGTTGAATTTACAAATGGCCCCATCCTGGGATTCACTTGCTATTTATCAAAATGATATTCACCCAGTATAAAATCTAGTCAGGTGATAGAAGGGAGAGTCCAGGTAACTGATTTGCTATTACGTGAACATAAATTTAGATGTCTTAGTGTACTGTACTTTAGTTGAATGTTATTACTTGTTTAGAGCAGTCATACTCAGCCATTGAGTGATATAGGGCCATCATAATTATCATGGCCTTTTTGTATCATATTTTATCTGTTAAAAAAATGATGTTAAACTGTTAGACAGTAAGGATCCTTCAGTCTATTTTTATTCATAGTTCTGAAATAATGTAAATTATAAGAATAAATGCTGATTGCTGATTAATTTCTTTTCTGAAGTCTCCATACTCTTTATGTTTCAAGGAGATACATTGTTGCCGGGGATTTTGAAGACAGTACTTCTGACACTGCCACAGCTCACTACAATGGCCAACCATACCATAGTATAGCCATTGCCTTACACTACACCATGAATGGACTTCTGAAGCAGATAACAAATGACAGTAATAAGGATATACAAGTAACCAACCATCCCTTACCAAAAAAGATAAACGATAACTCACGCCGTCTTTTCTTCTCTACCAATGGCACTGGATTTACCATTGCCATTTCAGTCTTATTTGGTATGGCATTTATGGCTACCAGTTTCATCATATTCTTGATAAAGGAACGATCCGTTGGTGCAAAACATCTTCAGGTAGTCAGTGGAGTTGGTCCAGTTGCCTATTGGTCATCAACATTTATATGGGACATCATAAACTACACCATACCAGTCCTGTTGCTTTTGATTGTGTTTGCGGCATTCCAGACAGATGCTTATGTAAATGAAAATAGACTGGGTATAGTTTTCCTGATCTTCATGCTGTATGGATGGTCGGTGTTGCCATTTGTTTACATGCTGCATTACTTCTTCATGGTTCCAGCAACTGGCATGGTGGTTGTGTCTATGATCAATCTCTTGTCTGGTAAGCAAAATAAAATTCTATCCACAA
Source organism: Cyclina sinensis (assembly GCA_012932295.1). NCBI lineage: Eukaryota > Metazoa > Mollusca > Bivalvia > Venerida > Veneridae > Cyclina > Cyclina sinensis. Next base: position 5,966,742 of record JAAONU010000013.1, read on the forward strand.
AATTATCCTGCAAGAGACATTTGTTAAGATAATTGATACATGTTTTTTTTAAGCTCTCATGTGTAATTTTGCCTGGAAGCATGTAAATGTAAGATTAGCGTATAAAAGTAAATAATTATGACAGAAGTTCCAGGAGTAAACTTTTAAAGGATGAGAATTCCTTGATAATGGTGTCAAAAGACAATGCAGTCAACTCAAGATTTAGATTAAAATGTAAGACTTTATACATTAATGACCAAAATATTACCCCTAAAGCCATAACTTTTTTGATAGGATTGGTGTTTCTTCTTGCTACATACACACTAAGTATCCCAGCCCTGAAAACAGAAGCTATTGGAAAAGCATTGGAGTGGGTGTTTATCATATTCCTCCCGAACTATGACCTGGGACTTGGTCTTATGGACATGTACACAAATGCTGGCTACAAGGACACATGTGAAGGGTACAACTATAAAGCGGTGTGTGCCTTCATCAGACAGAATCAAACCGGCCGCACTGACCCTTGCTGCTTTCCAGGTACATTTTTGTGTGGTCAAAAATATTAATGCTTTCTGCTTAAAAGTCATATTGATATCTCTTGAATTACATAGATTTATTTTATGATTGAAATTTAGAAAATTAATGTAGTCTTCTTTGCTAGGACAATTGGTGCATATGTCAGTGGCAAAGATTCAGGAAGAAAAAGAATTGAAAAGATGTAATGGTTCATTTCAGACAGATGTAATGAAGATTTTTGCTTTACCTTCTATGAGAATTTCCTTCATTGGGAGAAGCCAGGAATTGGCCGCGAGTGCCTGTTCATGTTACTTCAAGGGGTTTTCTACTTCACTATTGTCTTGCTGGCTGAAACTGGACTTCTTCGCCGCATCATGAACATATTCACTAACAGGACGCCGGTGTCTGTCGGGTCGCAAGTGGACATCAGAGAGGAGCAGCAGGACAGCGATGTTGCAGAGGAAAGCCATCGTATTAACGACAATCCCATTGACAGTCTTCTGGAGTCTGACTCTCTGATATTGAAGGTAAAAAATATGTGATTCTTAATTGATTTTGATGGTCTGTTAGTGTGCTTGTGTAAGCAAAATGTCATTATCACTGTTACTTTTGCTTGGAATTTTAAACTTCTCAGCAGAGTTTCTGGATAAAGGTGTACATTTAAAAAATTCAGATTTTGATGAAATCCATATTACCCAGAAAAGATATTTTGAATAAACACGTACATTGTGAGAGATATTTATGTTATAATGTATTATAAACCCTTTAGCTTGAACAAGCAAAGGCATGAACTTGTGTTTTTGAAAAAGTAGTTTGTAAAGTGGGTAAAGTGATCATGACCCCTGTATACCAGCTGTCTGTGTTCATTAGCCATTATTTTGTTTTTCTGAATGGGAAAGGCAGTGCTGAGAAATAATGATAATATTAGAGAAAAACATGTAATATTAAAATGGTCAGTTTACACTGACACAGCGTTAAAGGACTGGCATTTAAAGCTTTATATAACAAAAAAATGAATTGCTGATTTTTTTTTTGAACATTCACAAAGTGTGTGAGTGCCGCCATTTTGTAAATTGAGTTCTGATTATTGATTTGACAAAAGTGAAGATTAATGAACCTGTTGGACTTCTTGTGTATGATTTACAAATATACATCTATTTCAGGAAGAAATTTTTGAAATAGAGAAAAATGATTAAAAGAACATGAAAAAACAGTATAAAAAGCCCTAAAACCCTGTCTAAAAAAAACAACAACAACCCCCCCCCCCCCCCAAAAAAAAAACAAAAACAAAAAAAACAGCAGAAATACTGTTTTTGATATTTTATCATATTTTTTTAAATTAATGAATTTACTTAATTACTTAAGTAAAGATCGCTATTGGAAGGAACTATTATGTAAAGTTTAAACGAGTGTTACAGATAAAATATTATTCAGTTTATGAAATAATTCACCACAAAATTTTACTAAATGTCTCAGCTTTTACAATTTTTGTATCATAAGAGGAATTGTTAAATGCTTTGTTTTGACAGCTGTGCAGAATATATTAGGGTCCATATGTGTAGGTTAATTTGCATTAAAAGCCCATAGTATGATGCATGATCTATTGATCTTCGAAATTTCATTGGATGTTATTTTTTAAGCAGACACAAATTCCTGCTTAATGTACTTGTTACCTTAAAATTGGGTAAATTTCTGTCCCAGTCAAATGAAAGTTAACACATAAGCTCACCTGAATTGCACTACATTTTGACTACTTATACATGACAGTGTATTGATAATGACATAATGATCTAGGAGCATGTTGGAAAAGTGTAACACAACATGTTGAGAACAGCATCATTGATATTTTAAAACAAATTATGGCAAAAATTGGAATATTTATCAACTGCAAAGGTAAAATTAAAAAATTTTACTGGCTTATTTACTTATAAAAATGGAATGGTAACAGCATTATTATTTTCAAAGCTACAATTTTTAAACATTTTAAAATTAACAAGTTTGCTTTTATTGTGATTCTTGCACTTGTGGTTTATTGTTATTTGAAATTAAAAATTATCCTCATACAAAGATATATGTTGAAGTTATTTTTTGGAAATATTTTTCAGCTTGAGAATATATCTAAATAAATAAAAAACTTTGTATTTTAAAGTCTTTTGTGATAAATATTTCAAGTAGGGATGGCAATGAGTAACCAGTAAACTAAGCACTAGATTGAACATCCAAGTGTAGGTAAATAAAATTTCATCCTGAAGTACTGCTTGATTCTTTTTTGAAAAGTACCACTTTATTCTTATTAGTCTGCACTGAAGCACTTAAAACCTATTAAATTTAATCTAAACATCTTTGAAAAGGTGTGAAAATTATGTGGTAAATGGTAGCGAGCCAATAAATGTTTGACATATTTATGTGATAAAAAGCCATGTATTTCAAATCATCGTTCAGATATTATCGGCACAGGCTACTATTCAGTATTGGAAGTGCGTAGAAGTCACAGTCTCAGTCTGTGCACAGGGTCCTTCTTTGAGGCAATAAATTTTGATGCATAAAATCCAATTTCTTTCAAAAATGGTTGATTTCGATGTAAAATTTGTCATAATGCTATTATTTAAGGGATTTTAAATAAATGGAAACTGCTTATAATCCATTCCTATCCCTTAAGCTTGTTGTTTGTTAAATTGTTATAGCTTTTGAAAAATGGAATCAAATTTGTGAGTGATTAAAATTTCATGCAAAGAATTCAAACCTAACTAACTCTTAATTGCTATGCATTTCATGAAAACTTTTTTGCCTGTAAATATGAAACTATAAATTACAGAATGTTACTAAAGTGTATGGTTCTGGGTTCCATGCTGTAAAAGGTGTATCTTGTGGGGTACCAGCAAATGAATGTTTTGGATTGCTTGGACAGAATGGTGCAGGAAAAACAACAACATTTAAAATGTTAACAGGAGAAGAAACTCTCACCACTGGAAGTGCCTACCTTAAAAAATTCTCTGTGAAATCTGATATTAAACAGGTATTGTTCATCATTGCCTTACATTTTTATTGCATATATTCTTACACACTGAGTTCAGTCCTGTTGAACCTGTTTATCCTTACCATGCTGAATATCTAAAATGGACTCATCCATCTTTCAATTTTGACAGGTCCATTTACTGTTTGGGTTTGGGTAAGCATACATGGGTATGCTTATTGAAAATTTACTGACTGAATGTGGAATAGTGTAGACCATGATCAGACTGCATGGATGTGGATATATATTAAAGCTGGTTTTTTTTTGTCTATATCTTGCATTAGTTACTTCTTTGTGCAAACATGACTCTGGAGCAAAACATGACCTGTTGGAACCTCTTTATAGTATTGATTAATGAACATATAAATAGTAACAAATGATATCGTTAAAAAATAAAGATTAATCTTGTAATATTCCAGTAGTTTGAAAAACAATCAAGTATGATAAATAGATACATTATTTCATGAATATTTCAACAAAACCAGATTGAACTATGCCATATTCTTAATTTGAATTATCTACCTTTAAAATACTTGATTGTTTGTATAAATCTAATGAGTAATTGATTAGCATTATTAAAATATTTTGAGTAATACTACACTTAATCCTTGTTGACAACCCTGTTATTTACTGATTGAAATGGATCAGAGAAGATCCCATATTGTCATTCCATAACTCTTGGAGAATATTTTCAAAACTAGTTCTTTATTATTGTGATAAACAGTATCATCCTAGGTTGTTTCAGGTTTGGTCATTTGTCTGTTACAGGTACAGCAGAATCTCGGTTACTGCCCACAGTTTGATGCCCTGATTGATCAGATGACAGGAAGAGAGACATTATACATGTATGCTCGGTTGAGGGGTATACATGAGGACCAGATTAAGGGAATTGTGAACCAAGTTATTGATACGATGATGCTCCGCAAACATGCAGACAAGCAGACTGGGTTTTACAGGTGAAGATTTATTGCATAATTATTGTCAAAAGAGTGAAGCATTTTATTTCAGTGCCTTTGTTAAGGTTAGTGTTCATTGGTATTGAGTTTTAAGGTCACAACTGACCAAAAATCTGCCAGCAACTGAGCATTAACAGCAACTGTTATTCTGGTCCCTCTGTAATGTTTCTTTCAAAACCCCAAACTTTCCTATGCTTTTATCTTACTTAAAAGATCTGATAACTCTTGCAATAATATAGCTGTGTTAAGATTGAACTGAAGAAAGATGTGTTTAACCCTTGAAAATTGTATAAGTTGCAGCTAGAAATCATTTCCCCTTGAAGGTATGATTTAGAAATTTTCAAAGAAAATTATCAGCTATAACATTTGAAAGGCAAAAGTGATTCTATCACTGTAAAATATCATGAAATTATCTAAAATTGTTTCCCACAGTGGTGGCAACAAGAGGAAGTTAAGTACAGCTATAGCACTAATTGGTGACCCACCATTTATATTCCTGGATGAACCAACCACTGGTATGGATCCTGGAGCACGTAGACAGTTGTGGAATGTGCTGTCAGATGTACGGGCCAGTGGCAGAACTCTGATCCTTACATCTCACAGGTAGGCAGACAGTTTAGTACAAAAAATACATGATATCATTTTTTGGTAGTGTTCAAATTGAATTTGATATTGGTAAGAGCTTTTTTTGTCTTTTATAAACATGTACAGTTGCATTCTCTAACCATTCCTTTCACCATCAATGCCCTCTTACTGCTCTTTTTGTCTGATGCATATGTTTTCTGTTACTGCGTTTTTGCAGTTTGTGATAATGATGAGTCTTTGAATGGTCACATTTGCATAATGTAACAAAAAAGTACAGTTATATTTTAAAAAGAGCTCTTGGGAATGCCTGTGTATAAATCAGGAGTTACCAGATTGATCAGTCATACTGTTGAGTCATGAATGTTGCCTATGATCATTTCAGCTAAAAACTATTTAATTTTTTTAGCATGGAAGAATGTGATGCCTTGTGCACCAAGATTGTCATCATGGTTAATGGGAAGTTTGTCTGTTTTGGAAGTCCACAGCATCTAAAGAACAAGTTTGGTCACGGCTACACACTGTTCTGCAGAATGGGTTTGGATCCAAGAACCGGCTTTGTTGCAGGTAGTCAGGACCTAATATACTTTCTGAAATCTACGTTCCCTGACACAGAAGTGTTCGATGATAATCAAGGATACGTGCATTTCCGTATCCCGAATGATAATGCTAAGCTTGGACAAATATTTGGCGTTATGGAGAAAGCAAAGATTCAGTTCAATGTAGATGATTATTCAGTACACCAGACAACACTAGAGCAAGTATTTCTGGCGTTCACACAGAACCAGATCCCACCTATAGAGGAAAAGAAAGGCTGCTGTAGATGTTGTCTGTGTTTTTGACTTTGCTGTTGAGACCCCATGGAAGTATGAGGTATTAAAGAAATGAAACTGCCTTGACAACTGATTGTTTAATGTAGAATGACTGAAGGAGATAATGAAAAACTGTCAAGTCTGTTTGAGCATTCAGCATTTAGTCCTGTGAAATTCCTTTTGCACAATATATAGCATTCATTATTTGTTATTTACATTTGTTACTATTGATCAAATTTTATGCTTCAAGTATAGATGTATGGATACATCTATCTCTTTCTATTGCACTTTTAATTAAGCTTGTTGTCTAACCAGGAGGGATTTACAACACACCTGTATATTTCTTTGAAGTGCATAATATAATATATTATCAAGGAAAAGAGTTAAATTCAAGTCATTGTGTAGTTTAATTGTTATAGGCTGGCTGTACTGTAGAACATAAAATTTGTACCAGCTCTTTCCTGCCTGGTTCTGTAAAACTGCACATGAACCTGAGGGGATTTGCTGTTACAGTTCTGTTATACACTCAACATGAAAGTTTTAAATATAAAGGCAGAAGGCTAATCTGACACTGAAATGCATATTATTTAACAGTTGTAAAGCCTTTGGTTCTAAATTATGTATTTAGATTGTTTACTGGCTGACAGTTCAGCTTACAGATGCATTGTGCCCTGTTTAGTTAATTACCTTAAAATCTGTATGTGGGCTTGTCGTGATATGCACTTGATTCAGATAGAACAAAACATGGCCTACAACTGATGTTAAGTGAAGCCTTGGAAAGTAATGAGTTTCACTGGTACATCGTTTTATAGGAGGTTTTCTTGAAGCATGATAATTCAGCATTATTTCTTCTACACAGTGGGATCTTTTTAGTTTCTGTATTGTGGTCTTTTTGATTTATGTGTAAGAAATGTTGGTTCATAGTTACTGTGTCTTTTGTCATTTTCCCTTGTGTACGTATTTAAATAACTGTATTTATAACTGTCCTTCAGTTGGTAATCAACGTGTTTCTGTTGGATGATTTTTAGCAGTGTAGCAGACCTTGATTTGTCCAAAATTGAGTACATTTCAGCATATCTCCATTACTGCAGATTGGATTTAGACTGCTTGTCAGATTTTGATGACATGTTGGGAGAGACATACGTTTTTCTCAAAGACAATTTCTAGTTTCTGATGAATTTCAAATACACGTAACTGATTGTGCAATATGCTCTATTTAAACATTAGGTAACTAGGGGGAGCTGTTTAAATGTTTCTAATGTGATAGACAGCATGTTATTCTACTTGATACTCCTGAGCAATCAATACTGACTATAACTATGTATTGATACTCCTGAGCAATCAATACTGACTATAACTATGTATTGATACTCCTGAGCAATCAATACTGACTATAACTATGTATTGATACTCCTGAGCAATCAATACTGACTATAACTATGTATTATTTGACATAATACCCACATACTGAGATTGTCGCAGACTTTTTTTAGCTGAATTATAAGGAAACAGCCAATTGAAAGAATGACTTGTTTTATATAGCATGATTCTAGTTATTGTACTTGTATCATATCAAACTTACTCATTTAAAAGATATTTTATTTGGAAATTTGTTTTTGTGAAGTGTTTTTGTAGAATCTTGCCTAAAAAAACTGTAATAGCTTTATATCCAGTATTTTCGTAAAGATTGTAAGAGAGAGGCAGAGAGAGACTTGTTTGAGTGGCTGAATAGTGTCTCTTCTTCACATATCACTAAATATCAAATAGAACATTGAGTTTTAACTTATTATTTATTGCTTTCTGCTAATCTCCTATTTCAAATGAAATGGATTGAAGAAAATTACAGAGGTAAACTTTTGCAAATATTATATTTTTGTTTATTGTTTCCTAAGGTTTCAACTTATCTGATAATTGGCACCTGTATTGGTTGAGAGAGACATAAAGATAAATGTTGAAGTGGTGGAGCAGTGTCTTTTCTGCACATAAAATCAAAGAGAACATTGAGATTTAACTTTATTTTTATTGTGGTATTCTAATCACATGTTTCAGATGAAATGGATTTTTATTGCCTTCCTTCATAGACCAATATCTTTGATATTGGTATGTAGATTACTTGCATGGACTCAAAGGCACCTACATATCTTCAATTAGAAAATGTGATACTGCTCCTTATGTTTGCTTAACAGCAAACTCACAGCCAAAGTACTCAAGTGAACGATCTAGGGCCATCATGGCCCTCTTGTTTTCTAAATCCTTGGATAAGTTTCAGATCTGTAAAGAGCAGTGTTATTTTAAAACTTTCATATAATTTAGCTTTCCTTTTTCTCATGTTTCAACAAAGTTGATTATGTTAAATTTTGGTATGGCAAAGCACACGAGGGTTTTGTTAATTTTAAATTCCCACTGATTAGGTCACAGCTTTACTAAAATTAGTAAATTGTCAAGAAATAGTAACATGTCGCCCTTCAGATCACCACTGCATCACTGATCCACATTTGCTTTATTTGCAGATGTCAATATGTTGGGATTAAGAGAAGGGATTGGGCTTAAGTCGGGGATGGGGGCATCTTTTGTTGAATTTTTGTATAATGTTATTTTCATTCATAGCTGGTATATTTTGTCTGTTGTTTTTTTACAAGCATCGTAAACAGTGCATTTTTTGTTGCTTTAGACTAAATACATTCCATGACAATTGACAAAACATTCCGTCTTTCAGTTCTTTCTCTGGTCACTCATACATTTTGTTGAGAGTCACTTTTAAAAAATGGAAAAGGGGCTGTATGATGAATATCTTTTATGTGCATTTGAAGATGCTTGCCTTATGTTTCAAGATACTGCAGCTATTTTGAAGAGTGGTAATAAGTTAAAAGCTCATTTCAAAATGAAAATGAAAAAAAGTCTGTTGAATTCATTATTGGGCAATAACCAGTGATACAAATCAAAGTGACAACATCATAATACAATATACACATTTAAAATATCAAAGAAAAATGCATTTTTTTTTATTTGGAAATAAATTCTTCTTCAAGAAGTATGTAGTATTTGAAAAAAACAAAACAAGTCAAGGCACCTTAGCCATATCTTTTTTCTTTGTGCTTTTTTTGTCAAGTTTTCCTATATGAATGAAGCTTTAAAATATGAAGAATTCTTTTAGGTAAACAAAGCATTAACTCAATTCAAAGTTTAAACATAAATGAAGAAATCAAAGTGTTTGACTTTATATTGTTATTTTGAAGTTTGTTCTATTTTTTTTTTTTTTGCTTTTATTCTTTGACTTTGCTTTGCTCTGCTAAAAGTTTTTGTTGTTGGGGGATGGGGGCGGCTCTGTAAAATTTGTAGCTTTTTCAAGTGACTGTGAATGACTCTTTTTGTTGTTAATCAAGGCATGCAGGGAACACTTCCTTGTCACCTAAAACTACTCAGGCTGTGTCATTTTTCTTCTGTTATTTTTATGTTTGTATACATATGTATTTTTCCATTGACAGTTTTGCTTATATAGTGATATTTTTACCTTGTTTTGATAATAATTTTTGTTTATGTTCCCGAAGAATGCCACTTTATTTCTTAGCCAGTGAATTTGTTAAATAGACTCACAATAAAGTTTACCCAAGATGCCTTACAGAAATCCAGGACTGCAGTATGTTTAGAAAAAAAAACATAATATTTTGTTGTACTTAGTCTTTTTTGTCTGTTGTTTTATACATATGTTGTGTGAGATAATTTTTCATTTGCTGTGTTGTTGCCAAGAGTAGGTAAATGCATAGTCAGTTTGTAACAGTTTCAAATGTGATACAAATTACAATATTTTACATTTAGATAATACTATTTAACTTGTATTTTTACTCTGATTTCCACAAATCCCTCACCAGGTGTGTCTTGATTTTAGAATGGAATTACATGTCAGTTAAAAATTCTATCAATCATTTTATGAGAGTTCTGGTACTAGTTCTGAGATATGTTTTCAAAATATTAATCTGTCATGTTATTTGGTCTTGAAATGAATGTTAAGTGTTTATCTTGATAGAAGAATATGTGGGACATAATTGTTATGTTTGAAGTTATGTTATTTGCATAAAATCCCGTACTAAAACAAAAAGATAAGTTTTGTTGTGGATAAGAAAATTTAATGCACGTTTTCTTTACAAGTGAAAAAATATCACATTATTCATGTTTCGAGTGTTTCTTTTAAAAGAGAAACACCTTGTATTGTTATGACACATAAATCTGTTGTAAATGATAAAAGAGGTCTAAAATATAGGTAAAAATAAAAGAAAGAAAATATTCAGTTGTAATCTAAGTAGTGACAACCAAAGTGTATAGATCTAAAGTAGGGCTAGTTGAATATGAAAGCCTGCAGTTAAATAAAACATGCAGAAGAACACACAGGTTTTCACCTTAATTTTAATAGAAGACTTTCTTTTGACACAAGTACACCAGAATGTTTCTTCTGAATTTCTCCAGTTTATATTTATGAAAAGTAAAAGAAAGCCCTACTGAATGTTGAAAATTTCCTAGGATATTTTTATTTCACAGCTGTGATAGGTAGTTCTAAAATGACGTGTGAAAAAAAAACATGATGATCATTTTTTGCTTTGTGCTTATAATAAATTTCATGTTTTTAGTAACTAATAAGTACATTCATTTTACATCTTTAGAAAATAGTTTCATTTATTTTTCTGGAACTAAAGATTATCTTTATGTTACTGGTATAATACAGTATAAGACATTATTTATTATTCTTGGAATTTTTAACTTTTTTAATCTAACTATTTACTAACTGTTACATTACTGGTATATTTCACTGTATATAACCTTGATTTTGTATGATAATAATTTTTGTTAAGAGTTTTTGCAATATTGTAAACAGCTTTTGTGGTGTAATTGAATGGGTTTTTTGTGCCGGTGATAATTTATTCTTGAAAGTCATTTTTTAAAAACAAACCTGATTGATTCAAGTAGCATATGATTTCCCATCAATTATACTAAACTACAGTCAATCCTCGGTGGCTTTAACTTGTCCAGACCTTGACAGTTACTTTGAACATCGAACACTTTAAGTCATAAATTGGTTTGTTATAATGATAACGCTGACTTATTTTTATAAATCATATAGCTTTGAAAAAAGATATTTTTGTGATTTGTTAGTACTCTATACATGCTGAAATTCTTGATATTTCAAAGATCGGAGTATTTTCTTTACAGCCTAACTTAGCACAACAGAAGACATTATTGAGATATATGAAATGATAGGTAGTGAAATAAGTACACTACGCAGGAAAATATACCCCAAAAATTTTGTATTGGTTTATTGTCATAGTAATACATACATTTTTTTAGCAATTTTGCCTGTAAGGTTCTTGTCTCTAGCTTGTATCCTGAGCATATCATTATCTCCTGGTCCCGTATATTTGGAGTATTTATTCTGACTTAGTATCATAAAATTGCACATACTTGTATTATTTAGATTCAACAACCTGGAAAGAATTACACACTAGTTGTACCATCATATATATGGACTCAGTTTAACCTAGGCAAACTCTGCGGCTTGTCAAGCCTTGGAAGAACCTTGAGCTTTTTTAGCCAGTGCAAGTCACAAAGGCTCAGCTTAGCCTAGACAAGATCAAAGGCTCAGCTTAGCCTAGACAAGATCAAATGCTCAGCTTAGCCTAGACAAGATCAAAGGCTCCTGTATCATAATGCTGCTTCCTATGCAGCTCTTGTTTTATAATTTAGCTTAGACAAGTCATAGTGTTGGATAAGCTTAGGCAAGTCCTAATGTTTTAGCTTTTGTAAGTTCTAGAACTACAACTTCTTGTTAAAGAACTTTAAGCAGGTAAGAGATGTAAATCAATTATTGAAGGAAGGGAGGTTTGCATGATTCTTAGTTTCTTTGTTAAGTTATTCTTGATTGATTGGAAATAACTGACAGATATTTAGGATATATTTTTATTTAAGAAAAACCAGATAGGTTTGTGTGTTGCCAGGTGTGTTTACATATTAAAACCCTGAGTCATTTTTAATATGAACATTTATGATAAAATATTAGATATAATTCTAACCAAATATGTGAATTTGTTCACCTATTTAAATCTGTCATTGGAATCCTATCTAAAAAAAGAAAATGTCCCATACACATGGAGCTTGATTCTGCTCTGTCTATGAGTACTAACTCAAAATGACAGAAAACTGCTATCTAAATTTCTTTGTTAAAACATTTTAAACTGTTATTTCTATTTTTTGTTGTCATAGCTTCATACAGCAAACTTGGTCATTTTTGTAAGAATGCTTTTCTTGTTTAAAAAGGTGCGCTACACTAAAACTTTTTGTTGTTGCAATTTATGTCATAAAGCCGGTTATGTTTGAAATCCTTATTTATGTATTTTCATATGCCCTGCTTATTAACCCAAAATGTTGGACAAGACAGATCACTTCATTTGAACCAGGTGACTCATGTATATATTCTTGAATTGAAGTCCATATTTTATACTCATGAAGTTCTGTCATGTATTGTTTAACTTTTTTCTTGTTGAATAAACTGGATGGAAAAACGTGCTGTGTTACAAAAGAATCTCTGTAAGCCCTTGTGTTCTGGCAGGGTTTTCTGTTCCAAAAAGTAATTCTGCTACAAAATTAATTTTTTGTGCGTAGAGTTATTTGAATTTCTCTCATTTTCTGTTTGGATTGTACTGATGTGAAGGAGAAAAAGTACTTGTGATATGTAAACCAACCCACGTGACTTTTGGTTATCGTAGTCACACTCAGCGCAGAGATTTTCACTTGATTCAAGTAAGTTTTTTATCGATAACTTTGCTGTAACTGGATGAATATTCTGGAAATACAGCTCAGGGTACCCAAATTTCTAAGCTTTATCAGAAGGTGTAATCGTCTTTTCAAAACTTTTGTAGATTTTTTTTCCTGAAAACAAGATTTCAAGAGCCGCTATGGTCTCGTTAACATACCTGCCAAAAAATCACACAGTTTCAGACAACATAACTATTTTCGGTCATAATGCATGTAACTATAAGGTCCCATTAGAAACTTGTCTTGTACTTAGATGCTTTTATATAAAAGTTGTAGTGATTTAAAAGAAAACGATAACGTAAACACTACAAATTAGAAGAGATATCGTAAACACCAGATTTTTTTTGCAATATAACCTTACACCTTCTGATAAAGCTTAGACATCTGAACTATATTTCTAGAAAATTCATCCAATAACAGCAGTTATTAAAAAGAAACTTGATTCGAGTGACAATCTTTGCGCTGAGCGTAAATTCGATACCCTAACAGTCACGTGGGTTGGCCAGCCTGTAAGCAGCGGCGTCGCATTGACAGCAACAGCTTGTGGATTATCATCCCATTCCTCGAGCAAGGCTTCAAGCAAGTCATTGACGTTAGCGGGCTGATTTGGACGTAGGCGGACGCGCCTGTCGAGGTTATTCCAGAGATTTTCAATGGGGTTTAGATCTGGGCTATTTGACGACCAGTTGTCAATAAAATCAACTTTATGATTTCGTATAAATCGTAAATTGTCACGAGCGACGTGCGGCCTAGCGTTATCTAGTAGTGTAGAAATGATGCTATGACGCTGAAGGGGAACAACTTGGGACGCCAGAATAAGTTCTTTTTAAATGCAGGCATTTAGGTTGCCGTCAATGACAACTAGTAGTGTGCGGTATCCGTATCCAATGCCCGCCCAAACCATCACGGAACCTCAACCCCCAAAACCATCCCTCTGCAATATGCAACAATCGGCGCAACGCTCATTCCTATGCCGGTATGATTACGTATCAGTTTTGCGACTTCAGGCAGGATGCTGCCTTGACGCTCTGAAGGCGGATATCGACCATTCAAAAATTTAGCACGATATTCAACCATTTGAGTATTTGGGCTAACGCCCATATATGAACACGCGGCCATCGCCTCTGGACAAGTGCTATGCTTGACTCATCTGAGAAGAGGATCGTCCGCCAGTTCTGCATTGTCCAGTTGCCGTTTGCCGACGGTTTTCGCGGAAATCAGGACGTTTCGGGTACCGGGCGTGAGGGAAGCTGTCTCTTAGGCAGGTCCTGGGCTCGTGTCTGCACGCACAGTCTACCACTTCGCGGTAATTCGTCGGTAGTTCCGGTATGCGCAAATCGACGTCTAAGACTCCGAACTGCCTGTTCAGATGCCCAAACTTGTGCTGCATCTTCTGTCGTAGAAGCCTCAGCCTCCAACATCTCAATGGCCCTCTTACGCAAATTCTTCGGTATCCTTGGCAGGCAAACCCTCTGTTTTAACGATTTTTTGGTAATTTTCTTACAACACGCTTCAATTGCAACAAATTGTGATGAAAAGCTTATTTAAATGAAAACCGGTTATGCTGGCCAAATGCGTGCACGTGCAAAACAAATTTTTAGCTAAATCAACCGAAGTACGTGTTATATCTTAATTAACTTGTCCAAATACAGAAGTAGAACGTCTGCAGAAGTAACTACATGTACAATAATACACGTGTCAACTATAACATGTGAAACCTGTACATGTGCTTTCCGAAAGTTTCTTTTATGGTTGAGCGTAAATATACTTCTCAAAAAAAGAAACGCATAGTGAAATTTAGGGGAAATATAAAATCAACCAAATTTCAACGATAACAATGATTAATAAATAGATGGATAAATAACAACTTGTAACAACTTTCAAATCTTCATTTCCATGGAAAGTTCATTACATGTTCAAAGTTCAAGGTCACGACAGCTCAATACCTCGTAAGTCCACCACCAGCGTCAATAACAGACTGACAGCGCCGCCCCATTGACGAAATCAAATTCCGAATCACCTGTTGTGGGATGTTGTTCCACTCATCCTGTAACGTATGAACAAGTTGCTGCAACGATTGAGGCTGTGGTTGTCGTTGCCGGACACGTCTGTCTAAATCGTCCCAAAGATACTCAATGGGGTTGAGATCGGGTGATTTGGACGGCTAAGGAAGCACCGCAACGTTGTTACCCGCGAGGAATGCGGTTGTTATTCTTGCAGTGTGGGGTCGGGCATTCTCATGTTGAAATGCTGCGCCATTCTGCTGCAGTAATGGCAGAACGTATGGCTGCAGGATTTCATCACAACACCTCTGGGCTGTCAGATTTTCTTGAATGTGCGCCAACGCTGTCTTTCCAGTATGCGATATTGCAGCCCACATCATTACACTCCCACCACCGAATCTGTTGACGACTTGAATGCAGTTATTGGCAAAGCGTTCGTTTCGTCGTCGGTGTACCCTCGCTCTACCATCGCTTCGTTGCAACAGGTACCGCGACTCGTCGCTGAACCAAACTGTTCTCCAGCGTTGATGTGGCCATACCATGTGTGTCTGAGCCCATTGAAGTCGGATTTGACGGTGTCGGCATGTCAAAACAACAGCTATAACGGGACGTCTGGCTCGTATTCCAGCTTCGTCATGTAGTCGGTTACGGACTGTCTGGTCTGAGATCCTACTCCATCTGGGAATTGCTGCTGCAGTAGAGGTCGCTGTTGTGAACCGTTCCCGCAAATGATGTTACCGGATGTAACGATCCTGGGCAGGTGTGGTCACTCTTGGTCGGCCTGAGCGTGGGCGATCACGTGTTGAACCTCGCTGTCGGTACCTATCCCAAAAGAGAGAGATAGTACTGTGGGAAACATTCAGCCGCCTGGCTATTTCTGTCTGGGATTCAACTGCTTGTAACCGACCGATAGCGTTATAGCGTTGGTCTTCGTTCAGACGTGGCATCACTTGGCTCGTTGAGGGTCTACATGTGCAACTGAATTTGAAACCGAGAACCCCTGGATTTTAAAGCCTTAGATTCGGGTTACACGTGAAATGCGTGCGACGTTAATAAACTCGTGTGTCTTTGTGCAATCAAACAAAAACGAATTTTGGCCAAAAGAATGACCAGTCCCTATTCTAGCATAAAATAGTTTGTTTTTGCCCGTTTCGCCTATGTTTTAACGAGAGCAAGAAGGTGTGTTAACAAGGAAGTTCTCGCGCTCACGCGCTGTTATTACCCGTTTTCAGTTACCCGCGTTACAGGGCCTTTGTAAATAATGGACGCAAATCGGCAGTTTATGTAACTTATACATAACTCATACAAGCCGTCAGTGTATACTTTCAATCGTAAGTCCACAATGAAATCCTTCCAAATATTTTTTAATCGACACTTTTTAAGTTTCAAAATGGCCGCTCGACGGGTTGAAACATGTTGACGTGTCGCCCTGGAACGCATATGTAAAACACGTATCCATAACAACCTAAAGGCGACTATACTATTTTTTATTTATTTATTTATTTATTAAATTTTTTTTCGTAAACATGTCTTTTCTAGATCATTTTATGCTAGAATAGCGTTAAAGCACGTTTTTTCGTGTCATAACACGTGTTATAACACGAAAAAACGTGCGTTAACCCTATATAAGTGACACCACATTTAAAACCTGTGATTAATTTTTTTTTTTTTTGTTCTAACATGATGACATAAAACATGTAAGGTTCATAGAAACAACGGTCCCGTTTTTTTAAATGATGAAAATGGGCTACGCGTTTCTTTTTTTGAAGAGTATATGTTTAAAAAAATAACAATTGCTCTTACAGGTTCTGAATTTATTGAAGAAATTGATAAAAATAGAACAAGATATTTGGCAATTAGGAAGATGAATTAAAAATCAGCTTCTCTTTTCATGTTTGTTTTAGTATATAAGCAGTAAACGAAGACCAATTGAAATACATGAAACCCTCGAGTATTCTTTTCTTTTATCACGTAAGTCTTTTCTTTAACTCGTCTAAGAAGTAAAAAACAGTTAACATATCCCTTCGTCATTATTACTCAACCAAATCGTACGATATGAGAACCATTTGCCAAAATTATGTAGTTTAGCTCTTGTACATATTGTATTCACTTGAAGGAATCGATTTCATTCCTCGAAACCCTTCTTCTCTCGAGGTAACTTCGATCGTTCCTTCAAACGTTTCTCAGCCGAAACAAAAATATACTAAGCGTAGCGGATTACAGGCAATTTTAGAGTAGTTATTTGTTTGAGTGAAATGATTGTAAATATAGCCATTAGGTTCTTTCTGTTCCTTATTCTAGTTGTTCACTTGTTTTTTGTACTTAGCAACCTTATTTTCGGCTTGTATAGTCTTGTATGACTATAATCTTTTTTTTTTCCAGTTGAATCGAAGTGTTGTCTATTCTCTTCAGTTCTGTCCGGTTACAAATTGGTGCAGATGCCAGCATTATGTCACATACGCCGGATGTTGCGTCTCTCTCTCTCTCTCTCTCTCTCTGTGTGTGTGTTTGTGTGTGTGAAGTACAACTACTCACGTTCAGTAGTAATCTCAACACTCACCTTTGACATCTAATCTGCGTAACTTTCTTTATGGACATACCTCATTCAGTATATGATTAGATGTATTATCTTAGATAAATGCAATTTTATCAAAAATGTCGTTTTTATCAAAACTCGCCAAACAAACAATGGATAGTGTGTATATCATATGGTTTTCACATGACATGGATCTGCAGGCACATATATGTACATGGTATTCAGATTTGATTCACTAGTTCGAAGGAGATGAGGAGATAAAGTGAATACTACAATATTCTCGACATCTCTTACTTTAGATGAGTGAAAGCAGCGTGTATATTTCTTGGATATCTCATCTAAAATAGGTATGATTTTACACTAGTATTAGATCTACATATTCTACACTCGTATTTAATGATAGTAAATGAGTCTGTGATGGAGTTTTCTCCTTATGCTGTGAATGCTTTTATTACAGTAGAAATAAAGAATGAAAAATTGTCGATATTATTATTGCGAACCAGTGAACACAGCAGTAACGTTTGGCGAAAGCATCTCAGGAGGTAGGCCAAAAATAAGACTTGTAGATCGAAAACTGACTGTGCTATTTTGGGGATATTAAATAAGTGGTCATGTTATACGGGATTCATTGCACGAAATGTTTGAAAAAGGTTAAAAACGAGGCTCTGTCGAGTTTTTATCGTTTTCTTATAACGAGTGTAATAAATTCCGTATTACATGACACGAATATAATGTTCTATTTTAATCAGAAGTTTTGAAAGTGAATGGTGACAAAAACTCACAGAAACTGTTCGTTTTATCTGTAAAAGTGCGAACGTCATAAGCGAATTATTAAAGACGTTGACGTCAACGTGTTATTACATTAGTTTTCGTGATCTGCCGTCGTATATATCACGGTTTCTCGTTTTCATATTCAGGCCTGAGTGATTAAATTATACTATGCATCTGAACTCGACACCGTGATATATTCGGCGATTCATCAGTCAAGCGTAAAACCTATTTCCTTTTTTTGTTTTTTTTGTTTTTGTTTTTGTTATTTTTTTAAATTTCGTGCAACGACGAAATCACGAAGACTTTTTAAATACAATGAAATTCATAACCTTTCGCCTACCTTTATTACAATGAAAATTCCGTGTTTGAAAAAAATCGTTCGCGAAATCAAACAGAAACACCGGTATTCAAGTGCATGGGATTAGCGCCTTATGGGGGATTAAAAACATTGTACCCAAGGCAGTGTTTCATACAGAGACGATATGCTATATTCATATTTTAGTAGGTAAAAATATTTGTTCCGGTTCCGGTTTCGTTCGTCCATACCAGTATGTCTCAATAGACAGTGCTTCTATCAAAAACTTTCTTCGATTCTATCATTTTACTGAGACTCATGACCCTTGAAGGACTTATGAACAGTGTTTATGATAACAGCCTATTTTCTCTTTTCATTTCTTCTCAATGTCGCCAAATCCTCCCAACTGGATACTTTTTTATATGCGTATCATATAAAAATCGGTTACTAGCGAAGATAGAAACTGCCATTCAAGAGAGTAGATCAGTATGTCCTATAAAATTGCGAAAAATATTAGACTATTCTTTGCGTAGCTAGGCTGGAAACAGTAAAGTCTCATTCCCTCATCTGACAGGAGAAAACGTTTGGTAAAATGTTTAAGTCACACACGAACATTTTCCAGCTGAAAATATTTCAAGGTTAATAGAATTGAAGTTTCGTTATAGCTGTTTGTGACGTCTCGATTTATAATTCGGTTTGTAAGTTTCAAGAAATTTTATCTGGCTTCCGTTAAAGAAAAAAAAAACGTTCACGTAAACTACGTAATTTTTTTGAAAAAAATGTTCTTGTTTTTATGAAAAATAATGACAGTTTAGTATAGGATCTGACAGGAGTTTCCATTTCGTAGGAGCCCGTGTGGTCCAGTGGACTGGTAAACCAGGGGGTCACGAGTTCGACCCCCCCACTCCTCCATTAACATTACTAAATAGTCTTTCGGATGAGACGTTAAAACCGAGGTCCCATGTATCAGTGCTATACACTGAGCATGCAAAAGAACCAGGGGTGTCTCTGGAATGGGATGCTTTCTTTATCTTGCACTACCCCCACAACATACAATAACTAATCTCTTCAGGGAGCGTCGGTCATATGGGCAACCGGTACCGACGATAAATAAGAACAAATAGATAGACCCATTTCATATAAACTTGTATTCAACAAGTTAAAGAGAATCTAAGTGAATCTCTTGCGACCTGAATTACATTACTTTTAGACGAGTTGAACAAAAGTTTATATGTCATTTCTTTTCCACCTGAGAACAACAATAAATGGATCATACCGTTGCTACATAAAATTTTCGTTCAAAGCATTTCTGGTAATTTAATATGCTGAAAGCTTTTGCGAAAGCAAAACAATTATCTTTAGGGAAAAAAGTATGTAATTTGAAAGTTCACTAATTCTAAAACTTATCCAGTGAAATAATTGACTCTCATGAAAGTAAGGATTTTTATCTAAAAATAGGTGCAAGCCCATTCGGACGTGTTTGTTTGTTCAACCGACAATACGTTTATCTCAACGAAGTCAAGCGGCAATTGTTTTTATTTAGATAAAATATATTACAATTTTTTGACAACACAAAGTTACCTGACAGTCATAAGAACTTTTTTTGAAAATCTTAAAATAACAGAACACTTTTCACGATTTATTTAACCTTTTCGCGAAAACCACTTTACTATTTGGCTTTCGTGAAATATTTGATTTAAAAAAATTGTTAAATTGGTTAAGTTGAAGCAGGAAACAATTTTGAAAACTTTAACGACCATTTAGTGGCCGTTCTGTCAGTAATAGGCACGTTGTTATGAAATAAATGTTTTATAATGATATTCTGTTTTCATAAAACGAGAAAAAATTCAAGAAAGTTACTCAGTTAAATAAGAAAAGTTCCGTGAAAATTAAGCAGCTGTCAGAAGTATGTCACCACAATATCCACTATGTCACAACAAATGCGCGATATGTTACCCTTTAATAGATCATTTTGAAATTTGCCATGGTTTGAACTTCCAATTATAGTAGTTCTTACATATCTGTTTTGTTTCTGGAGCTTTTGATTTTAAGATGGGAAGGTATAGTGGGGTCGGATGGTAAGATGACTTTTATAACGAAGTAAAAGAATTTCTAATACATCAATGGCTGGAAGGTATAGATTTTTCAAAAAGTAGCGTCTTGGGCCATCTTATAAAAAATCCGTTTTTTCAAGCAAATATTGCTAAAAATAAAGATTATATGGACGTGTAAGGTTTTCAGGAATAAAAATGCCGGTATCATTTTGTAGACAGAGAAAAAATCGAAGTGTCACTTTTTTGTGACATTCTTGGTGAGTTAGACGAATTGCGTGACAAAGTCCGAATTTGGTTAAAAATTAATGATATATGATATTAATTTACGTATTGAATATACCGCGGTAAATTTGACGAAATGTGATTGGTAAAGAATTTACATTTTCGAAATAGGGCCTAGTAAGCTTGCAAGTTCGTCTAAACTGGATGGCTAGTAAGTATATATACATACCAGACCTAGTATGTATACAACCTAAATATAGATTACACAATTGATAAAAGAGATGAAATAACGTGATGATAAAAACAGATTAAAAACGGTCAACGGGTCAGACGCACTTTCGGCCTAAGCTTGAAACGGGTGCACTGAATTACGCGTAGAACAGTTCGGCAGTACTTTTGCGCGCGCACGTGTACACACAGAGAAAGAGAGAGAGAGCTAAAATAAATCACTAACGATAAATGTTTTTTATTCCAGACCTTTGACAAAGAAACAATGGGACTGGTTGAACACATTCATCCGTCTTTGGCTGAGCTCGATTTCAACAAGACCTCCGTGAAGCTGATGCTCATTTCAGCTTCGTTCGTATTTTTCTGCCTTGTTTACGTCTTTTCCAGCATATTGTCGGTCAGTCTGAAAGCATACAGAAACCTGCGAACGAAAGAAAAAATATTCTGGCACCTTGCTATCGTAAGAGCCGTGTATGGACTTTTTTGTATCGTTACTGGTGGCTGGGCATTTTTCATCGATACGGAGTTACAAAAGGATGTTGTGTTTGCAACAACGCCGACCAGTCATTTTGCTATGACAACGACAGTCGGATTTTTTATATTCGAGTGCTCAATGATATCATGGTCAGATATATACTATAGACAGTTCAATTTGCTCCTTAATCTCCACCATTGGATATCCCTTGTTGGGTATTCCCTGTTGATCTATTTAGAAAGTGCACACTATTTCGGCTGCCGCGGACTTATTCTAGAAATGAGCACTCCATTTAGTTGTCTGTGTTGGACACTTCTAAAAGCCGATATGGCGCAGACGTTTCTGTGGAAAGCCAACCAGTTTCTTCTTGTGCACACATTCCACCTCCGTTCTGTCGTAGAATGTTCTTTGTGGTATCACACATACATGAACTGGGAACGTGTCTGGTCTGCAATGCCGCTCCCAATGTTCATCTCGCTTTACACGCAGCTGGCCCTTGTTACTTTCATTATGACGCCATATTGGACATACAAGAAAACAGTACAAATGGTGAACCCGGTTGACTGGAATTTCGAAGACTCTAACAAGAACAAAACAGAGAATGGCTCGCTAAAACAAGAGTGAGATAAATGAATCTTATAGGGAGACGTGCAATATTCATAACTTTATGGGGCTTCAGTAAGTTCTGATTGTGAACCAGTGAACAAAAGCATGAAAGAAGTTCCATTTAACAAATATTCATTTGACAGAGTTTTAAAAAAACCGATTCAGAATTATAAATGTGGTGTTAAGTGATAGTTTAGTTATGTTAGTGTTACTTTTGTATTTCCCTTTTTCTATTTTGGTTTGAACTGTTTCTCTATTTAGTTAAAACGAATACATGATTGTATTTATATCAATGTGTGAAACAGTTTTCAAGTTATTTGACCAGATGAATGAAAAGATTTATTGTTTATATGTTGATATTTTTTGGTGTAACTAAATATTGCGTATTACAGTTATATAAAGATTTTCAGTCGTTTTTTCAGTTTGTTTTGCAGTTTCTATTTCTCAACAAACGTATTGTAGCTTCTCTTCAAAATGAGATGTTTTACAAAAATATTGAAGGGAACATGATGCATAAATCCTGTTAATAAAATTTTGTTGAGTAGTAATTATTCATCTATTATCGCTTTGTTTCCATTCATTTATCATTACTTTTTGTTTTTGTTTTGATGAATAAAAATTACGGCTATGTAACCGCCGTGACGTAAAATCTATCAGGACCCGTATCAGTATTCTAAAATTGCGTTTAAAAGTTTGAGGTCATGTATAATATATATTGTTGTTGAGATAAACTTTCTATTTTACAAAAAAATGCTATCTGATGTAACGTAAGGTTAGCAATATATAGATATACCTGATTAAGATAACCGAGTTTTCCTAAATGATACAATGATCGATACGAGTAAGGCTTGCCAAAGCGACGAGTTTCGGGCATATTGTTTTACTGTCTACATCATCAAGTCGAGATATTTTGAACTTTGTGAGCGGATTTTTAAATTCATCTTCCACAATCCCTGTTTCTATAATCAAGAGAAAATGACCGGAAGCTGGGTGAGCTAGCATTGCGCAGAATGTGATTTTTATATTACCAAGCTGCGCGCCTTTACTACCAGCCATTATGTTACATTAATGTTACCTCAAGCATATTCCTTCAGACACTATAGACGTCATTGTCAGACTTCGAACATAGCACTGTGTGATTAGAAGGTGGAACAAAAGGTCCTACATTATTCATATTTAGATCGTATGCAGATTTATTAGAGGACTGCTTTATTTATAGGCTATTTTTCAAGTGAAAGTTATTTAATTCACAAACAAATTCTTTGTTTGAAAAGAGATGAGAACAATAACGGTGAGACATTAAGCCTAATCCGACACCTGTGAGTAACTCTGACAGGGTATTTCTACAGACACAGGCGGGAAAAAGAAGTATTAACCTCAAGTCTTTACTGTTAGCCGCCGCTAGGGGCCTTGGCCGTATTTGATCACCATTCAGTTTCTTTGTTTTTATTTCAATTCATTCTCTCATAAACACAGGCATATGTCCTACAAACTAAACTAAACTATAGCATATGTCCAGAAACGGACACAAAATGACCTAAGTCAGTGTTTTTAAATATTTGTGATGTCATGTCTTTTTACTGGGTCAGTTACTCTGAGCACGTGTGGTACGATTTTTTTTATCTTCATTGTACATTGTGATACAAACTTCTTACCTCTTTATTCCACTAAAAGTTCGTTAGAAATCGAGACAATTTCCAATGATGAAAACTTTCAGCTGATAAAACAGTCACAGGACCTGATAAACACTAACAAGAAATGGTTCCATTGCACTGATATATTATACTCTACGTGGGCGTTATTAAGTTCGACGCTAAGTTTTGGTAAATACGGTTGTAGATATACTACTCAAAATTTGATAGTGATCACTTTTTATTTCTTAAATATCTTTTAATGATAACCTCAAGGTAACTGATTTTTTCTCATACATGTAGTTTATTCATATTACAAAGCCGACCTGTTCAGCAGATTTTGATTGTTTGTCTAACTGTACATGGCTCGAGATGCACGGGAAAACGATATCCCTGGAAAATTGATGCACCGCGGGCATGTACCTTCATTTACACATCCGTTTTATTCAGACTTCGCTTGTGCATGTAACGTTTATATCGAACCTAGCACTGGTCATGGCATATCTACGGCAAAGACGGCGTATTGACGATGAGGAAATGAATAGGGGGGTAGGGATGCTTGAGGCTGGGCGTTCCCAACGGCACGTGGCAGGTGTCCTTGGGGTGTCCCAGAGCACCGTTGCCAGGATGTGGCGACGGTTTCAAACTTACAGGCATGTCACGCGTAGGCATGACGGAGGGCGTCAGAGGTCCACAACTCAGTGTGAGGACCGGTTTATTGTCTTTAAAGCGCGACGTCAGCGCTTTGTTACCGCTACTGTCCTCCAAAATGACTTCCAGAATGCCACTGGTGTAAGACTTTTCACTCAAACCATCAGGAAGGTTTACAGACTTACTCATTTTTGGTACCAAACTTGTCATATGAACATATTTTCAGAATCACAACAAAAAGGTAACATTTCAACCTTATGTAGTAAATATACACATTCTTGTAAGTGATCCCTATCAAATTTTGAGTAGTATAATATAACTGAACAAGAATCGTGAACTGTCAATGGATTACTTACTGCTTGTTGGTCAGTACCTTACCAAAATCTGGCAAAATGGCTTTACTATCATTTGTTGAGAGCATGATTGAAAGTAGGACTTGCTACATTGTATATTTAACTCGTTTGGTACACTTCTGAACATCTAACGGCGACTGAATGAAAATATAACACCTTTCTAAACAAATTTCATCAGTATCAAACCCTAACAAGGTGACTTGTTTACGCTGTAACCATTACAGACCGGTCTGAATAATGGACAGATGTGGGCAAAACAATCAGTTAAGCTGCTGAATACTTTTATACTAAGTAAGTATTCCCAGATGGTTTCTTCTCAACAGTTCGATGGATGCCTTTAGCCTAAATTAAAAGATACATGTATATGACAAAATAGAAGCTGAAAACAAAAGAATCCTGAACAGCTTTGAGGCTGGAAGTAAAGAAGTTTCCAGGCAAACATTTAGCATTAGTTCAGGAATTGAACAACTTAACCAAATTCTACAGGCCCTATAAACAAAACATATAAGCAACTATAAAGGACTATCAACAAAAGTTCAAATTTGATCTTTTATTGTTGATTAAATAACAAATCCAGTTTGACTACCATAAAACTTTTCAAATGATAATACCAGTCTAGTCCTTTGCTTTCCAGTACATTTTATTTCAAGCATTTTCCAAAAGCTTCAATCAAAACTGCTCACAGAAAAAGAACTATATTCAGTTTACAATAAAAATTTGGGTGTTCATGGAATCCAGATCTGATTATAATTACTTACCACATCTTTCCCTGATTTTTTTTCTGATTAAAAATGTTGTCTAAACTGTAGGTTTCAATAAAAATTAATTTAACTCAAGCTAATTTATTTTACTCATTCACTTTGCAGTGTTAACTGAAAGGGACAAAATCTATGACAGACAATACTAGTGTATAATTTCAGTAAATAATGTCATTTTCATGTTTTTTATCATTTTTGTTTTCATGTGTGTACAATTGGGAACATAAACTGTAATTTTATTCCAACAGAGTTAGACTCTATATACAACTTGTAAAACTGGAAACATTCTGATAAAATGTTGGAAACAATTGCTTTAGATAATTTAAAGATACCATGAAAGCATAATCAGTATAATTTCTACATAACTGGATCATTGGAAGTATAAAATAAATTATAATGATAAAATAAAATAATCAACTCAGAAATCACAGATAACATTTTACAATTATATATTTTTAGAAAAACAAAACTGTAACATATCTTCAGTACATGATTTTTTTTTCTTAGAAAAGTAGATCTGCTAATTACACTTTTTTTATATTAAGCAAAATGTAATTTTCAATTTGACTTTTGTTTTCTAAACTGCAGGTTCAATCTACCTTTATTTTAACCTAGGCAGAAATGATTATTTCTAAAATATTTTACCCTTTTTACTTAGGGCAAAAAAACAAACCCTGACTGAAATTCATAGATTAAAATAATTACCTTTGTTAATCAAGAACATTCAATAACTGGCTAAATCAGTATGAACACAGAATGATAAATATTATGGTACAGAAATTAATATACTTCTACATGAACCTGACAACATCTAATACAGCAAATAATGGCTAGTAAGTCTATTGGTTTCAACTTAAACTCTAGAATATGAAAAAAATACTTTACTGCATATTTAAAAGTATAGTGCTATATCTGGAATGTTGTTAACAGGATATCTTATTATGTCTATTATGTTTAAGCAAATTAACCAAATTTATGTAGATTAACTCACTGCTGACAGAAACAATACGAAAACTGAAAATAAATGTGCTTTCATTGCAAAAATATTTTTGGATTTCTTTTCATTCATTTAAAATTAATACACAGAAAACAATATGGTTGATCTTTTAAATATACCAGCATTGAATAATAACCTTGAAATAAATTCTTCATAAAGTGTTGGACAACATCCATAATATACAAAGCTAAGTTCTATGATTAAGTACCATCATACCTCTAACCATACTAATATGTAACATATTTTTAGGCAGTAATGCTGCTTGCATCACCTTCAAGATTTGAATAGTTCATTGTTATATAAAGATGTTCTTTTACTGAAAATTAACAGCCACTGGCCAAGAAATATGCAGAGGAAATTGTGCAACACTAGAAGAAATAATTGTCAATTACAAAATATATATGACAAAATGAAATGCAGTCTTTACTGCCAGTGAAATTCTGTAAACCCAGGAATTCTAGCAGTTCTTTCCCTTCATCATATTCTAAGGTAAGCTTATTTTGATAAATTCTGACTGAGGAAGAACAATTGTCTACAACATGTTTCAATGTCAAATCCAATTATAGACATGATGTCGTCTGTTTCATGATTAGTATTACAAGCAACATACAGCACTATCTGAGGTACCTGGAAAATCCCTGGGTTTACAGTATCTTCTATTAATTGTCAGACACTATTCATTCACTGTTACAGTTATTGTCTTGCCCTTTGGATCATCAAAGCGGTCCATTGTCGTGATATTGGATATCATTGTGATCCCGTAGAAGAGAATCGTGAGCAGAATCAGTGTAGTGATAATACCCATCCAGATAGGGATGGTGAAGAACTCTACACAGTCCCAAACATCATTTGTGAATGCATCTGCAACGCTTGTGTTGAAAGGATTAAAAGCTTCAATCTGGAAAGATAAAAAATTGGAAGCTTTTTCAACACACAAAAACATATTTTGCACTAAGTTTATCTGCACATACTTCTCAATAGAATGAAAAATCTATTAATGGTTAAGGTTTTATACATCTTTATATTACAAATTTGTTAGTTTTTGATAAATTTCTATTCCTATCTACATTTTTCTCATTTTTGTTCCTACTTTAAAAATTCCCAATTTCCACAGGGACCTGTTTCTTGGAACAGAAACGAGTGATAAACCTTGCTGTCAATAAACTTTTGCTAATTGATAAAACTTTTTCAAAATATGTAATGACAACCTTCCATTTAAAAAAAACAAAACAAAAAAACTCTGTAGAATCAAGCTTTTATTCATTGAGTTTCACAGTCTAGTAAAGACTCTACTAACTGGTTTCTAGTCTTCATTCACAGATAACTAACTCTACAAACCTGGAATCCATTGAGGGTAATGTCCACAAGACTTGTACCATTATAATCTTTCACAGTGTAATCTCGAGCAGTCCTAAGCTTTGTACAATGGTAACAGAAGCCACGTGTAGCTTGGATCTTGTAATTTATTGGCATTTTGTCTATGTCAAATTCTGCTTTGTCTCCCTTATAGGAGAAAGTTCCATTCATGGAAACAAACTCATACTGCTTCGTTGCCACAATTAACATCCTGTAATATAACAATAGATGAAATCTGATAAAGGCAGAACTAAACAAGGTGACTGAAAACTGACATAATATATGCTCCCCTAAGCAGGAGCCAAAAGGACACGCACAAGGCAAGAACATACAGGCAAAGTCATAAAGTGGGCACATTTTATTTTTCATAAACAAATAAAGATGTAAAGTGGATGTTTACCGATTATATCTTTTTCAGTCTGCAAGGGAGATAATTCAAAATCGGGGGAAAATTTAGATATGCTTTATGTGCCCGGCACTCATTCTCACTGCCATCTACCACTATGTTAAGTTTAAACTAATTATCAGCTATAGTATCTAAGTAAAGCTCCAGACAACATTTTGTAAAAGGCAGGTTATTAAAAAACCTGGCAAAACAAGGTAACAGTTCCTCCACACTGCACTACTGCTCAATGCCATGTACCAGTGTGTGAAGTTTAAAGTAATTATCTCATATAGTTTTCTAGTTATGCTCCGTACAAGTTTTTAAAAAAATGGGAGATAATTCAAGAACGGGGCAAAATTGAGTTATGGTTCTTTGGCACTGCACTCCACCTCAATGCCCTCTACCACTGTGTGCAGTTTAAACAAATTATCTCCAAGGGTTTTCAGGTTATGCTCTGTACAAGATTTTTCTAAAAGGGGAGATAATTTAAAAACGGGGCAAACCAGAGTTATGGTTCTTTGGCATTGCAGTCCGCCTCAATGCCCTCTACCACTGTGTGCAGTTTAAACAAATTATGTCCAAGGGTTTTCAGGTAATGCTCTGGACAAGATTTTTCTCAAATGGGAGATAATTAAAAAACAGGGCAAAACAGAGTTAATAGTTCTTCAGCACCGCAGTTCGCCTCAATGCCCTCTACCACTGTGTGCAGTTTAAACAAATTGTATTCAAGGGTTTTCAAGTTATGCTCCGGACAAAACTGACGAACAGATGGACAAGGCCGTGAATCTATGCTATCCCTTTGGGGAGCATAAAAATTATTTGTGTTTAAATCTTTTAGTATACCTATATATAAGAGCAGATGGAAGTCACAATGATATGAAAAAAAAGAAAAAAGGGGGATTTCATTGCAAGATATTTCTTACAAATTCTTACAAAACACAAGAAATCGGTAGAACCGATGGATGCTCCCCGAATAAATGCCAATTCCAAAAGGGCTATTGTTTAACATTTATTTTTTTTAAAGGATGAAAAATAATAAAGGACAATAACTCCTAAATTATGCAGAATAGAGTAACGGTTCTTGCACGCTGCACTTCTCCTCATAGAGATCTATCTACCAATAAAGTTTCATGTTAATATCTCTTATACTTTGTGAAATATGCCCCGGACAAAAAATAAGTATGAGAAATTTCAAAAGGCAATAACTCAAAAATTAATAAAGCAAGAGTTATGGTTCTTGTGCACTGCACTGCTAATCAATGAGATCTATCTACTTATAATGTTTCAAGCTGATAACTCTTACACTTTGTGAGACATGCCCCGGACAAAAAATAAGTATGAGAAATTTCAAAGGGCAATAACTCAAAATTAATACAGCAAGAGTTATGGTTCTTGTGCACTGCACTGCTCCTTAATGAGAGCTAACTACCTATGAAGTTTGGTCTTGATATTTCTCATAGTTTTTGTGTTATGCTCCGGACAAAATTATGACAGATTGAAGGACAAACGAACTGGACGGACAAAGCGGGAACTATATGCTCACCCTTCGGGAAGCATAATAAAAGGTTTGGTATAAATGAGTCTAACACCCTCTAACAGTCAATGACTAACTAGGTGGGCAGTTAATCTAGAGGGAGGGCATATTGTTTTTGGTCTGTCTGTTTGTTTGTCACAAAACTTTTAACATTTTTGAGGCCCCTTCGAGGGCATGGCATTCATTCATACCTAGCACTTGTTTTTCATATGCTTTTAAAACATAAAATAACCTAAAATGAAGGATAGCATTCTGCAAAAGGTACTTAGAGCTATACAAATTAAACTGTATACATGTACTTACTCGAGGGTAGCTGTTCCATTATTTGTGAATTCTAATGTTAGCCTGCAAAGAAATGAAGAAATACTTTTTTTATTACTTTTATAAAACTTAATAAACCTAAATAAAGATCATGGCAGAACAATTTCATTATCAACACCTGTAAAATAAATTTTGTTATTCAGATAGACACTGATTGTTTTTTCAAGGAAAAAGACATCAGACAAAAAGTTAAAAACAACTTGCCAGATGTAAATGTGTATTTTTTTATAAATCAATGCGATCTTATGTTTTACCTTATTATCATTATGTACTACCTGTATCTGAGAAAACAACCAAATTTTTGTTAAATGAAAGGTTAGGAAGAGACTTTGAGACTCTGTAGAAATGTTTGTATTTCATGTCGTAAATGAGAAATAACTTCAAAATTTTTAAATAAAAATAAAACAAAAAGCATTCACTTCAACATACATAAGTACTGTAATACACAAACACATACTTTATGGTGTCATTAGTTTTCGAGGCATTCACTTGACTTCCATTAACAAATGGGAATGTTGCATTAAATGTTTCTGCCGGTTTGTCCGAATCTGCTTTTGGAGTAATTGCCACAGTCACATATTTCAAGAACATCTTCATATTCTCAGACATAAAGAAGGTACCATTCAGGTCTTGGTCATCTGTAGCCAGCAAATGGCGTCCACTGTGGACTTCCTCTTCCTGTAACTAATGAGGAAAAACAACAAGCTGATAAACATTTCAATCTTAAATATACATTATATATACAAGACCCAAGGACTTAAAAGTAAATATATCCATACACGACAATATTTGGAACAAAAGGGTTGGTAAAGGTAAATATCATATTAAATTGTGTAATGACTTTATTTCTAAACTACTGGTTCTTTTACACAGTAAATAAAACATGGAAAGTCTGTTCAAAACATGTATGGTAAGATGATAAAAGTATTGGTTAAAATGGCAGCCATTTAATATTTTTTAAATGGATTGTAAGATTTGTTTCGCTTGCATTACCAAGTCAGTAAGTAGTAGTGATCTTGAAACCATGGTTATAAATTACACTCATTAGCTTCTAGACATTGGACCATTGTCAGACAATGGAAGCATGATATTTTTTTGGATGTGAGTAGGATTGTTGTGGGCAATGATAAAAGAGTGTATGTTTGGAGAAAACCTGGGGAAGGGCACAGACCTGACCTAATTAATTCCAACAAAGAACAACAGAACGTTTTCTGTAATGGTACGGAGCTGTATTTGTTGGGCAGGCTTAGGAACTAATACTTTTGCTGAAAGTGATATTCATTCAGAAAAGTACGTAAGAATTCTTGATAATTATTTGTGACATTTTTCTGTTGGCAATTATTTATTTTAAGACGACAATGCTCCTGTACATTGTTCTAGGATCACCCAATCTTTTTGGCTCAAAATCAAATTGAAACTATGTCTTGGTCTGCCCAGTCACCAGACTTAAATTTAATTGAAAACATTTGGTTGCTCATAAAAAGAAAATTAACAAATAGGTTGTTTTGACAAATTCTGTGGAAGATCTCTTCCCCAAAATTCCTGAGATTTGGACAAGATTTCAACATGTCATAATCAAATTATATGAAAGGATTACCAGACGACTGTTAGATGTAAAGGACACATTTCAAAGTACTAAAATGAGTAATATTGAATTAAAAAGTATCTACAAATGCTTGTTAATGCAGAACTAGAACTGTGTCCACAGGACATGGATGCCCCCACTATACATAAGTGCTCATAA
This sequence comes from Cyclina sinensis, assembly GCA_012932295.1. Lineage (NCBI taxonomy): Eukaryota > Metazoa > Mollusca > Bivalvia > Venerida > Veneridae > Cyclina > Cyclina sinensis. The sequence continues at coordinate 5,998,321 of JAAONU010000013.1, forward strand.
ACAAGAGCATGTATATTCTGTATGTAAGATTTAGGTGGGGAACAATTTTTTTCTGTAGTTGCAAATGAATTGAGGTGTTTTGTATATTATTAATGCTGTCCTTTTAATTCAAAATCAGATATTTTATACTGAAACAAGGGCTGTCAGATGGACAGCACGCTTGACTATTCTTAGTGCTTGAAGGTATAATAAAAGCCTGAAATTAAAGATTTTTCAAAGTCTTAAAAGGGGAATAACTAATAAAAATGCTTAACAGAGTTATGGGCCTTGATGGAATGACACAGTCTACGGCCAAGTTTGAACCAAATATCTGCAGTAGAAAGGGAAGAAATAGTGAAAATGAGAAGCCTGCCCTAAAACTTTAACCCGATAGCCACGCCGCAAGTACAATAAACCACCTTATTCTTTGAATAGTCGACATAAAAATGTTGTAAATATTTATGTACTATGAGGAATCACATTAGCGAAGACGAAGAAAGAGACACACAAGAAAATACATTTTGCTGATATTAAAGTAAGAAGGTAAAATTTAAAAAATGTTACACATGAAAGTTAACTACAGATTAAAGTATAGAAATCCCAGGTGTGTCAGGTCCCGTAAAAAACATTACCCTTCCTTCGAAGCAAAAATTCCTTCCTTTACTATCATCTACACATTAAGGTTGTTCATCCCTGAAAGTTTAAGCAAAATCTGCCATCCGGTTTAAGAGAAGTTGCGTTCACAAAATTTCGGGAAGTACTTACAGACGTACAATCAACAAAGGGCCATAATTCCGTTAAATTTGATCGAAGCAAAAATTCCTTCCTTTACTATCATCTACACATTAAGGTTGTTCATTCCTGAAAGTTTAAGCAAAATCTGCCATCCGGTTTATGAGGAGTTGCGTTCACAAACTTATTTGGCTATATGGTATATAGTGAAAAAATCATCAACGGGCCATAATTCCGTTAAATTTGGTCGAAGCAAAAATTCCTTTCTTTACTATCATCTACACATTTAGGTTGTTCATCCCTGAAAGTTTAACGAAATCTGCCATCCGGTTTAAGAGGAGTTGTGTTCACAAAATTTCGGGACGTACCTACAGACGTACAATCAACAAAGGGCCATAATTCCGTTAAATTAGGTCGAAGCAAAAATTCCTTCCTTTACTATCATCAAAACATTAAGGTTGTTCATCCCTGAAAGTTTAAGCAAAATCTGCCATCCGGTTCAAAAGGAGTTGTGTTCACAAAATTTCGGGACATACGTACAGACGTACGGTCGTATTATCGTACGGTTGTACGGACAAGTGCAACGCTATATGCTCCCACTTTGTGGGGGCATAAAATTCGATATCTGATTAACTACTGACTGTATTGCAAATCCAAAATGGCTGCCATTTTAACCAATACTTTTGTCATCTTACTGTTCTTTCAAACTCTATAATAAGAAATGGGAGTGCTCAAAAGTGTACAGATTCATCAAAAAAATAAAACTTCCCAAAACATTTGCAACTACAGTTCCCTCCCCTTACCTTGGAAGAAGAATCAGCTGTGTAGATGGCGCTGTACTTTACACTACGCTTATTCATGTGATGTAAACATCTGCTGATGGCCTCATCTATAATATAAGTCTATTTTATCAGATATAACAACTAATTTCATTTTTTTCCTTACAACTTAACAGGATACACTTGAAAATATGACTGTTCCAGTCTTTGCTGCCTGAGTCTATACTACTCAATCAATGGATAACTTCTTTTGGTACATAGACGTGATAATGTTTGTAAGCCTAAAATGCGACAATTTGTATAGTATTCGTTATATAATTTAGAAACAAGGTGTTGATCAGGCAACATTTTAAGATCTTCACCACCTACAGGATATATATAACTTTTACTGTATATTCATTTTTCCAAATTCCAAATATTTCTAATTATTTTACGAACCTTTCACTAACAGAATTTTGTCTGTCAGATATTAGACTGTATGGAGAACAACAAATTAAACCCAAATGGAAATTTAAGAACAAGATTTTTTAAGTTTCCTATACAGCTATATATCAAAGGCAAATAAGCCCTGCCCATGGTGGCCATGTTTTCCATGGATTGCAATAAATTTCAGAATTCATAAAAAGATTCACACAAGGAATATTTGCGCCAAATTATATTTCAAATCCTGCCAGGAATTTCTGAGAAAAAGAACTTTAATGTTTTTTCTTTCAGTTGCAATGTTGACCTGAGTTCTGCAAGGAATTCCATTTTTATATAATTTTAAAAGGGGACCATCTAAGGATTATTCCTGCGAAGTTTTATTGCAACTGGTCTATAGGCTTTAGAGAAGGCTTTTCAAAACTTCAAAGATTTATTTGATTTTGGTAGAGGTCCACTAGATGATACTACAAACCAAATATCTAAGCTCTAGGCCTTGTGGTCTCAGGCAAGATTTTGAAAGTTTTCCTACAAAAGTCTATACAAAATGAAGTGACCCTTCAGATGGGGCCAATTTTGACCCGAGGGCTATGATTTATACAATTTTAGTAGAGGTTCTTCAGACGATACTAAATGCCAAATATCTAAGCTCTAGTCCTTGTGGTTTCAGACAAGAAGATTTTAAAGTTTTTACTTTCAGTTGCCATGGCATGGAATTCTGTATGGAATTCTATTTGTTATATAATTTTGAAAGGGGACCATACAACTATCATTCATATTTAGTTTTATTGCAATTCGCCCAGTTGTACAAGAGGAGGTGTTGTTTGAAGTTAATTGTGGACGACGGACTCACAGATGACAGACAATGGACATGAGCATACTAAAAGCAACACCTCAGGTCAGGTGAGCTAACTTACCTTTCAAGCCCTATTGTTTATGTTTTGTTGCTTTGTTTGATTTTTAAGCTGAATCAAACAATTTTCTTCAACAATTCCAAATACCTTTTTCAACAATTTTCCCAGCAAATTGAGCAAGTGAATTCTACGAATAATTTAATTCAAGAATGCTTGCCGTCTGGAAAACCTCCTGCCAAATATACAGTTTAATTCTAGCTGCCGACAAAAGACCTATGCTTGACAACATTTTCAGTATTTTTGAACGGTAAAACTTAACTGTTTTTTTGAGATTCTGCTGCCTCTGTTGGGGAAAAAATTTCAAAATTTTCAACTGGGAAGAAGTTTATAAATGGCCCCCATTACAGAAGGATGTGAACTTCATCACAATTATGTCTTTTAGTTTCAGCAACATACCATTCCTCTTGAAAGAACCAAACTCTTCCTGACTCTGGATTGGCTCAAGTTTTACAATGATCAGATAACTCTTGCTATCTTCCAGCTTCAGGTTTGCAAACTCATCTGGATTGTCTACCCTGACAACCTCTCCAGAGAAAGACTTCGACAAACTATCTATGGTTTCTTTTGGATTGGTAACAGCAGGCAGCTGAATGGAAAACTGGTTATCCATGGCAGACTGGAATGAATTAATAAATCAAGATATTACAACTGATATGTAAGCCAACTGTCACTGAGGCAAATTACAACACTGATACTGTAATCTAGACAGGGGACCCTATAAATACCAAAATCATGAATATATTAAAACACTCTGTATTTCTATTGTGTTATGTCTCTTACTGCACAAAAAGACAATTACTATTACCACTTTTCATGTGGAAAAAGGTATTTCCAGTATAGGACTAATTCCTTAACCCTGAACATGCTGAAATTTTGTAATGGATTTACCCAGCTTTGAATTTGGAACAGTATTATCAAAATACAAAAAAATGAGCTACCAACAGTACAGAGCCTGGTCAGACTGCATGGATGTGCAGGCTGGCCTGGCTCTATACTGGTGGCAAAGGCTAATCACTTTCGGTTCCAGCAGGTTAAGGGTTAATGAGTAAAGTTGTTACTTCATTGTTGCTGAACAACAAAACAAAACAAAGCAGAACATTTTGTAAGTGAACTTTCTTATAATAAAGTATCTATTTATAAGAATAAGAAATCTTATACCCTGTAACGTCCAGTAATGAAAAACCATATACATATAGTATGAAATCAAAGTGCAACATGCTCTGAAATAATATGCTCTCACAGGCAGCTAATTCATATCTTTTCAGGAATTCATACATGCCAAATACAAATTCAACTCCTGAAAGCTGCAAACAATCCATGAGTAAACTGTCAGTACTTACCTTGACATTTTTGAAAGCTCCACCATCACTATTTGGGTTATAAACATCTGCATGATTGGTGAAATCTTCCACACTCAGCTGTCAATATACAATTCATGCAATCAGTTCATTTCTCTTTTATCAATCACTTTATAAGTACTCAGATTTATTTTGATAAATTATATAGCACTTACGTTTTCATCTGTTTTACTTATTTTGCTATTCTGTATCTTGCACCTGAATTCCAATGATAAACCAATTAACAGTTTGAAATGCTATCTAGGCTAGTGTTAGAAATTTTAAACAATAAATTTACCTTATCTTGTAAGAACACTACTACTGAGTGACCTGGGTCAGAGGTCAGTGGCTGAAGGTATTTTTCACTAAAGCTGGCATCATTTACTGTCTGACCTGCATAACTTTGTGGCAAATCACTCAGAGGCCTGAAATTATAATGCTAGATATATTGAATAGTATCTAATGTGAAAGCTCCACATATATAGTTCCATCATAGTTTCTTGAAAGTACAAATACTAGACCTCTTTGTATCCTTGGGTAACTTTTGACTTCATAAGTCATGTACGTGGTCTTGAGAATTTACCAGAAAAAAAAAAGTTTGATCAAATGAAAACATTATTAATGTAAGATTTTGTCCAAGATTTACTTTCTATCAAGATTTACCTCAATGAAAAAGTCACAACTTACAAAACTTGGCAGATAAAATGTTTACCAAATTATAAAAGTCTAGGCATGGAAGCAGTAGGGTAAAACATTGATGTGTGCACTATTTACAACACAAAAAAGTGCACCAAGAGTGGGGTCCCGTGTTTTACCGGAATCGGCCATTTTTACCGGAATCTACCGGAATCGACTTTGCATTACCGGAATCGACCTATATATCATGCAAACTTGTATCACTGACAGATTTAAGTTCTGGTCAAACACTTGCTAATGATTTGTTTATCATCCCTGCTGGTGAACATAAAAACAATCTTGTGGTAAGTCAGTAAAACAACTTTACAATAGTGCCAATTACTCAAAACATTTGAACTGACTGACATTAAATGGTCTTTTTTGTACAATACAGAGGCTGATGCATATGATATATGGCAAAGTCAAAAATTTTGATCTTGTTAATTTTAATAACTGGTTGCTAGTATTTGTCTAGTTATTAAATAATTTACTTTAATTTACTTTATTTTAACATCTGACAGTTCTTGCAACTTATATTATTCCAGCTCAGTGACATTTGTCTGTTCTTCTGAAAATTCAAATATGAGCATGGCAGATTCCTGGCATGAATATTGTGTAGCTACTGAGCAAACAGATTTTAAAAATGATTCAGTTCTTCTCCATTGTGATATTTCATGTAGTTGATGCTTCTGTTTTAGTTTTTAAAACTGTTGGCAACAGCTGACAGTCTTTAGAACTGCAATCAATATAAGGCATCAAGTGACACATCCACTTTAACACTGACATATTAATGCGGCAACATTGGCGTATCCACATATTCAGACAGGACAGCCTACAGTTATGATCTTGTAATTTCATGCTTACAGAAAGCAGATATACAAGGGTTTTTTTTCTCCTCCTCATGACCATTTATTTCATACATCTTTATTTGTCAGGTGTAAAGTATAAATGTGGAAAATATGTTTAGATTCTGAGAAACTGAGCACAGCAACCAAAATTTTGTTTAATAAAAGTAATATATGTGGACCTCCTTTTACTAGACCACTGACTGACTGAGTATATGGCAGAAGAAGTATTGCAGTCATAAAAATAACCTATAACATGACTGACAAAAAAAAGAAAAAGAAAAACTTGAACTTGGTTAAAAGACAAGCATATATTTACATGTATGTCGTGAAATTTTACATTTCATGAACATAGTCATTCTGATGTTACATTTTCTTTTGTTCAGGAACACGCATTTTGCGCGTTATCAAAGTACCACAACAAACGATTTATCCGTGTGTAAACAGAATGGACTAGTCTATAATATGGAAGAATTCAATAAAGATTTCACATATTGAGAGTGACAGGGTAAAAAGGTAACATGGATTACACCAAAGATGCCAAATTAAAATGTATTTTTTTCCAAGTAGGTTCACTAGAAAAAATATTGAACATTAAACAGGCGAAGTAAAACAAGAATGACTTCAAAATCATTGATCTGTACTTGCAAACTTTAAAAGGCAAAAGACTGACTGGAACACTGTGATTTAATGCGACCGTTAAGGAAGGTCATTGCAACCTTAAACTTTTTGTTCAGATTTCTTTGGCAGCCAAATGGCTAATAAAAGTTTAACTTGTTTGTTTGTTTCTTACTTTTTTCTTTCATGCTGGTTTTGAGTCTTAATGTCTTCAATTATTTATCCTTTTAATAATAATAATAATAATAATAATATATCAGTATAACATGTATTGGTGAACGAGCAAAAAGATAAATAAATGAATGATTGAATTAGTTTCTTGATTCTAAATAGCGGAATAACTATGAAAGCACCGTGGTCCAGGGGTAGAGCACAGGGCTCCGGATCCGGAGGTTGAGGGTTCGAATCCCGTCAGAGGCGAGATTCTCTCAAGATCTTCACATTCCTCCATGCTGCGAGAATACTGGTATGAAACCCAGGAAGCAGTCATCGAGCGTGATGAATCTAAGTTGTAAGAACTTGTATCGCAATCGTTGTAAAATGAATGAGTCTAAACTAAAGCAAAATGTGCGCCTTGGCATGAACTTTTGCTTCCTATCCAGCCAACCGTCCTTCAAGGCTTTAAATGGCGAATTTATACATCCTGGTATAAAGGGTTGTGTTGTATTTTGGATTGTTATCACTGACTTTTTATATACTGGCCATACCAAATACCGGTGATCTAATAAAATGGTGTCTACTTATTAATGAGAGAATTTAAAGTATGAAACAAGTTCCAGAAAAGGAGTTTACTGTATAATTTAACAAAGTAAAGCCTTCTTTTACTGTCTGGAATTGTGTCTTCAGAATTGCACGAGTATATGTACTTGCAAGGACAACTGCGTGTTCCTCACCGATAACAGAAATAACCAATAGGCAGTGGCTAGGGTTAAGGAACTGTAATCCTAGCCTCCGAAGTTCCGTAATCCTAGACAAACTCACTGGAAAAGGCTAAAGTGATGGAAGTTTTTTTAAAGAAGCATATTTTTCAACAGTTAAATATCAAATAGCATGCCAAACTTAATTTTTAATCATTAAACAAACCATTTTAATTGTAAAGTTGTGATGATTAATTTTCTTTTAGGACAGCGACTTTTTGCTGCTGCTATGTTTGTAAATTTGCACATAATTTGAGCATTGATACCTGAACAAAAACCTACAGACAGTGCCAAAACATCAAAAATTTAAAAAAAAATGATTTCATTATACTGCTGTTTTTTTTGTACATCGATAAGATTGAGTGCAAGAAACGTCATGTTAGTGTGACTTTAAAACGCAATTACAGAAAGGTGCAAAAGTGCCGACAACGACATTTAACGTACTCAATACAACATCAAAGATGGCCTATCATAACATTAGTGTTGCACATTTTGGAGAAAATGTTATATTTTGAGACAATTAAGGGTGGTTAATCGTTCAATTTTAGGTATGTAACCCTTCTTTAAAAAAAACATCCGTAACCATAGCCTTTTCCAGTGGATTTGTCTAGGATTACAGAACTTCCGTAATCCTAGACTCGGAGGCTAGGATTACTGTTCCCTAACCGTAGCCACTGCCTAACCGATAATTGGGTTACAGAGGATACTGTACTAACCTCCCTAAGTATATGCTCTTAAGTGATAAGAACCGGATCATAATGTGTTAGCCGAATAAATCTAAGAGAGCACTCTAGGCAATACTTTTGATAAAGAAACTAACAATACCTCCTGTATAGCTAATTAAATTTAAAAGTCAAATTTAATTCCTACCTTATGCAAACAAAAATTATTTTTTCGTTTTTAAAGGTTTTATGCTCAGTGATAATGTCACCTTTAACAAGTTGCTTTTTTTTCGTTTTAAAGTTCAGCAATACGATTTAGACAACTGAATGACTACCGTACCTGTTGGGTGACCAGATCAAAACCGGTGTCTTTTGAGCGTATAAAACGCCAAACGATATGAAAAGAACTAAATAATTTGTCATTTTGCCTTCCATTGTCACTTCCGGTTTCAAAATCATATGACTATAAGTGAAGAGTTTCAAAATGTGTTCGGTTGCTCGGTTGAGAATGTTAACTTAATAAGTAGCAAGTACTCCAAAGCTCACATGCTATAATATACATGCACTTTAATTTTCAGACTGTTCTATGAGAAATGCTTATTGTTTTGCATAAAATAACAATGTAATAAATCGTATAAACTATTCATTGATATCAGGATGTATTTGGTTAAAACCCGTGTCACGTTCATTCTGTTCTACGCACAGACCCCACATTTTATAATGCCATCAAATACTGCTTTAATAGTCAATCAAACAATGAGTCAGAAACACATTTTCATGCCAGCCTTGGTATGTTTTCCATGTATTTCATTTTTTTTTAACATTCAGAACATAAATCATTAAAGATAGTTTCGTCCAGAACAACCAATGGCTCGGTCATTACTGTTAATGTTAGTAAAATGTGTTATATTTATGTCGCAAGTTGTAATATTTCAGAAAAAATGAAATCGCGCGATTTTGACATTCTCTGTAGCCTGTAGAAATATATTTGTGCACCATATTTCATCATGAATAAGATCTTTGCACTAATCATATGGAACATGGCTATACTCACTTTACACCCATGTCCGTGAAGCATCTGTAATGATAGTAAAAGTGATGTTTTAATGTTGATTCCGACAATGTCAGTATTTTATAGTTACCCAAAACACAAATTACTTCTTTTTCCATAGCAGCCTGATGACAAACGATCGCTTCAAAATGGCATATTCAAAGAAACACCAATTTAAATAACATCACTGAATTTATAAACTTTTGTGTTTCAGAAATCACTCATAAAGAATGAAAGTAACATAATTATTGTAAAAGCTGCTCATAGATTTATAAAAACATTGATCAGTCCATTTGTTGTTTATTATCTTTCTTAAACTTACGTAGTTATCCATTTTGTTTCAATGCTGTAAGACAAGTCTTTAAGTATTATAGTGTTCCAAAAGTAGAAAATTTCGAATATTTTAAATCAACCCCTCATTTTATTTCATAATCCAAGCTATTACGAAAATCTGTGATTTCCAAATACATTAATTTTGACTTTTAAAAATCGAAATTGAGGTTGTCCCTCGGTTTATCGAGGTCGCCAATGTTGCAAAGAACATGGCGAGAGAAAGCGAGACTTTCTGTTTGAGTTTATTTATCGTCGGTACCGGTTGCCCATATGACCGACGCCCCATGCATATATTAGTTATTTTAATTGTGGGGGTAATGCAAGATACAAAAGGCATCCCCTTCCAGAGACACCCCATGTTTTTTTACATGCTCAGTGTACAGCACTGATACATGGGACCTCGGTTCAACGTCTCATCCGAAAGACAATTAGTAATGTTAGTGGAGGAGCGGGGGATCGATCTCGGGACCCCTTTGTTACCAGTCCAGAGCGTTACCGCTGGACCACTGATCCGCTCCAAAGCGAGACTTAAGATTTGTGACATAATTGTGGTCCATTGGAGAATGGCGGAAGTGTACACATCGTGATTAGTAGATTTCATCTAAATAAATTGTTGTACATAGGTCAGTGTTTCGCTGATAAACAATTATTTTCAGTCATAGTTTCATCTAATACATTTCTCATAATTCGAGAAAGTAAAGAACAGTCCAGTTCTGTCAATAATGAATGTTATATTATATAAATGTCGAAACATTCATACAACGTCCTGAATTAGTGTTGGTGAAGAATAAAGACCAGAAGTGTGTATAAAGTTTTCTGATAGGACAGTTTTAAAGATACACAAATGATGGTATGTAACACGTTGCAATATTCAGTGTTAACAGTTGTGTTATAAACTAAAATAATTTGTACTGTTCATTTTTCATTAGTATTTCATTATATTTTCATTTGTAATAAAGAAATTTACATTTGTATTTGATAATTTTCATTTCTATTCAATAACGTAAAGTTTTATGGTAAAAAGTCATATTTGTATTCTATAGTAATCTATTTATAAGATAGAATCTGTACTGGTAATATATATTTTATCAGTTACATTGTAAAAAAGAAATGTCTTTTTTAAAAAGACGATCGGTATCGATAGTAGATACAGTACAACATTAATGCCCAGTAGGTGTATAGTTTTCGGATATTGGCAAATACTGAACGCGCATGGTAATCGAATGTCCTTTTTCCATAACAGTTTAATTAGTTTAATGCTCAAGTGTGGACAACATTTTAAGTAAAATGAAAATTTAGTCATATCTATTATATTTTATATTCCAATTGGTATAATTGTTCATGGTTAAACGTTTTGATATTTAATTTACAGGTGTGTTAATGTTATTATTGTTGCATTATTTTCAGAGTTTTTAAACTAACATTTACCAATTCTGCCAATTATCAATTCAATATCTGAAAGACTTTTAACCAAATTCCCTCTTCAGCTAAAGACTTTGCATCTAACAATTTCATTCGTTACATGTGTAGGTCAAGTCGATTTTAATACAGCTATGCCGAAAAAAACATTTGTATTTAATAAATGCTTCGTTACTACTCAGTCGTTTAATTATTTGTATGGTGTACCTGTTACACTATTAATATTGTATAACTGCATTCTGATATTTGATATTTTTCACGATTGGTTCCTACGGCTGAAGAAAACCACTATGACAATCAACAAACAAATCCCCGGCCCTATCCCCAGAATGCAACTATAGAATATGAATGTAAAAACGTATACATATAATACAAATGAGTTAAGGATTGAATAGTAATGAATATACAAATATGATACAAATAAATACAATACAAATGAAAATGATTAAATACTAATATTCAGTTTACAAAACAAAAGTATCAGTACAGAATACAAATATATGATGTTTACAATACAAATTGATGATATTGATAAAAAAACACACATATAAATAAACTGAATACAAATGAAGATATGATTAAAAACTAATGAAAAATATACAAACTAGATTGCTCATACTTTACAATACAAATGAATCAATATTGCAACTTTTCACATGCCATAGTCAAATACACTTATTGTTCTTATTCAATTCGTTACGGTTAACACTTATAATATCTAATATTTTGTTAAAGCATTTGTAAGATTTGTGTTTCCTTGAAACCATTCTTAGCCTCCTACTTCTCAATTATCATAACTTTAAGAAATTCGATTTAATTCTCCCCGGGTACACGTACGATGTCGGGTGGTACAGAGTACTAGAGTACTGTTCTAGTGTATTGCATCCCTGGCAAAAATCCATCTCCTTTAATATTGAAAGTGTCCAAACGTCAGCAGCCAGGTATGTGATGAATGACTATAACTATAGTAGCAGTGTCACATACATGTTAACACCATTAATTGGAAATCCCTACAACAAAGAAGTTTAAATAGCTCCCTCATTATGTTCTACAAAATCACAGCCACTTTATAGCTACTGTGACCTTTAATTATTTGATCCCCCATTCTAAAACTCAGTACTTTGCTCACGCATTCTTCACATGGACTATCAGACTTTGGAACTCCCTACCACTTACGGTCAAATCTAGCCACAGTTTCAGTATATTTTCTGAGAGACTTGTGGTTGTCAACCTGTAGATCTATCTCTGCTTTTACTGTTTAACTGTAGCATACTATCTTTTTATTTCTTAATATTCTGTTACATAAATTTCTTTAATAGCTGTTTCTCCGGCTATTAGCCCCACCTCCAAGTTATAATCGGAAATCAATTGTTCGGGTTATACAGTAGATGTTGATGTTTCTTAGCGGAACGGCAGAGACCAGCATTTAAATAATTCCGGAAGTAGTGTTGCGCGCCAAAATACGATGTTGAGGAAGGGACAAAAATAGTAAACCAAAAGAAGTAAAATGAACGTAATTCCGATATATGAGTCAGAAGTTTGTTGTTTATCAAGTATACTAGATCTTCAACAAAAATGTATCAACCAGAAAGTTGGATTCTCTCCCGAAACGAACAAATTCTTGCTTTATTTGACGTTGAAGAAGGTTGGTCCATCAGTAGCCCAAAAAGTCGTGAGCAAATGTAAGGATATTGCAATTAGTCTACTTGAAATATGTTGAAAGGCTGAAAAATGTATGGCAAGCTGTTAAGAGACACATGGCCACAATGTATCAGAAATGAACTTAGCTGTTATTATAAAAGAAGAAGAAAAACTTCCAAGAATCTCTATACCGTTCATCTGTTAGCTCGCGGTACTTACCGTTACAAATACCATTTTAGACTAATAAATAACTTACCTTGTGATTTTTTGCAAGAATCTGTGACATCTACTTTTTATTCATCGTTTATCATTATAAATCGGTATTTTTTTCATGGAAACAGTGTTTTTTAGGTCAAAAAGTAATCAAGTGTATCACCACATTGTAAATATAACGTCATCACTAAACTCGCGGTAGACTGGTTTACAGGTCATTTTTCCTTGTAGGTATCAAAACACTAATAATTTGTCAACAAAATTCGCATTTACACACATCCACACTACAACATAAGAAGAAACATCAATTGTCTTGAAACTCTAAAAGAACAACGAAATTAAATTTGAATGTAGTGTCAACATTTTACTCCTCAGGGCAATGTTTACAAAGGAATGAGCTCCCTCTTCGTAGTACCCTGACTTCAGAACAGTGGGTTAAATGGACCCAATGTCCACAATTATCACACTGGCCCCACTTCAATATGATCAATCCTGGATATCCCCGTAGTTGGGGTGGAAAATTCTCCCCACATACACAACAAGGTTCATCGTCTATGCTTTCACCATCTTCACTTGAAGACTCTGTGTCCAAGTTAATAGGACCTTGTTTTCCTCCTAACTTTCCAGAAGTAGATGGCTTTGGTGAAAGCTGAACATTTTTCTTGATTGTTGATTTTCTTTGCTTCTTTATTACTTTATGTTTACTGCATTTAGCTACATTTTCTTGATTTGTTTTTGACTTTGCCTGTTGCTCATGCAGGTTCCCCAAATTCTCTGAAGACAATAAATTGCCCTGAACTTTAAAGGGGGGTGTGAATTTTCTTTTTGGTTTTTGTACAACACTTGTTATGGCTCTGTTTGCAAGAAAGTTGTCTGCTTGGTCATAAGCCTGATTATGGTTTGTTAGGTCTTGCATATAAATTGTGTCATTACTAGGGTTTGGTGAATTTGACTTAGTGTCTTAGTTATTTGGGACATTTTGTTCTTCTGGGATGGGGTCAGTGGGGTATGTGGTTGCTGGTGCAGTCTCAGCTGCTGTTATTACAGTTTTCCTAAATGGGTAAATTCCAGCTTTATTAAAAGCACTAATAATATTTTCTGGTGAGAAGGCTCGAGTGTATGGCCTTGCGGTCAACTTTGCAACCTCATATCTGGTTATATGTACACCAGGATTAGCATGCATGTAGGACTTGCACTCCTTGTAATAGTAGTTTTTCATAGGGCCAAATATGCCAATGTCAAGTGGCTGGGTAAGATGGCTTGAATGAGGGGGTAATACAAATAATATAGTACTATGCTCTTTTGCCCAATTTGCCAGTGTAAGTGATATATGGGACTTGTGGCCATCGTATAATATCAGGGTTTTGGGCATATTTTGACCATGAGAGAGTCCTACGTGTTTAGCAAAATGACCCATAATGTAGGTTCCAAACAGATCTCTGTTTACAAACCCACTTTCTGACATACTACCAGAGGACCCAGGGGCAGAATCTTCTAAAAGGCTGTCATACCACCTCTTACCCGGAAAAATATAATAGGGGGGCACATGGTTACCTACAGCATTTGCGGCACCGATAACTGTTACGGTTTTTGACCTATCGGATGTAACAGACTGTGGTTTTACATTTTTGCCACATATGATCTTGGGTGGCGTGTGTTCAGTAGAAAATCCCGACTCGTCAACATTGTAAATTCTTTCTGGAGATTTCAAAAGATTATTTTCAGTTAATAGGGTCTCTAATTCAGAAAAGTATGACTGAATTATTTCTTCAGATGCTGATTTTGCTCTTTTTAAAGAAAGTTTTTGTGGTTTTACTACTTTAAGTTCATCCTCCCATCTTTTGAGGAAAGAATACACCCACCCCTGGCTGAGACCTGCCTTGGCTTTTACAGATTTTCCAAGAGAGCGTGCATAGCCAGCTGCAACATTTTGAATTTCAGTAATACAGTACCCATAGCCAATCTTAGACATATAAACTATGTGGTCAACCAATTTCCTTTCCTCCACCTCAGTAAACAATCTAACCGCGCCAAGGGTGCAGTCAACTGTAACATTTTTTCTGGTTCTGTCCCTTAGTGTGGATTCTGGGACTTGATAAACTCTTGATGCCCGATACACCGACATTCCATTTAAGGTTGCTTGAAAAGCTCTTTTCAGAATATCTCTGTCATAGGGCTTTTGTCTGCCAGTTTTCAACTTCTGTAAAAACAAAACATACGGAAATGCTAAAACTACATTGTAACCTACCTGGTAGTGTTAATTCACAAATTTAGTACATTGCAACCTATTTAGTCAATAGACACAGTCTAGGTCATTTGCATATTATTTAGTAGCACTTAACCGGTGGGAGTGGCAGACGAAGTAATAAACAAAGCAATTTTTTACTAGTTAAGGCTTATATTGCACTTAATTTTGTAAGAAAATAATAAAAAACGAAATTTCTGACAAATATGGCAATTTACTTACCCAGATACTGGTCATAACTCTGGTATATTTTATTTCTTTATTAGACAACGAAAGTGGGTCAGCTGTGACACATGTAAACACCAGCTAGGTGGCGCTACGCAAATACCGCGAGCCAACTGATGACGCGAGTTTAGTGATGTCGAGTATATACAGCGATTTTTTTCCTTCTATGATCGGTACCGGTAAACGGACCCGTTCCCAATCGAAAATAGCTCCCATTTTTCCCAATCGCCAACCTAAAATTCCCAAACTGCTCGATTGAAACAACTGCTTACAGCACTTTCGTAACTTCTTCGTTACGCACTGGTATACAAGGTGTTTATCCTCTAGGTCTTAGTAAAGGGTTCTTACTGTCACTCGACAAATGGAACAACAACCTAACTTTAGTTAATGCCGACAAATCTGATTAAAAAAATCCAAGAATTTCGTCAGAAAAAAAAGAAAAAAAATCCAAGAATTTCATCAGAAAAAAAGAAACATAAGCGGTTTGTAGTTGATGTAAGCGACCAGAAGTTTACAAATAAGGTGAAGGTTATGAGTGATTGGCTGTGGAACATTGCAGTTTGCCTGGTTTATTAATTAACATGACATTTTGAATAGGTATTGAGTTGAAAGTGGCTTGTTTGTTGATCAGTTTAGACGATTATCAGCTAATAATTTATGTATTAATTGATAAGGCCGCTGTTTTTTACACGTTAAACTTCATAAGAGCATGCCTGCAAACACGATGCAATCGGAGCAACTTTATCTTATTATTTCTGAATCTCAAACATGTACATAACTCGTAACGTGTAAGGTTTTACCAACGGAGAGATAAAACAACTTCAAAATTCAGTGCTTTTTTAAAATACAGTTGTATGTGTTATAACCTGCGTACAGTTAGTATTTTAATTTAACTCCGAAGTGTCCGTAATTTGTTTCAAACAGTTTAAACTATTCAATTGTTAAGTTTAATCAATTCTTTCCTGTAGAAATGTATATATTCTGAGTGAATCGTTCATATCTTAAGGTTTAACCACAAAAATAAGTAAATTTAAAAAATAAAGTAAATATAACGATACAAAAATCTGAAAAATGAAGTCTTTATGTAGTCTTAGTATTTCTGATGGTGATTGTGTTTAAATTTTAAAGAACCAACAGAGAATTAATACTGTTGTTGTTCTTACTGAAAATTCCCAAATTGGAGAAAAACGACGCAATTTTTCCCAATTCCACTGGTACCGGACCCATTCCCAAAATGGCAAAAAAAATCGCTGATATATAATGGTGGAGGAACCCGGGTGATTCGGACCTTGGCCGATTCGGCCTAGGCTGATTCGGACCCTTCTTGGCTGATTCGGATCGCTTTGTGGGCCATTTTACTGAAAAATATTTCTCATCTTTAACATTTTAAAGTGAGTAACTTCATATATCTGGCTTAGTATGATTGTATTAGGGCCATTGTTATTATTGTGAATTCAACGAAATGAAAGCAATAAATATGACCACAGATTTTCAGCGTAACTCGCATAGCCCTAATACAATCAACTTAAGCCAGGTAAGTATCGAAAATAGGAAGTTACTCACTTAAAAAAATGATAAAGATGAGGAATATTTTTTGAATCAGCCAAAAAAATGGTCCGAATCAGCCAAGGAGGGTCCGAATCAGCCGGCATTCATGGTGGACTGGCGGCTATATCCTGGAATAGAACCAGGAGTATATATAAGCTTCATTCCGTTTCTTTAGTTTATCATGTACAAGTTTTACTCCTGTGAAAATACATAATGGTCTATTCCAGGAGGTGGATCGGTAGCTGGACGTTTCACCTCCTAGACGTTTCAGCCCTGTTCTCTTCGGCTACTTTTTTTGTTACGGATTTGGCCTTTGATTTTCTTTAATATATAAAAAGGTACTTTGATCTGAGAAATAGGATAACCCATTAAGTCATGCAACTTATTTCCAATGTGGTCCTTTCGTAATATTGATTATTATATTTATCATTTTTTATACTATATTAACTAGATTTTTTTAAACCTGTTACCAGAAAATATTTTTCTGCAACAAATTACTCCGTATTTTGTATGAACACATATCCGTAAATTTATATTTCTGCCCCTGTGAGTTGTATTGCGTGCAAAATGTAAACAGTAAGTGGCATTCATTTCATGTTTATTCACAAGGGAGCTTCAGATTATGTTCATTGTTCTTAAATAATTAGGTTGATGAAAAAAATTTTTTTTTTTTTTTTTTGTTAATTTTAGACAATATAAATGAGTTTCTAGTCTGTTGTAATTTAAAGCTTTGGAAAAGAATATCTTTTATTCCAGTTATGGTGCATCTGTTTGTAGAGTATCTTTAATTCCAGTCATGTGTCGTCTTAAATGTCATCTGTGTTTGCATCTCGTATACATTTGAAACTTACTAACTCTGCCTTCCTTCGACCTAAACATTGAACTGGTGAAAGGTTTCAGCTTACCTGCACTTCTACTTTTTTTAGTGGTTGAGAAAGGTGATATTACATGGAACAGTGATGAAGATTTTGAAGTGGAACAAATTCTTGATTATGTTGAGGATGATGTAAGTATATCAGAATATAAGTTAAAGTAGAAAAAAAAAATTACAGGTCTTTTAAATATTAACAAAGAAATTTGAGTGTTTAAAAGTACATATTTTCTCCCAGATGATATTGCTCAGCTCTTTGGATGGAAGATAAGTGTTGTATATAAATTGTTTATTTGTAAAATTACAAGTTTCAACTTCAAACGTTCTAGGTTGAAAAATTGCTGTATTTTCCTGTGATAGACTTTGTTAATGCAGTATCATTTTATGAGTTACAGTACAGTTCTAGCGATATGTACATTTTTCTCTTAAACTCCGCGGACCTTGGGAGGAAAATCATGAAGAATCTCTGAGTAACTCCCTAAATTGCGAAGGTGTCGCGGAGATGAATTTTGTCTGGTAAGTGACTGTATTTACTTTGAAATTGCAGATTATCAATCCTCCGCGAATCTCTGCGATTTGTTTATGCATTCAGTTGACTGAAGTGTATATATGACAAGTGAAATTTTATATTTACTTATTCTTTTTATCTTCATGTTTTAGGATGCCTAATAATAATATTTCGATTCGTTACATGTTTTGACACATTTATTGAAAGAAACAAGACCATGTGTTGGTCTCATGGCCTATGATCTGTACACACATGATACATTGCGTCTCAACCGCTAATTGGTTCCTAAATATAACTTTTGCCCTTGACAGTGAGCGACAGTTATTTTCCGTAAATGATATTCACCTCACTTTAAAAGCTTCAGACACCACGTGCTCTTTAAAGCGGGAACTACAGTCATGTAGCATGCTTTTCCCGTGAAAATCAATTTTCAGTTACATTTTCTTATTAAGACAAGAAATGTTTGTAAAACATAAATGCCCCATGGCAGCACCTAATTGCTTGTGGTTGGGCCAAAGCGTTCTCTAGTTATTGATCAGAAACCGTTTTTAGGATTAAGGTCCCTGTGGCCTTGACCTTTGACCTAATGACGTCAAAATCAATAGGGGTCATTTACTGGTCATGACCAACCAGCACACCAAGTTTGGTGAACCTAGGTCAAAGCATTCTCTAGTTATTGATCGGAAACCGTTTTTAGAGTCAAAGTCTCTGTGACCTTTGACCTAATGACCT
Source organism: Cyclina sinensis (assembly GCA_012932295.1). NCBI lineage: Eukaryota > Metazoa > Mollusca > Bivalvia > Venerida > Veneridae > Cyclina > Cyclina sinensis. The sequence continues at coordinate 6,016,985 of JAAONU010000013.1, forward strand.
CAAAGTCAATAGGGGTCATTTACTGGTGATGACCAACCAGCATATCAAGTTTGGTGAACCTAGGTCAAAGCGTTCCAGGGCACTCGTTTGGCCATTTTTGGGGCCGAATATCGGCCCCATTCCCCTCTCAAGATCATATGTTTTTTCCCCTATTTCAGAAAAAAATTCCCCTCAAAAAAAAAATAAATACCGAAAATGTTAGTAATTACTTTGGTTACGAACAATTTTGTGTACGAAGTCATATTATATTTCTTCACTAGTTACCTCCCCTTAATTTCTCATGTCCAATGAAATTAATCGTAACTGATCAGGTAGGAATACGTTTGGAATTTTCGGATATTACCGTTGCGAAGGTAGGAATACGTTTGGAATTTTCGGATATTACCGTTGCGAAGTAAAATGTCGCACAATTAAAACCACTACAAAAAAAGAATAACGTCAAAAACATCAGAAAAGTGTAAGAAAATTGACATTTTATTTAAGCAGCATGCATTATCTTTGTCTGAAATCACCACATCAACATCAACTACAGGGCTATGTTTTTTTGATAACATTATGAGAATTGTTCATGAAGGAGCAACTTCACTGAGTGACAATCAACTTGAGAAGGCCATTAATCATTTCACTTCCAAGTCTAGAAAAATTGATGTCTGAGTCAGTTGTCTTGAGTGTAATAAGAAATTCAAAACAATGAAGAATAAAGATACTTTAAGAACAACTTCATGTTATATTTTTTAGCTCACCTGAGCACAAAGTGCTCAGGGTGAGCTTTTCTGATCGGTCTTTGTCCGTCGTCCGTCGTCCGTCGTCCGTCAGTCCGTCCGTCCGTCCGTCCGTCGTCAACTTTTCATTCAAACGACATCTCCTCTGAAACCAATGGGGCAAATTTAATGAAACTTGCCTGGGATGTTCCTTGCATGAAGCTCTACCAAGATTGTTCAAATGGTTCTGGTCCATTGCATTTCTGGTTCACTGGAGCTCAAAATAGATTTTATAAGTTGGATCTTTAAAAATCTTCTTCTCCGAAACCACATGGACTGGAGCTTTGATATTTGGTATGAAGCATCATCTAGTGGACCTCTACCAAGTTTGTTCAAATTATGTCCCTGGGGACAAAACTGACCCCACCCCAGGGGTCAGTTGATTTTACATAGAGTTATATAGGGAAAACTTGAAAATCTTCTTGTCAGAAACCACAAGGCCTAGAGTTAAGATATTTGGTATGTAGCATTGTCTAGTGGACCTCTACCAAGTTTGTTCAAATCATGGCCTCTGGGTCAAAAATGGCCCCGCCCCAGGGGCCACTAGTTTTACATAGAGTTATATAAGAAAATCTTAAAAAATCTTCTTGTCAGAAACCATAAGTTATAGAGCTTAGATATTTGGTGTGTAGCATTGTCTAGTGGACCTCTACCAAGTTTGTTCAAATCATGGCCTCTGGGTCAAAAATGACCCCGCCCCAGGGGCCACTAGTTTTACATAGAGTTATATAGGAAAATCTTAAAAAATCTTCTTGTCAGAAACCGTAAGTTATAGAACTAAGATATTTGGTATGTAGCATTGTCTAGTGGACCTCTACCAAGTTTGTTCAAATCATGGCCTCTGGGTCAAAAATGGCCCCGCCCCGGGGTCACTTGTTTTACATAGAGTTATATAGGAAAAACTAAAAAATCTTCTTGTCAGAAACAAGAAGGCCTACAGTTAAGATATTTGGTATATAGGGTTGTCTAGTGGACCTCTACCAAGTTTGTTCAAATCCTGGCCTCTGGGTCAAAAATGGCCCCGCCCCGGGGGTCACTTGTTTTACATAGAGTTATATAGGAAAATCTTAAAAAAATCTTCTTATCAGAAACCGTAAGTTATAGAGCTTAGATATTTGGTGTGTAGCATTGTCTAGTGGACCTCTACCAAGTTTGTTCAAATCCTGGCCTCAGGGTCAAAAATGGCCCTGCCCCAGGGGCCACTAGTTTTACATAGAGTTATATAAGAAAATCTAAAAAAATCTTCTTGTCAGAAACCGTAAGTTATAGAGCTTAGATATTTGGTGTGTAGCATTGTCTAGTGGACCTCTACCAAGTTCGTTAGAAAAATTTCCCTGGGGTCACTATTGGCCCCGCCCGAGGGGTCACAAGTTTTAAATAACAATATAGAAGAAAATCTTAAAAAATCTTCTTGTCTGAAACCACAAGACCTAGAATTTTAAAATTTGGCATGAAGCAAGCTTTTCAAGCTTTTTCAAATTATTGGATTAGGTTAAAGGTCACGGAGGCTAAAAGTAGATTTATCTACTGTACCTCATAGAGCCTTCATTTATAGACCAATATCTTTGATATTCAGTATAGAGGTTTCTTGCATGGACCTCTACCCATGGGTAGGGTTTGAGGTCACTGGGTCAAGGTCAAGGTCACCATAGCTTATAATAGGTATTTCTACTTTCTGTCGTAGAGCCTTTATTTATTGACTGATATTTTACATATTTGGTTTGTAGGCACTTACATATTTTCAATTAAAAAATGAAATACTGCTTAACAGCAAACCTACAGCCAAAGTACTCAGGTGAGCGATCCAGGGCCATCATGGCCCTCTTGTTATTTGGTTAGGTCTATAGTAAAAGATATACTAGCTATTGAAAGTAGGCCTAATTGTAGGAAATAGTGCTTAAAGTAAGTGTAAAACCCTAGATCTAAAAAACTCATATATGACTCAAAATTCCCCTTTTTGTCTTAAAATGATGCAAAATTCCCCTTTCTGAGGGTATGGGTACCTGTCCCCAAAAGTTGTCTAGTGCCCTGCGCTCTCTAGTTATTGATCGGAAACCGTTTTAAGGATGAAAGTCTCTGTGATTTTGACCTTATGACCTCAAAGTCAATAGGGGGCATCTACTAGTGATGACCAACCAGCATACCAAGTTTGGTGAACCTAGGTCAAAGCGTACTCTAGTTGATCAGAAACCATTTTTAGGATGAAGGTCCCTGTGAGCTTGACCTTTGACCTAATGACCTCAAAATCAATAGGGGTCATTTACTGGTGATGATCAACCAGCATACCAATTTTGGTGAACCTAGGTCAAAGCGTTCTCTAGTTATTGATCAGAAACTGTTTTTAGGATGAAAGTCCCTGTGATCTTGACCTTTGACCTAATGACCTCAAAATCAATAGGAGTCATCTACTGCTGATGCCCAACCAGCATACCAAGTTTGGTGAACCTAGGTCAAAGCGTTCTCTAGTTATTGGTTGGAAACCGTTTCTACCTACAAGGTCAATGTGACCTTTGACCCATTGACCCCAAAATCAATAGGGGTCATCTACTGGTGATGGACAATCATCCTACCATGTTTGAAGTTCCTAGGCCTAAGCGTGCTTTAGTTATTGGTCGGAAACAGTTTCTAGCTACAAGGTCAATGTGACCTTGACCTTTGACCCCTTGACCCCAAAATCAATAGGGGTCATCTACTAGTGATGGACAATCATCCTACCAAGTTTGAAGTTCCTAGGCCTAAGCATTCTTTAGTTATTGGTCGGAAACCATTTGGTCTACGGACTGACGGACCGACCGACAGACCGACAAATGCAAAGCAATATACCCCCACTTCTTTGAAGAGGGGGCATAATAATTAATATCTTTAACAGATATGGGGATGTTTTTAGCTCACCTGTCACATAGTGACAAAGTGAGCTTTTCTGATCACCTTTTGTCCGTCCGTCCGTCCACAATTAGTTTGTTAACACTCTAGTGGTCACATTTTTGCCTCAATTGTCATGAAACTTGGTCAAGATGTTTGTCTCATTAATATCTCGGACGAGTTCGAACATGGGTTATCAGGGTTGGAAAACTAGGTCACAGGGCCCAAATATAGAAAAACCTTGTTAACACTCTAGAGGCTACTTTTTCAGTCCAAATATCCTGGAAATGTGTCAGAAAGGTTCTATCAATGATTTGTAGCTCAAGTTCAAATATGGGTCATCTGGGTTCAAAAACTAGGTCACAGAGCCCAAAAATAGAAAAATCCTGTTAACACTCTTGAGGTTACATTTTCAGCCCAAATAATCTGGAAATTTGTCAGAAAGGTTGCTTTGACAATTTCTAGGTCAAGTTCAAATATGGGTTATCTGGGGTCAAAAACTAGGTCACAGAGCCCAAATATTGAAAAACCTTGTTAACACTCTAGAGGTGACATTTTTAGACCAAATAATCTGGAAATTTGTCAGAAATGTTGCTTCTATGATTTCTAGCTCAAGTTCGAATAGGGGTCAACTGGGTTCAAAAACTAGGTCACAGAGCCCAAAAATAGAGAAATCTCGTTAACACTCTAGAGGTTACATTTTCAGCACAAATAATCTGGAAATTTGTCAGAAAAGTTGCTTTGATGATTTCTAGGTCAAGTTCAAATATGGGTCATCTGGTATCAAAAACTAGGTCACAAAGCCTAAATATTGAAAAACCTTGTTAACACTCTAGAGGTAACATTTTTAGACCAAATAATCTGGAAATTTGTCAGGAATGTTGCTTTTATGATCTCTAGCTCAAGTTCGTATATGGGTCATCTGGGTTCAAAAACTAGGTCACAGAGCCCAAAAATAGAAAAATCTTGTTAACACTCTAGAGGTTACATTTTTAGCCCAAATAATCTGGAAATTTGTCAGAAAGGTTGCCTTAAGAATTTCAAGATCAAATATGAATATGGGTCATCTGGGGTCACAAACTAGGTCACAGAGCTCAAATATGGAAAAAAACTTGTGAACACTCGAGAGGTAACATTTTAATTCCAAATAACCTGGAAAATTGTCAGAAAGCTTAATTCAATGGTTTCTACAGTACAGCTCAAGCAATTTTTCCAAAGTCCGCCGATCCCCACGATTTTTTTACGGGTGGATTGTCACCGCGATGTCCCCGCGACAGTTGTGATTTTCCGCTCGTCCACTCGATCGGGTGATATTGTCGCCGCGGATCACTGTGAAATATTTCAGCGGTATTTCGCTCTCTCGGGTGACCATTAATTTATTTATTACACGGAGACATTTATTTCTATTACTGTACGTCTGTAAAGTATAACGAACTCAAACACATTTTTTAAAGAAAAAAAACTTTATGTGAATTATGGTCGTTTCGTCAAACCGTCGTTTCGTCAAACTTATTTTATATAGCAAGCAAAAAGTCGTTTCGTCAAATTAATAATATATAGTATTTCACACCTATTGAAATAAAATTATAATTGATTGCTGAAGTGTGTTTGTGATTCATTAAAATGAATGTGCAATCAACCTAATTAGCGGGATAATAATCTAATTTGTATAATTACCGATAAGACAAACAATTAATCAGCGGTACCTTTGCGCGACTTTTAATGTGAACAGCTTAAACGTTAATAGTCTGTTTGCATGTAATTGCATCTGTTTGACACTTCGGTAAAATCGGTAATTATCTACTCTAAAAATTAAGTTTGAGGAACAAACTACCTGTTTTGTACAGAAAAATAAGTTTGACGAAACGACCAACACCCCTTTATGATTTGTATTTAAACGACGTAACACCTGTCGTATGTAAATAATTACAAAATTTAAAGATTTGCGTGTGAAATTTCCTCAACTGCTATATCATGTTTATTCACCTAAATAAACATATTGATCATGACTGTTACAGGGTTCCTGCTGTCGCTCGCCAAAATTTTAATTCTGGCGCATAAAATCTTTAATTGGTTAATTTTACTGGCGCCAACGTAAGATTGACCCTAGAACTTTAGTCATTAACATTTGAAATGACATAGGTGCATTTTTGAGACCAAAAGGCATCCTATTGAACTCATAGATTCCGGACAGAACACAAAAAGCTGCCTTGTGATGTGTTTTGGATCGTTTTTCCGTTTTCTTGAAACTTTTTTTATTGAACTGTTTTGTGATGTGATTCTCCCCGGTAAATGTACATTAATATCGCCGAGCTAATTAAATAATTTTATTGATTAAAATCAACAGTAACATTGTAAGTCTTATTGATTTTTTAAAAGAAGATTACGTTGTACATTTACGTGAACATTTACAGGTATATCCGAATTAATCACGGCAAATCTCTGTGATTTTTCACCGCGGATTGCGGTGTTTTTTTACTACCCGTCCGCGGTGATTTGTCACCGCGGCTGACTATAGTATGTCCCCCGCGATTTTCCGCTCGCCGTTAAAAGTGTCCGCGGTGACAGAGCGGAAAGTGGAAAAATTGCTTGAGCTGTACTGTAGCTCCAGTTTGAATATGGGTCATCTGGAGTCGAAAACTAGGACACAGAGCCCAAATATCGAAAAACTTTGTAAACACTCTAGAGGCTACATTTTCAGTCCAAATGTCCTTGAAATTTGTCAGAAAGGTTGTTTTGATGATTTATAGCTCAAGTTTGGATATGGGTTATCTGGGGTTAAAAACTAGGTCACAGAGCCTAAATATCGAAAAACCTTGTTAACACTCTACAGGCTACTTTTTCAGTCCAAATATCCTGGAAACTTGTCAGAAAGATTGTTTCGATAATTTCTAAGTCAAGTTCAAATATGGGACATCTAGGTAAAAAAAAACTAGGTCATAGAGCCCAAATATGAAAAAACCTTGTTAACACTCAAGCGGTAACATTTTCAGTACAAATAACCTTGAAATTTGTCAAAAAGATTGTTTCAATAATTTCTAGGTCAGGTTCAAATATGGGTCATCTAGGGTCAATTAACCAGGTCTATAGCAACTTTGTTAAAAGCAGTCATACTCAGGTGAGCGATACAGGGCCATCATGGCCCTCTTGTTAAATTTAGGCAATGATGGCTTTGTTGACTGAACAGAAAGTTTGGTTTCGTTAGAATCGATCATTAATACCGAATGCGTGAAATGAGGGTAGAAAAAAAACAGCCGTTAATGAATAGATTTACACACCTACCTGACATCATGCCAACTTTAATTGCTGCAATTTATTTATTTTTAAATCTTTAATCGGTGCCGAGCAAATAGATTACTAATGATAATCAAACTGCGAAAATAAATGTATCTAATTTAAAAAGTGAAAATACAAACAAATGCGCTCTTATTCTGATGCATTTGTGTACGAACGTTCCTATTTGTTTACGAAAAGAATGTGAATTCAAAGCAGTTGCTTCAGAAACAGCTGATCTTATTTTCAGAAAATGAATTGACCAATTCAGGGCCATTTCCAACTATTTTGGGAAAAGGCCCCTGACTTCAATTGGGAAAAAAAATGCGGCTTTTGGGAAATTCTGATGAGATTCAGAAGTGATAAAAACTTAAAGAACTACCTTGTTGTACATGACTTTATTCATGATGTGCATGAAATTAAGGTTAAACCTGTCAAGGACTTCAGCTCAGAAGATTGAACATTTTAAAATGTTTACTCTATAACAACGCTCAGAAGATTTAACTATTTAACATTTTAAACTGTCTATTCTATGACAACATTTTCCTCTGTTTTGCATCCCTAAATGCATTGACAAGAGATTCAAGAGTTTCATCGTCCAACACTTCAGGACACTATTAGTAGTAGCAAACCTGTTATTTTTTAAATTTTTTTATTAATTTACTGAAACTTCATTTAACATTTCATTGATTCACTCAGGGTCAGATGGACACCCTTATCCAGCATAACACGACAGAGAAAGAAGATAAATATTTTGCATCCCTTTGCATCAGTTTTTCGTATCCTTTTTAAATAATATTTACTGTTGTGCGACATCTTTTATGTTTCGCGAAATCCGATGACATGTAACCGGTTATTATAGCGCATAACGAAAAACTCCGAGTGTGCCGAAACGTAAATGTAGGTCATAGCTACTGTGCAGCTCTAAATTGATTCTGCGGGTATCTATTGATTGGATTACCGATTTTTTTTTTTTTCATCTTTTTGGGATTTTTTTTTTAAATTGGGGAAAAAAGGAGGTTATTTTGGATTGGGAATGGGGCCGAATATCGGCCCCTGGTGATAGGGCGAAATGGCCCTGCAATTTCATAACAACACATGTTAAACTGCATCTGTATTGTCTCGGCGCTTGGCAAAAAGTATTTATCGATTTACTAAATAATAACAAGCGTTTAAAAAATTACATAAATTAATGTATTTCATTGAATTTTACCGTAGTCACATAATTGACAGGTGTAAAATGTACAGTTACATTATGGTAATTTCATCACACATTGCTGACTGTTTTTGATGAAAGGATTTCAAGTGTATAAATTTTATAATTATTTTTTTTCACCTTTAAATGGGAAATAGCTTGTTAAAACTCTGGTGATGAAACACAAGAATATTTGCGGAGAATCTCTGCGGAAACGCTCTTACACTCGGAGAATTGCGGAGATTGTGCGTGAACTTTAATCGCCGAGATTCTGAGAGTTTTTTCAAGGAGAAACTTCGCGATTTTCAGAAGTTGGCATTGACCACGATCGCGGAGGAAACACAAAATGTGTACATATCGCGAGAGCTGTACTGTATTTCCAGTCCTGTTAATGATTGATTCTGAACTGGTCACCACAGAATATTAAAATTCATTCATTGAAAGAAATATATTGCCATGAATGAAGACACACATCCACATGTGTATTATAATTTTTATATGACATTGATAATGCCCACCTAAATCATTTTAGGGGATAGAGTTCTACCTTATCAAGTGGAGGGGGTGGAGTCACGCTCACAACAGTTGGGAGCCAAAACAGAATCTGGAATGTCCAGACTTGATAGAAGAATTTAATGCCAAAAATAGCATAGGTACTGACCTTGTAAGAGTTGGTACAAAGAGGAAGTTTTGTGAGATTAAAGATGCCAAAGAGGACAGAGAGATGAAAAGAACAAGAGTGGATGAACTGTTTGTGAAGTTAGTTTCTGCGAAGGAAGTTTTGACACCACTGCAACTGATCTCGTTAACAAGTCCAGATAAAGGTAAAGCTAAATCTTACAAGGGGCTTGTGTCTTGTGAAGGTTTGAGGGTACCAAAGTTTAACAATATCAGTAAAGACTTGTTAAATCCAAGAACCAAGGCTTACAAACAAAAAAAAGTGCAAATTAAGGAGGCTTTAAAGGAGTGGGAAAAACACTTGAATGCAGTCAGCACAGACCCAGCCCCAATTACTGTAGAAAATGATGTAGACCTGGAGGGGCCACCAGAGAATTTCGAATACATTAATGATTACAAAGCAGGGTCAGGTATAGTAATTCCAAATGACCCAGTGATTGGTTGCGAATGTACAGACTGTTATAGCGAGAAATCTCAATGTTGCGCTGTGCAGTTTGGTGTAGAGTTTGCTTATTACAAGTATAAACGTCTTAAGATCCATGCTGGGAGGCCTATTTATGAGTGTAACAAGAGATGCAAATGTGGCCCAGATTGTCCCAACAGGGTTGTTCAACATGGAAGAAAGCATAAAGTTTGTATCTTCCGTACACACAATGGTCGAGGCTGGGGAGTGAAGGCAATGCAGAAAATCAAGGCAGGGACTTTTGTGATGGAGTATGTTGGAGAGGTGAGAAAAGACTGATGAGGGTTTCTTTTTATTTATTTCTTTTTTTTTTTTTTTTTTCATTTTTTTTTTCAGAATTCTTGATAGCAAATCTTAGTCTGTTGTTTGTAGTGTTCTTCAAAATTATATTTGTTTAGGTAAACTGGCCCCCCAGTATGACTTTGACTTTTAGAGAATGTTAAACTCAATAAAGTCAATAATTAAAAGTTGGATTGTTAATTTAAATGGGCTGAAAATAGCAGCAACAAGACCTGTTGCCATTGTTTAAAGTGAATTTATATACTACACAAAGAAGAAAGCTGCTGAATAGTTTAATAAAATTGATATTAAGTTTTATTTACTCTGAAACACAACAGTGAGACTTTAGTGCTAGATGTGTACTGAGAATGTTTTGTAGGTAATTAGTAATGAAGAAGCTGAGATTCGTGGGAAGACGTATGACTCTGTTGGCAGAACTTACCTGTTTGATCTGGACTTTAATGGAGACGATTGTCCATTCACAGTGGATGCAGCTGTATATGGCAATGTCTCACACTTTGTCAACCATTCGGTAAAGTGTTTACTTTGTATTCCTTTTGAAATGTTTTGGGATCGATTGTCACAATCAATCCAATCTTACTAAGGGCACCAAGCTTATTAAAAATCGCGCATCAATTACCAGAATTTTCCATCTTTCTAACTACCATGGTTTGAGAGAAAGTTGTTTTTGTTTTTATGCTTGCTGAAGGGAGAGCATGTAGTTGCCACTTTGTCCGTCCGTCCGCATTTTCTTGTCTGGGACATAACTCTGAAACTACAAGAAGAATTAACAACAAGAAACTTTGTAGGTAGATAGATCTTACTGAGTACAAGTGCAGTGCATAAGAACCGTACTCTGCATTTTCTAAGTTTTGAGTTATTGCCCTTTGTTGATTTTTACACTTTGAACTTTGTCCGGGACATAACTACAAGAGGTATCAAAAACCTATGGTTTAACTGTCACCAGCCTACTTCAGTGACCATGACACTGTCTTGATAGGACTGCCACTGTCTGAGTTGATAGAAAAATAAAGAATAAAATGGTAACTGTCTTACATTCTTCATTGCATATATAAAAAGTTTTAACCTTTTTCAGCAACTGCCAATAACATAATATCTTTATGCTGAATTTGGCAAAGACCTTATGGACATTCTATTCTGTGTCCAAAACCTATTTGGGGAGAATCACCCCTGTTCGACCGGCTCTTGTTTTATTTTTTGTGACAATTTTCTGTCTAATGTTAATATATATATGTAGGGCAGTGATCATAGTCATTGCTTATTTTAGAATTTATGTAATTCATTGTCTGCTTGCTAGCCTACTCGTGTGTTCAGGTCATCCCCTGGCCTAGTTAGGCAACGATTCATTTCTATTAGAAAGCAATAAGCATTTTAGTTTAAAATTTTGTATGTAGAGAGCAGTGACTGTTGTGCCTTAATTGATTTATCTGGTTATACTTACCTAGTGATTTTTATCTACCTGTTTACACTTTATATCATGATAGCACACATTGTGACATTTCCTTAGAAATTTTTGTTTTCGATTATCATTTGCTTTATACTTATATCCGGGCATCTCGCCCCTCCCTTTAACTAACTAGCAAGAGACATCGCAGTGGTTTTTATTCTCTTTTTCATATGCAACCGTTCTCAGTAAAATTCTGTTAAAGAATGATCATTGAATTCATCAACACTAACATTGTTTATTGAAACTCATTTACCTGTCCATTTTATTTGCCAACTTTTGAGACAGTTGTAAACATCAAAACTTGATCAACATTGTTGGCGACACGCTGTTGTAAAGCAAACTTGCGTGAACACATTCACAAGATTTCCGGACTAATTTATCCAATAAATATACCCATAACTGGTCTGAACTAAAGTGAATTGAGGCTAATCTGTTAAATTGTTGTTTATTGATAATTAGTTGGCATTTGACAATATCCCAACATGTCATCTGTTAACCTCCATCACACGCAAAATTGTCTCACCGCATTTCATTGGTTTACCAATTTTTAAAACCAATGTAAATAGGTTTAACAGACTGTTTTGAAATAGGCAGAGCTAGGATGATTTTGACACTTTGGAAAAAATTAAAGTGTTTAGCAAAATGGGGGCAACTTTGTTTTCAGTTTTCTAAGCAAACTGGGTGAACTGGAGAGAAATTAGGAGACTATTTCAACCAAGTTGCCTAGCAACGTGATCCTTGAGAATTATATGAAACTTGGAGCATGAAGTTAAGGAGTCCTGAGTTAAAATCATGGCTGCCTGAAGCAGTTTTAGGTTTTCCTAGGTATCAGGCTTACCCATTTAGTCAACTGTCATTTAGTAATAAGAGTACAATTCTTGTTTTGATATTTAGTACTATGTTTGATTATCTTATTAATAACAATATAAATGAAGTCGTGATGTGAATGCAGATTTATTGAGCAAAATGTAGTGATTAGTTCAGCATAATTACGTAGCATCAGGCAACCTGCATAAAAAATTTAAAAGCCTGACATGATAATTGTTTCAATGATGGTTACATTTTAGTGCGACCCAAATTTAGAGGTGTACAGTGTCTGGATTAACACATTAGATCCTAGAATGCCAAGAATCGCTTTGTTCTCAAAACGAGACATAGAGAAAGGTGAAGAACTGACATTTGACTACATGTCAAGTAAAGTGCATTGTGAGTATAAACTTTATTTTATAAAACTTTCATTAATATTGTACTTTACAACTTGTTTTAACTGAAACTTCCATATTAATGTCTTCTACCATGTGGGGAAGATATATTGATTAAAATTGTGCTGTCTGTGACAAATTTTGTCCGGTTAACTTTGCTGACACCACCAGGTACATTTCAGTCAAACATCCTACCTATGTCCGGTGCCGAACCTTGTGCATATAATCTGCATTTTCCAGTTTATTGCTTTTCAGCAGAGTTCTTACTATTTACGCATCAATTTTTCAGATGCTTTGTCCAGACAATTTCTCTGATACCACATGGTAGAATTCAGCTCAACTTCACATGTGTAGTGCCAAGCCTAGTTTAGCATGGCTTTCGTGATTTTCCTTTCCTTATTTAGCATTTTCTGGTTCCATGATTTTCCTTGAGTTATTGCCATTCATGCTTCATTTTTAGCTCTAACCTCAGCTTATATGCTAGAGTGGGCTCTTTGGATCACCTTATATTTGTCGTCCATTGTCTGCATCTGCAACAATTGCACACAAAGGACATCTCTGAAACCAGTGAGCCACTTTCAACCTAACTTCAAAAGAATGGTCTTTTCTGCCCCTATTTCAGATTTCTAAAATTTATTTCATATGTATTTATAATGCAGAACTCTGGTTGCCATGGCAACCAAAAGGAAAAACTTAAAGCACTTCTCCTCAGCAACATCTTGACCTATTGAAAATGATTAAGCACCAATATTCCTAGGATGACCCTCTATATAAATTGTGAAATGCATATTTTGGCATAAGAAATACATGATCTTTTGCTGAATCTGCCTGCTTTATTTTTCTTTCAGAACTTACTAAAGGGTTTGTGCCTTACATATTTTAAAATTTTGTTCTGTTTGGACAAGGTAAAACAGATATTTTTGAATTTTTATAATACTGTTTTTAGCTCCATTAGAAGAGAGCACAGAAGGGGAGACAATAGAAGCTGATTTGTCAGCAGACTCAGATGGTGACAAAGAGGAATCAAAGACACAAGTGAAAGAAATGGATAAAGATGGCAATAGTGGTGAAACTGAACCAAATAACAACATTGATGGATTTAATTCAGAGAGCCTTGACATGAGAAATGGTGACAAGAAAAAAATAAATGAACCCGAGGTGTCAGAAAAAGGGGATTCGATGTCCACCAGCAAGTATATACCTAGTCCAAAAAAGTCTTCACAAGATCAGGGTGATCAGTACCGTATGGTATGTCAATGTGGTGCGAAGAACTGTAGGAAATTTGTATTTTGAATGGAATATGACTGTTAGTGAAGACCTTTAGCAATATTCAGGGAGTTATAATTTAAGATAAATTTAATTATTTGTTGTGTAAAAGTGAATCAGTTTAATGATATATTTGATATATTTTGGCAAAGAGTAACTGCAGTTTTGGAAATGATTTAGTAGTAACTGAATGATTGTATGATATAATGATATAAATACCCTGAGGTTAAAATGAGAATTTGATTACGAATGCATACATCTAAAACATGTTCTGAAATGAATTATAATCACAGTTTTATGTTAGTTTTTATTTCTGACTGAAAGGAAGTCGTGCATGTAAGTTATTATCGAAGTATTTATAAGAAATGATTGCTAGAATACAAGTGAATTTTAAGGCACAGGTATTGTCATGAACATGTCTCATATTAGATTTTACAGGACAACTTTTAGTGTCACTTTCTAGATGAGTTGATGGGAGTCAAGATTTTAAACTGTCTGTATGGTCTTGGACTTAAACCGTGGGGAGAGATTAACAGGGGGATCCTAAGCATCTGTAAGCTTGTAGCACAAACTAGGACGAGAGCCTAGCTTTTGTTGTGTAATGGAGAAGACAGTTGCTTATTATTAAGTAAAGAGATTTAAGACAAATGGTGTATATTAAAAGCCCATTTTCACTTTCAAACATAACATGTACTAAAATAGTAGAATTTACATATGTTACATCTATCCTACTAACAAGCATTCCCATTAATCAGATGGCTAAATACAGCCCTGACAAATCAGCAGGAAACACCACTGGTTTCACTAACTTGATGATACATTCACTAAATGCAAATTAGCTAAGGTCACATGGAAAGTCACAAGACCCTAGGCAGCTCTAAATTTATAATGCTCAATTAAAAGTTATAGCATATATGTAAAGCCTGTTATTTTAGTATTCTTATCTTAGCAAGTTTAACTGGATCTTGAAATTTTAGAATAATCCTGCTTGCTTACCAGTTGATTGAATGAAATTGCATGCATGAAATAGGCTACTGGTACTGTAAAAAATCTCGGGTTAGTGTTAGTTTTTTGTAATCTACTGAACTGCCCAGAAAAAGCCTGAACAAAGAGGACATAAACAAAAAAATTGTGCATCTTACGCATCTCAGTTCACAAAATGTGTTTTAAAAAAAGTCATACTGAATAAAAATAGTTCTTCTAGTCTGAAAAGCAACTTTGTTACCTTGACTTAAAGGGGTGAATGCAAATAAGTCCAAATGTTAGGAAATGAAGAAGCAGATAGGACTTTTTTGGATTGATGTTTTGAAATATGACTAGATATCCAACACACTGTTGCAGAACATCTAGATCAGATACATGAAATCTACAAGGCTAGGGATGTTAGAACAATGTTTTTTTGTCTTGTAGTATGGCCTAATCAAGAATTTTTGCTTTTGTTGAGCAAATTAAAGAGAGGGTTTTCCTTGTGATTCCTGTAAATACTTAGAATTAGAAAAACAATCTAGTGAAAACACTATAATATGTACCTCATATGATCTGTGGCATTTAGTTTGTGTTTTTCTGTCAATATTAGATACTCAGATATGTAAGGTTTCAGTTTTTATTTAGTCCAAGGCATTGGTGTGCGCCATAAAATATATTTCTGTATTATATTTTACCATGTATTGAAGTGTAAATGATTATTAATAATTAGTGTGCATGTGAAACTGTTAGGTCAGGGTTGGCTTATTCACTGGTCAGTCGAGTGTGGAGCGGAATGGTAGTCAGTACTAATTAAAACTGGTAAGTATTGGTCAGTTGAAAAGGAATGCCTAGGTAAGAGAAGGTATTATTTCCTTCTAACTTGGTATGACTTTTAAGCTTACCTGAGCCTTAGGCTCATGGTGAGCTATTAGGATCGATCAATGTCCATCGGATGTCCACACTTAGATTGTTAACACTCTAGTGGTCACACTTTTGCCTCTATTGTCATGAAACTTAGGCAGGATGTTTTTCCCGGTAATTACTGGGACAAGTTTGAATATGGGTTATTTGGGATGAAAAACTAGGTCACAGAGCCCAAAAACAGAAAACCTTGTAAACACTCTAGAGGCTACTTTTTCAGTCCTAATGTCCTGGAAATTAGAAAGGTTGTTTCAGTGATTTCTAGCCTAAGTTTGAATATGGGTCATCTGCGGTCAAAAACTAGGTCACAGTGCCCAAATATGGAAAAACCTTGTAAACACTGTTGAAGTTAATTTTCAGTCCAAATATCCCTGAAATTTGTCAGAAAGGTTGTTTCGGTGATTTCTAGGTCAGGTTTGAATATGGGTCATCTTGGGTCAATTAACCAGGTCCATAACAACTTTGTTAAAAGCAGTCATACTCAGGTGAGCGATATAGGGCCATCATGGCCCTCTTATTTAGAAATATTGTATTCTTTAAATCATCAAGACAAATTAAAATTGATTTGATATTTTCCTATTTTAAAAAAATTAAAATGGACTCTGGCTATTTGTTTCAAGGCCATCTGAAAAGAAAATTTTATTGTTCTGTTATTGCAGTCTTATATGGTAAGGGCTCTCGTTTGGCATAATTTGGGGCCAAATATGAATTTGTCGAGACTTTCTTACTTAAATTGACTGTGACAAATGTTGAATAAACAGTAAGGAGTGGTCCATTTGTAGCATGCTCAACTTGTATTGGTCATACGGGCAATTCGAGTCAAATAGAAAGAAAAGGCTCTCGGCCTCAGTTGACCAGTATAAATTTTGTTGGCCATTTTTGGAGGAATGACCCACTTTTTTTTATACTGCTGAGAAAAACCTGGGGTGGTTGATTCATGCCAAGCCTGTGTTAATAGATAGTACCTTTTGGAAGAGGCTTGGCCTGTCAATTTTGAGGAATTTTTTTGTAAATGTAGAAGATTGGGAAAAGCAGGTAAACTGGAAAAAAAAATTATTAGACTCTAACTTGTAGAAGTAGCTGTAATTTGTGGATGACACATGCGTGGATGTACGTTACTATTAAATAATGATGAGAACATTTTTAAGTTCTCAAACTTTCCCCCCACTCCCCACAAACAGTGAATGTTTCAACAGATGAATTATTTTGAAGTTTTTTAAAGAGAATTTTAATATAATACTGTGCAACTGTAGAGCCGATTCATATAAATGTTTTACTTGTTGAATTAGATCCCATATTGGGAGTGATTTATACAAGTTGCACTAGAAGCACGTAACTTATATTTGTTATAGCATTAGTATCTGACTCAAGGTTGCACAGTGTATGGATTTGTATTAAAATCCTGTCAGAAAGTCAATGATTTAAGTCGATTTGTTTAAATATCGAAAAAGGCACCAGTATTTTAAGCAATGAATGTAATATTTAGGCACATATTATTTTATGGTCAAATTAATCTGCAAAATGTCTTTTATTGGTTCTGACAGTTACTTTTATATTGAGTGTGTTTTATTGAAATAAACTCTTTTAAGATCAGCAAAATCTGTTGTTGTTTTTTTTATGGATTCAGTACAAATAACCTATTGTAGATACTATCAAAGCAGTAGATGTTGCTTTCTAAAGTGTTTTCCTGCTATTTGGGAACAACATTATGTGTGGTTTTTAGCTCGACTTTTTTCAAAGAAAAAATCAAGTTACTGCTATAGTCATGGTGTCGTTGCTGTTGCCGTCCGAAAACTTTAACATTGATCATAATTTTTTTATTAGTTAATGGATTGTGTTCATACTTGGAAACAACAACCCTTTGGACAAGACCTTCAAGTATACCAGACTAAACTTGACCTTGACTCATAAATGACCTTCACCTTCAAAGTCAAAATACTGAATTTTGCTAAAATTGGCCATAACTTTATTATTAATAGGTGGATTGTCTTCATGCTTGGACACAACCCTTTGGAAAAGACCTTCAAGAAGACTGGACTAAACTTGATCTTGACTCATAAATGACCTTCATTTTCAAGGTCAAATTACTAAATTTTGCTAAAATTGGCCATAACTTTGTTATTTGGTGTTGGATTTGATTCCTACTTAGACAAAACAACACTTATGACAAATCCGACATTATTATTCTTTCAGGTACAACCTTGACCTTTAAATGACCTTGACAGTCAAAGTCAAACTATTGAATTTTGCTACAATTTGGCCATAACTTTGTTATTTATGGTTAGATTTGAATCAAACTTGGACAAAACAACACTTATGACAAAGACAACGAGTTAAATTATTCCAGTTTGACCTTTAACTTTAAAATGACCACGAGTGTCAAGGTCAAATTATTGAAGTTTGCTTAAATTGTCATAACTTTGTTGATAATGATTGGATTTGATTCATACTTGGACAAAACAACAATTACGACAAAACCGACATGTAACTTACATGTAGGTGTGACCATAACCTAAGAAAGACCTTGAAATATTTGAATTTTGCTTAAATTGTCATTATCATTCTAATTTATTTATTGATTCATACTTGGACAAAACAACACTTATGACATATCTGACATTTTGATTCTTTCAAGTATGAGCTTCACCTTTAAATGACCTTGACAGTCAAGGTCAAATTATTGAATTTTACTAAATCTGGCCATAACTTTATTTGTGGTTGGATTTTAATCAAACTTGGTCAAAACATCACTTATGACAAAGCTGACATGATAAATTATTCAAGTTCGACTTTAAAATGACCGTGACCATTAAGGTCAAATAATTGAATTTTGCTCAAATTGTCATAACTTTGTTATTTGTCTATGGATTTGATTCATACTTGGACAAAACACTTGTGACAAATCCAACATTATGATTCTTTCATGTGTGACCTTGACCTTAAAATGACTGACAGTCAAGTTCAAATAATTGAATTTTGTTAAATTTGCCATAACTTTGTGATTTGTTGTTGGATTTGATTCATACTTGGACAAAACAACACTTATGACAAAACCGACATGTTGAAAAACTCAAATGTGACCTTGACCGTCAAGGTCAAATGATTGAATTTTGCTTACATTGTCACAACTTTTTCATTTTTTTTATAAATTTGATTCATACTTGGACAAAACTATACTTACGACAAATCCGACATTTTGATTCTTTCAAGTATGATCTTGACCTATAAATGACCTTGACAGGCAAGATCAAATTATTAGATTTTGCAAAAACTGGTATTGATGAATTTAATTATCTTGCCAAATGATGTTTCATTTAAAATCCCTTCACCAAAATGTGCTTCCTCTGATGTTTGCCTTTGGAAATTGGAAAAAGTCGAGTGAGGCCCCCGCTTGCGGTGGCTCTTGTTATCAGTTGATGCAGCCCAAGGGATTACTAAAATAGAATCTTGGCTTATAGGGATTAAAGTGTAAGTTAGCTTAGTGTCAGGGTCACAGGGGCCTTGCCTACAAAAAACTTGTCCACCCAATAACTTTAGAATCCTTTGACCCACAGTCTTCATATTTGGTGTGGAGGTTGGTCATGAACAGTAGATGACCCCTATTTATTTTGAGGTCACTGGGTCAAAGGTCACAGAAGCCTTGACTAAAAAAAGTTTGTCAGCCCAATAACTTAAGAATCCTTTGACTCACAGTCTTCATATTTGGTGTGGAGGTTGGTCATGACCAGTAGATGACCCCTATTTATTTTGAGGTCACTGGGTCAAAAGTCAAGGTCAAAGGCCTGTCTGCCCAATAACTTAAGAATCCTTTGAGCTACAGTCATCTAACTTTGGTCTGGAGATTGGTCATGGCCAGTAGATGACCCCTATTGATTTTGAGATCACTGGGTCAAAAGTCAAGGTCACAGGGGCCTTGACAACAAAAAACTTGTCCGCCCAATAACTTAAGAATCCTTTGACCCACAGTCTTCATATTTGGTGTGTAGGTTGGTCATGACCAGTACATGACCTCTATTTATTTTGAGGTCACTGGGTCAAAGGTCACAGAAGCCTTGACTAAAAAAAGCTTGTCCGCCCAATAACTTAAGAATCCTTTGACCCACAGTCTTCATATTTGGCGTGGAGGTTGGTCATGACCAGTAGATGACCCCTATTTATTTTGAGGTCACTGGGTCAAAGGTCATGGTCACAGGCCTTGTCCACCCAATAACTTAAGAATCCTTTGACCCACAGTCATCATACTTGGTCTGGAAATTGCTCATGGCCAGTAGATGACCCCTATTGATTTTGAGGTCACTGGGTCAAAGGTCAAGGTCACAGGGGCCTCGACTATAAAAAATTTGTCCACCCAATAACTTAAGAATCCTTTGACCCACAGTCTTCATATTTGGTGTGGAGGTTGGTCATAAACAGTAGATGACCCCTATTTGTTTTAATCACTGGGTCAAAGGTCACAGGAGCCTTGACTAAAAAAGCTTGTCCGCCCAATAACTTGAGAATCCTTTGACCCATGTCTTCATATTTGGTGTGGAGGTTGGTCATGACCAGTAGATGACCCCTATTTATATTGAGGTCACTGGGTCAAAGGTCATGGTCACAGGAGCTTTCACTAATAAAAGCTTGTCCGCCCAATAATTCAAAAATCCTTTGACCCTCAGTCTTAGGTCACTGGGTCAAAGGTCAAGGTCACAGGGGCCTTGACTACAAAAAAATGGCTTACTACCCGCAGATTTGGCAGGGAGGTTGTCCATCACCTCTAAATGACCCCTGTTGATTCTGACAAAGCGCTATGCGGGGGTATTCACGCAATGACAGTGGCAGTTCTAGTTGTCTTCATTTAACCACACAACACCACCAAACTGTGTCTGTGATCATTCTTGTGTGGGGCAAGCAAGTTATTTGCAATGCAAGAAATGTGGTGCACCCTAGTAGGAATTCTGTACTGCATTTCTCCTTAACATATTTGTTGAGGACCTTTCTGGCTTCTTTCTTAAGACAAACTCTCCAGATGTTTCCTCTTGCGTCTAGTGTGTTGTCAACAAGGGCATCACCCTTTGGACTTCAAATAAGACCCACTCCAAGGATCTAAAATAGAGGACTGCTCCACCAGAGACAAAGACTGTGCTTCTAAAAAGCTTGTCAACTTGGTCCACAGCTAACACTTAAGAAGGGACAGTCATGCATTGCGGCGAAAAGAAAGCTTTTTGCTAAATGTGATTATCAGATCCACCGGTGTCGCACTCTCCAGTTGATCAAAAGAGTCAAGGTCTTGAGAAGAACTCCTGCCTTTTCCCGAATAAGTAAACAGCAGACACAAGGATATTCACTGCTTGCAAGGCTTTTCTGTTTTTCATTCAGACAAGTTTATCTTACAAAGTATGAACAGAAGATTAGTGTTACCATTAATTCATTTTAGCTTAAATATTTGGCATTAAAGTGTCATCACTTTGATTCACAAGTGTTTGCATCCTGCAATATCCACATACATGTGAAGCGCTTGCATTTAAAGAATATAAAGATGTTTCCATATTACAAGCATTACTATGCTAATGGGTATGAGACACAGTTGTTAATAGGTAACAGTCACATACATGTAAAAAGTAGATCTGCCTTGATATGACAATGGGTAATCTGACCTAATATTTTGAGGTAGCAAAATGATTTGCAAACTTGATGTGTCTTAACTATTTAATCAATTCCCAGAACTTACTTTGAAATCTGAAGATAAGTCCAAAAGACACAAGACAAGCAATTGTCACTTTTGATAAAATTTTATATTATGTACTGGAATTATTCAAGGACGCACTGTAACCTTGACTTACGGAAGAGTGCTCATAAGTTTTTATGTAATCCAATGACAACTTTCCAAGTTATAAGACCAACACAAATATCAGTTAATCTCTAACTATTTATGGAGAAGACAAATTATTTCCAAAGTTTAAAATTTACCCATCTTTGAAGTAAGTATGTCACATTAAATACATATTAAGGTGATTTAAACTTATTAAGAAAGAAGGTGTGTTATGACCTTTTTCTCCTCTCCGTTCACTGATCTGTTTCAAGAAAAAAAGTTCATGACAAAATACAGACAAAAGGTAATACTTCTACCAGTTTAGAAAAAATGACAAGAATTAACTTTAAAAATCAACAGACTCAGAGGGGTGGGTCTATCAACCTAAGAAGAACATTTAAAAATCACCCTTTTCATAGTCTGACCATAAATAATATCTCAATACAGTCTGTAATCATTCAAAGAAATGAAAGACTAATTACTAATGACAATACAACACAAAGTACATTAAATAATGCGATCCCACCCATTAAAGAAAATGTGTTAAAATAATTTCCGAATTCCAGTAAGAAAGGTCATGGTGGTCAGAGAAAACGGGATGCCATAAAAGTTAACAGAGAAGTCTTAAAGAGGCTGTACTCCAGATTTGACATAAAAAATTTTTTTTCATAAATTATATATTTAGATGCCGTGAGATTATAACAACATAATATTTTACTTCAAAACTGATTATAAAAGTCAAAATAGAATAAAAAAAATATTTTCGCTGCTGCCTGATTTGAACTCTGGACCCTCATGTTAACAAAATATTTCCAACGCTTTTACTGTCACCACCAACGCCGCAAGTGATATTACAGATATTTACTTTAAATGTTATACGATATAGTTATACCGTCGCGTTACGGTATAGCACTTTGAAAGGGAAAAAAATCAATTTATAATGTAATTATTTGACTTATTTTTTGTCAGTAAGTTATTTTTTAGGCATTAGTCATAAATATTACAAGAAATTTATAATACAAGTAAACTTTTTTTTTTTTGTCATCCGGAGCACAGCCCCTTTAACTGTTGGAAACATTGTAAACTAGAGCTATCACTAATGAGATTAATACCCACGCGAGATGGCTTTGGAACTGAGGAAGTTATTAGTAACAGAATACTTTGTAAAAGAATTGAAGTAGAGTTATGGTTGTGGGCAATTAAAGATCGTTGGGGTTCTTGTACACTGCATTTCCTGTCATTGTGCTTGAAAATTGTAAGAAGTTGCACTGAATTCCAATCATTACTTTTCAAGTTATGCTTTGGACAAGGAAAACCAACAAGGGGCAATAACTGTCACATTTTTTCGCCATTTGCGAAATTGGCGAATTGCAGCGGAAACCCTGACTGTGCAAATACTGAAGATGGAGTTATGGCTCTTGACAGAGTTGAGGCTCTTGTACATTGCATTTCCACTCGTTGTACTTGACCATTGTATGAAGTTGCATTGAATTCCAACCATTAGTTTTCAAGTTATGCTCTGGACAAGGAGAACCAGCAAAGGGCAATATCTGTGCAAATAGTGAGGAAGGAGTTAAGATTCTTGAACACTGCACTTTCTGTCATTTTGCTTGACCATTGTATGAAGTTGCATTGAATTCCAACCATTAGTTTTCATGTTATGCTCCGGACAAGGAAAACCAACCAAGGGCAATATCTGTGCATAAAGTGAAGACTGAGTTATGATTCTTGAACAATGCACTTCCTGTCATTGTGCTTGACTATTGTATGAAGTTGCATTGAATTAAAACCCTTAGTTTTCAAGTTATACTCCAGACAAGTAAATTGCAACAGACCGAACGAACGACCAACTACCGAGTAACTCCTATATACTCCAACCAACTTTGTTTCGGGGGTATAACAACTGAAGCATGTTCAAGAGGAGACAAGAAAACATAACATACAAGAACTGTTATAGAAGACAAGAGAATATTGCGTTTAATGAGTAAACACTGTATCTTCACAACTATTTAAAGCATGTGTGTTTATTCATAAATATGAAAGTGGCTGGACCAAATAGTACAGACTGCCGAGTTGCAAAATTGTCCATAATTATAAAAATGAATCTGCATCCTAGTAATGAAGAATTCTGTATAATTATGTATTCAAGTATACATCAGCTTATGTTTTAAACAAAAAAATAATTTAAGTAAGTTACTTGATAATTACAAGTAAAATGTATTCTCGTCAAAATTCAATGTAATTCCAAATGTAGATGGGTAAGACTAAAATAAAATAAGTTGTTTTCTTCTTTTCTTCAAAGCCTATTTAAGAAAACCATATACAGGGGAACATTTAGTGCCTTTAATGCACTGTTCACATTTAATAACTGAACCAAGGAACACATTCTGTGATATAAAATTCTGTATTTCATGTTTGCTTTTGTAAAGCACTTTTTCTTCATTCATATCTGACACAGGCTTTAATTTGAACTTCAACCAGCAATAGTGTCACATTTGAACATCATAACAGTACCAGATAGCCATTTTCACTGCTCCACATGCTTAATATTACTTTATTTCTTTACATCACAGAAATTGTGATGATCAAGGTAAAAAGCCCCTATCTTTTCATAAACTGAACAAAGCCCTTCAACATTTATTTAGAGTCCGTCATGTATTTAATGTAGCTTGGTAAGAGCTTGATGTGTCAATCTTCAATAATTCTCTTAGTGCCATGGTAGCATAACACGATGTAGGTAGTGTGAGCTGCAATCTCAGTGCCAGCTGAGACCCATCTGAAAAAAAAGAAATAAAAAAAATAATTAATTATAATAAAAAAAATAATAATAAAAAAATTAAAAATCTTTTAGACATTTCTTGCTTTTAAAGACAAAGTTGATGAAAATGAGTTCTTCAAGCTTTTATAGGGCAGCAGTATGTTCTAGCTAACTGACATTTACAAATTAATCATATCAAACAGATACTTTAATTTGTAAGGAAATTTTAACCTTTTTCAACTAGCTTTTGTGTTATTCTTTAGAATTAAAAAACTAAATGCAACACCTTGTGAAAAATATTTTCAACAAAAAACTAATTTAAACCAAACAGTCAACATACAGCTAGACAATGTGTTTTGAATGAAGTTTTCTTAACCTATACCCTGCAAGCAGCAACTGTTTTATCCACCACATCCAGTGCTGACATAGTCTGCAGCCACTACATTATCAGCAAATACCAACAGAGATGATAAATGATGCTGTCTAAATGAATGATACAGGCTGAAGTCTTCGTAGACAGCTGTTAACACTGGAAAACCACAATTTTCTTAGTGTACAGTGTAAAAAGATGTAATCTCAATAATACCTTCAATATTTTGTGGTTCTGGTGTGTTACTAATCTTATCCAAGTCACTGAGGGCTAGGGGAATATTAAAGTCATTGTATCTGAACAATTTCCATTCTACATCCTCGGGTTTCACAACAATATGGCGGTAATCACCAGACAGTGAAAAGTCCCTAGCAAAAAAAAATTACATTTACATGATCTCTGCTCACAATCTGAATGAAGTACATGATCTAACTATGGCTAGATCTGAAGGTGACCCATTCAATTCTATCTTCTCAATAATCTGGATTTCCAGTATTGTTATTTGTATCCCAGCCAATGAGACTGCATCTTATGACATGTCTTTATGGTTAACCTCTACACATGGTGTGTTAATGTTGAGTGTTTAAACTTTTTTAGCATGTATAAATCATCACAATAATTTGAAAATATTTTGTGTTTCGTATGATGAATTAATTCTCCTTCCATTAACATAAGTTTATTAAAGTTTCAGTTTGTATTTTCTTACGAATATTCATTAGAGTATATAGCATTTAGTAATTGGTGACTAAAATATTCAAGTGAATGGGCCTGTTATGTAGTATCTATCAAATGTCAAAAGTTAGGGAAATTTTATCTGCTCTAAGGGCCATTCCAGTAAAACATATATCCATACATGTACATCCCACCAGAGGAAGGCAAAATAAAGGTCTGTTTGGAGGAGGTCTTTGTTATATACAGTCTTTTCTTATCAAATAAACTTCTGAAGGAGGTTGGTCCATTTTGAAAGTGTCTTCTGTAGTGGAATATATTTTACTGGAATAAATTTTACATGTATTGGGGGCTATAGTAAGTCGGTCTTATATGAAGTGTAAGAGATTCTCTAAACTCATTTCATCCACAATTCTCTCTGAAAAAAACTTCTGAAATAAAAGACATACAGGTATAGTACAATATTCTTGAACCTTATTACCTACAAGCTTACTCTCATTTTTGGAGATGGCCAATTGAATGCCTTTTGTATTTGATTGTCATTTGAGGTATCTCCTTCTGTAATATGTTCTTACTTTTGCACTGAGCCCTCATACTGTGACAAGAACATTTTACTTTCAAATGGTAGAAACAGTAAATCAGGCTTTACCACAATAATAAGTCACTGCAAAACCCATTCAGCATTATTAAATCACTTACTTATGTTTGATGCGCATGTTTTGATAATCCAAGCCATCTTTCTCCATTAGTTCTTTGTACAAGCATTCTATATCATTTGTTGGATAGACTACATCATATCCTGGTTTGGGCAGAACCACATCATATATTGTATACTCTCCTGAAATTATCAAGTCTTCATTTTGAATCCCTGTCGAATGATACCAGTTTTAAGGAAATTATCAAGTCTTCATTTTGAATCCTTGTCTAATGATACCAGTTTTAAGGAAATTATCAAGTCTTCATTTTGAATCCTTGTCGAATGATACCAGTTTTAAGGAAATTATCAAGTCTTCATTTTGAATCCTTGTCGAATGATACCAGTTTTAAGGAAATTATCAAGTCTTCATTTTGAATCCTTGTCTAATGATACCAGTTTTAAGGAAATTATTAAGTCTTCATTTTGAATCCTTGTCGAATGATACCAGTTTTAAGGAAATTATTAAGTCTTCATTTTGAATCCTTGTCGAATGATACCAGTTTTAAGGAAATTATCAAGTCTTCATTTTGAATCCTTGTCGAATGATACCAGTTTTAAGGAAAAATCACTAGGAGAACTCAGATGTTTTAATCTGTTACAGTACAGAGCTATGTATTACATATGGTCACATTGTTACTTATTTTCTTAAAGCAAATAGGAGTCCAGAAAAAGCAACAACAAAAGATAAAAATAATCGTACCTATATTGTTGTCATCGACCACTGTCGGGGCCACTTTTACTCTACATTCCTCTCCAATACCATCCTCCACCTCTGTGAACATAAGAAATTTCCGATTAACTTCAGAAAACATGTCTTTTCAATCTGATCAAATTTTACAGTGAGTAGTTCTCCATTTTTGTACACAAAAATACTTTATACAGTTAAAAGCAGTATTTCTCTAACAGTGACAGCAGTGAAACTTGATATTTCAATTTTTAACCTTTGAACCATTGTAGAGATAATTTACTACATTAACTGATCGCTGACCTCTCACATCTGCATGATTTAACAAAGAAGTACAGTTATATTTTCACCACAAAAAAGTATATAACAAAAGAGCACATGGTAATGTTGTGGGTAAAACCTATTATTATAAGATTTAAGAGTCATGCTGTGGATTCATGAATTAAAGCCATGCTGACTCACCTAAAGTTTAAGAATTTATATTTGAAAGTTTGCAAGTCTTAATAGTAAATCTATCCATTCAGTAGTCGTATATATACAAAGCTTTTTTTGTTTTTCATAAATTTTTATACACTGCATGATTTCGTAGTTATTCCCCTTCGCTTAATTTTCTTTTCCAGAGCATAACTCCTGCATTATCAAAGCTACTGACTTGAAACTGGATACATAAATAGGTCTTACTGAGATGAAGTGCAATGCACAGGAAACGTAACTCTGTACTTCATTATTTTAGAGTTATTCCCCTTAGTTCAATTTTCATAATTTTTTCTCAATATTTTTTGGGTTTCAAATCAAACAATACGACATGTACCTTCAGTGAGTGTAAATGTTTGATGAGGTATGACCAGATCTCCACATACGGGTTCCAAACCATGTCGTCTGATTCTATGCGACACAACTGTGTTCCAGATATAACTCTGGTATGCATGCACGTACATCAGCCTTGTGTTCCTGGCTATCTAGTAATGTATTATATAGATAGGTGCATGTACTAATGTGTAAATACATAATTTTCATATGTGTCATTAGAACATAACATGACATATGTAACGTAACATAATACAATGTAACGGAACACAACATAACAAATACTACCACAATTTCAGTTCAGACTTACACTATAGTTAATGGACACTGCTTAGTTACTTTAATTCTTAATCAAGGTTAATCAAATTGACCACAATGAGTAACTATACTCAGCAAGGTTAATTAAACCATCATTGGCAAAAAACCACATTCAAGCAAGACTCTACTTTCAAACAAATTTTTCAAAATATAAAGAAAGGCTCAACATTTAACTCTGCAGAACAGCTCAAAAGATATCTGGCTTTTTCTACATTTTTCATTTAGTAATATTCTATCCACATTTCTGAAACTGACCTTTCTGTCCTTATACTTCGACTGCATCTCACTCACTCACCAGTATGTCACACATGGCTCAACGTGACACTAAATACAAACTTCACAGATGCAGAAATACTCAAACTGCAGATGTCAAGGAAGTCTTAAAGTTACTCAGTTAAAGGATATACCTACTTATTGTCACATGACTAGAGTCTGATTAAGAACAGTGTATACCTTGTTTATTCCCGCCATATAGTCGTTCCCTCCTCTATCAGCAAGGCCATGTAAAACATTCCTCTCTATATATGTGTACTTGGGAAACTTTGCCAGGGCTCCCTTACTGTCCCTTGTTTTCCACCAAAACTCACGAGCCTCTGCAATCACCTTGTCCTCTGTGAAATAACCAGAAAGAAAATACGGTTAGTTCTATTTTATCAGTACTCCCTTTATTTACCAGTCACCATATTTACCGATCTCTTTGGCCACACCTTCCTTTACCTAACCATCTTGTGTTCAACATAAAATCCATATACAGTGAAGTGCCACTAAAATCCATGTACAGCAAAGTGCACTAAAATCCATGTACAGCAAAGTGCCACTAAAATCCATGTACAGTGAAGTGCCACTAAAAGCCATGTACAGTGAAGTGCCACTAAAAGCCATGTACAGTGAAGTGCCACTAAAATCCATGTACCACTAATGAGATCAGTCAAAATGTGGTCTTAATAAGAAATCAGTCTTAAAAATGTATTTCTTCTAAAAAATTTAATGTTATTGCTGATTTTTGCTTTTTTTTTTTCTTTTTTTTTGTTAGACATAAACATGGAACTTCATTGTGCTTGATTCCAAGTAAGTGTTATTCATAGATCAAGTAACAAGTCCTTTTTAGGATACTTTCAGACTAACACAATAAACAACTGAACATGTAAAGAAATGTAGTTACTCTTAAGGGAGATCACTCTGAAACATAACCTAAGCTTTTATGTAACTTGCTCATATGTAGTGATGTTAATGTTCTCATTAACTTCATAAGAATATCATTTCTATCAAATACTGTCAAAATATAACATTTTTCTATATTCAGAAAACAAGCTTCCCAAATTAATGTGTTTGTAATGTACAAGAAGAATTAAAAACAAGCCATGATGGCCCTAGATCGCTCACCTGAGTATTTTGGCTGTATGTTTGCAGTTAAGCAGTATTTCATGTTTTAATTGAAAAATACGTAAGTAATGTAAATATAAATATGTAAATATGTAAAATATCAGTCAATAAATAAAGGCTCTATGACAGAAAGTAGAAATATCTATCATAAGCTATGGTGACCTTGACCCAGTGACTTAAAATCCTACCAATAGGTAGAGGTCCATGCAAGGATCTTATATACCGAATATCAAAGATATTGGTCTTTAAATGAAGGCTCTATGAGGTACAGTATATAAACCAATTTTTAGCCTCGGTGACCTTTAACCTAATCTAATAATTCGAAAAAGCTTGATAAAGCTTGTTTCATACCAAATCTTAGATCTCATGGCCTTGTTGTTTCAGACAAGAAGATTTTTAAAGTTTTATTATATAAGCCTATGTAAAATCAAATGACCCCTGGGCTGGGGCAAATTTGACCCCAGAGGCATAATTTGAACAAACTTGGTAGAGGTCCACACGACAATGCTACTTACCAAATCTTAAGGCTCAGGGCCTTGTGGTTTCAGACAAGAAGATTTTTAAAGTTTCACTATATAAGCCTATGTGAAATCCACTGACCCCCAGGGTAGGGCCAAATTTGACCCCAGGTGTATAATTTGAACAAACTTGGTAGAGGTCCACAAGACAATGCTACATACTAAATCTTAAGGCTCAGGTCCTTGTGGTTTCAGACAAGAAGACCCTATGTAAAATCCATTGACCCCTGGACTGGGGCAAATTTGACCCCAGAGGCATAATTTGAACAAACTTGGTAGAGGTCCACAAGACAATGCTACATACCAAATCTTAGATCTCGAGGCCTTGTGGTTTCAGACAAGAAGATTTTTAAAGTTTTACTATATAAGCCTATGTAAAATCCATTGACCCCCGGGTAGGGGCCAAATTTGACCCCAGGGGCATAATTTGAATAAACTTGGTAGAGGTCGAAACGACAATGCTACTTACCAAATCTTAAGGCTCAGGGCCTTGTGGTTTCAGAAAAGAAGATTTTCAAAGTTTCACTATGTAAAATAAGTTGACCCCTGGGGCGGGGCCAAATTTTATCCCAGGGGCATAATTTGAACAAACTTGGTAGAGGTTCACAAGACAATGCTACATACCAAATCTTAAAGCTCAGGGCCTTGTGGTTTCAGACAAGAAGATTTTTAAAGTTTTCCTATATAAGCCTATGTAAAATCCATTGACCCCCGGAGTGGGGCCAAATTTGACCCCAAGGGCATAATTTGAGCAAACTTGATAGAGGTCCACTAGACAATGCTACATACCAAATCTTAAGGCTCAGGGCCTTGTGGTTTCAGAAAAGAAGATTTTCAAAGTTTTTCCTTTAAGTTGTCATAGCAACCAGAGTTCTTGATAGAATTGAATTCTTTAAATAACTTTGATAGAGCTTCATGCAAGGAACATCCCAGGCAAGTCTCATCAAATATGGCCTAGAGGTTTCAGAGGAGATGTCGTTTGAATGAAATTGTTGACAGACGACTGACAAAGACTGGTCACAATAACCCACCATGAGCCAAAGGCTCAGGTGAGCTAAAAAAACTTGTAAGTTTTAGTCATATTTGCCAGTCCATTAAACCTTTGCTAAGAATGTCTTTACCTCCAGCTCTTGGTTTAAGAATCAGTTCTACAGCTTCCTTCCAGTTACAAGACAGCAATGCTCTGAAAAAGAAAAACTGCTACAACCTTACTGCATATACACTTACAAAATTTACATTCTTTTTGTACCTAATAAGTGCATTATGCAATCTGTCACCATCTCTAAACTGACTATCATTCTATATGTAATGTGTGAACATCCTTGCGATTCATGTCCTATCATTTCACCTCTTAAAATCTGAAGAATGCAAAACCAACGGTGCAGATAGTGATAAAACTAAACAAATCTGCAGCTGCACCATTGTATGCACTGGTCAAAATTGGTCTACAAACTGCTCCATCATACTGAAGACTTGAAGTATGAAAAAGATATGAGCGTGTCTGTCTATTTTGACATCTTAAATTTGAATCATTTAGACTGGTTGCTAAAACTATGCACACCTTCCAATATGGTGGGTTGGTACAGAAAAGACACCAAATCTCTGCATCCCATAATAGTTAATAAAACCATGGTCCCTCAGTGACACCATCCCTTTCTGAACCTGCTCTTCTGTGCCTGTTACTGACCTCAGCACCACAGTAAACCTGTTCCCCTTCAACTGACCAAGTTGCAGCTTCTTTGAGCAATAACTGAAACGAAAATTACCAGTCAAATAATGATTTGCAGACATGTTCTTAGGGCAGTCAAACATCAGTGAAAGACAGATCCATGGAAACAGCTAACACCTCATTTTAAGAGAGGAACAGGGAAACCTGTGTAATACTTACTTATACTTACTGATATCCACCTCTGTCAGAGAACACATTCCTAAGTTCTTCCTGTGATGTTCAATGTCAATAAACACCTGTATTTCAACTGAGATGGCAGTCAGGTACCTAACCATTCCTAAAAACCATACTTTTGGTATGAGTCTGCAATGATTCCATCATACATACCGGTAATAGCTTTTTCAAGTCAGTGGTCTTCATTAATAATTCAGACTGTCAATATGTTGTGCACTGTATAATTACATAATCTGCACTTACCTGAAATTTCCACAGACAATATTTCGTAACTGTTTGTTGACATCTTTTAACTTCTCTGCAGCAACTCTGTAAACAGAATGATAGGTCTGATAAACAGATAAAAAAACAAATGTAAAGAACAACTGTAACTGTTCTGTACAATTTAACTCTGACAACTTAGTCTCAAAATTTGACTTCAAGTCTGTGTAAATTAGATAAACTTTCATATTGCTACACAAAAGTAATTATGATTCAAATCCATCATGAATCTACTTCTTAGAGGCACTATATCCCGTTAACCTCTATACTGGACTTGACCAGCATCCAGTAAACTTTGTAGTTACACTGTAAACAGTGCAAATAAGGGTTATTCTGCTGCAGGATAAAGCCCTATAAAGGCATTTTATCTGGTCTGTTAATTTTCTGTACCTGTACACTGTGATCTCTTGAGATGTTTTTGCCCTTTTATCTTTAGTGCCTGCATACTGAAACAGACTGCTCTTCAATCTGGAGGTAGAATACATAATCTCTGTACCAAAGTGAAAATGTCTATATATTATGTTAGTTTAATATCAACCGAAGAACAACCACTTTTATGGGTTAAGCATTTAAAACGGAAGAAAAAGTAACTTACCCCAACCCCAACAAAGAATTATTCATTATTCCTTTCAATATAAGTAAATGTTACAACTCTGGGAAGATGACAGTAAGATTGTAACATCTTCAGTCAATTTCACTTTTAAAAAGTTCTCAGTAAATATCACTATTCAAAAATCCACAAAACTATGTATCAAAGATTAGGAGGTCGCTGGTACCATATTCCCATCAGGGGTGAAATTCTCCTGTGCTGTTTCACATTTTTTGTTTCTGGAATAACATACTGAAAAGGCTGCTGTTTTGGCAGTACAAAACGATTTTGTTCTATAGTTACTTTGACTGCACATAATAACAGTACAAGCAGAGTGGGCATCAAATTGTTGTTGAAAAATATGTATATTTAAATAATAGTCTGTCTCGGATCAATACTTACCCTTAATCCAAGATATTAGAATACAAGACCCTATAATTAGACTGGTAATTATTCTTCATAACAAGAAAATTACATAGAACTAAAACAAAGACCTGTGACAAAAATAAGTCAAATATCAAAGTTTACTCAATTTGCAGCTTATGGCACAAAACAAATCTATAGCAAAACAACGTAAACAACTACAGCTTGTCACAGAAGTGACAAATACCCCCACACTTTACTTGCTCACAGGACATAAGGCTTTGTAAGTAAAAGGGGTCATTGTAAAATTCTTGCATGGCAGTGAAAACAAGTGAAGTTAAAATGAAAATAAATAGATACTACTTACAATGCTAGTTTATTTGATGGTATGATGTTATATGAAGTCATACCAAGAAGACAAATAACCAGAAGGTGACATATTTGGATAGAAATTAAAATCCTTCCATACATGAAGAATTATTGCACTGATCAACATCAACACTTTTGACCTTTGTCCAGTTACTGTGCCCTTGACCTTTTGAGCTAAGGACTCCAGTCTTGTACATGACACACAGTCTCATCTAAGGTATTTCAAAATCCTTCCATGCATGAAAAAGTTATCGTAATGACAATGTCTATCATCAACATTTTAAAACTTTTTCTAGAGACTATGACCTTGACCTTTGAGCTATGGATCTAGGTCTATCATGTGACACACTGTCTCCTCAAGGTGAACAAATATACCAAGGTATTTTAAAATCCTTCCATGTATGGAGAAGTTATGGTCCAGACAAGAAAAGTGACGGACACTGGACAGACACTCCACGCATGGTACCTTAAGTTGTACGTCCTTTGTTCTCAAACAAAAGAATAAAAGAACTGAGTGGTCACAGAATGAATTAAATAGATTTCTTTTGTATCAGGCCACACATCCTGCCACCTAAGGTATCAGATGTGAGTGCGGATGCAGGGAGGGACATCAAGGAGAATCCAACATGGCCCCCACACACATTGTGTGTGGGAATATGAAAACAACACAAGTTTTTCTACATAAAAACCAAACAAAACTTGTTTAGTTTAAGAGAAACAGTAGTAGGAAATCATACCTCATTTTACTAGATATCAGACCTATTGCATCCATAGTATCTTTTGCCTCCTTGTACAGTACAAACTTGCAGTAGTCTCCCCTGCCTTTAGGCCACTGCCTCAAACCATTACCTGTTTACAAAGAAGAAAAATCTTGCTTGTAAATGACACTTATACTCATTCTTTTAAAGAACAGGGTTATTGCAGGGAGAATAACATCTTCTGAAAGGCTTAAAATTTTCACTCTTATAAGTGCCCACATATACTTTTTTGTTCCTGAAAACCTCTAAAGAGCCCTGATTAAAGTTAAATTGAAGTAATATTTCTTTATGCCACACAACTTAATGCTTACTTTAAAGCATGCTTTTCAATATTTAGACTTAGAACAGAGCACAGTACAAGAACTGACTGTCTAAATTTTCTAACCCTTTGAAAATGGCAAAATTAAGTAAGCATTAAACAATGTTCAATTTTCCAGCACAGAAACTTGTGATAAATTGTCTGCATCTGGTGTAAAGTCTTAAAACACAATGGGTAGGGCAAAACATAACAGAGTATTGAAAATTACCTCTATTATTTGTTATTTTTGCCTCAATGTATTTTTCACCATCTTTGGTAACAGTGCTTGTGTTCAAACCAGGGAAGTCCGTCTCTATGGCACTGTGCAGCTTTGCTCTAATGGACTTATCTTCACTGGTCTGTAAATATACGTAAGTGTAAGTAAACAAAGTAAATAACAACTTAGTCTTGCCTTTCCACAGTGGGAATACCCAACAACTTCCAGCACTTTAGTATCTTTGAAATTATAAATAAAATTTAAAATCATTAACCTTTACCTTGCTAAATGCAAAGACTTTGGTATGGAGCAGTGTTGTTGATTGGATGCAACTGATAAACTTCTATGTCAATTTAGTCAGTAAAACCTCTCTAGTATGGCTAAGTTAAAAAGCAGACACAAAATGATACACCAACAGAAAGACAAACAGTGTTACTACTATATGGTCACCTTCAGAGGAATAAACAACACCAAACCTCACAAGTTTCAGCGAAATATTCAAACATGTATTGGTGAAATGACCATAACATAAGAAGTAAAACTTATGTAAATCTCACCTTAACTGAAACTATCTTTTTCTTGTCACCAGAAGCTTGTAGTTCCTTCAGTTTTTCTATTTCTTCATCACTAATCAATCCAGTGATGTTAGTATATGTGCTTCCCTGAAACAGGTTTACTTTTCTGTATGGCAATCTTAGCTTGGGCAAAGTCAACAAATATTTATGTGCAATCTAAGCCTAAAACTTCAGAGATTGTCATGTTTAAAGACTTCAGCAGAATTCCTTGTGCTGAGAACAAAAACAATGAATTTAGGCCATTAAACAATATTTCAATGGTGCTTATGTATACAAAATACCTCAATATTTTAAATGGTTTTTCAACAATAACACATTTATCAAACCACATTTTTAGTATCATATAATTTCTCTTTAAATGGGAAAACCCGACAAATTTCTACCTTCAGTGACATTTGACTGTTACCAACATCTGTGAAAACTTTTAATGAAAAAAGCACAGAATCTGATGATATTAAAGTTCATCAGAGTTAAAAAAGCTTGAATAAAATGTTTCTTCTCTTACATGTAACTGTGATAGCCTTAACACTTACCTGTATATTTGGCACAGGTAGATCAGAAGGTAGGTCTGTATTTGTTAATTCCACTATTTTACCATCTATATTGATCTCATTCACCAGAAAATCTGAGTATCTAGAAAACAAAGAGCCATTATTGTGCATCACTTTTTTAACTTCAGTATTCAAGAGCTGCAGTTGTCTTCAGCGGAACTCTAAAATTTAGCTTTATTCCTGACAATACTCATGAGGGTTTAAACTCATTTATTTTACACTGACTGGGAAACAAGCTCTATCAACCTAGGTCTATCTCACTTGAGGAAAGCTCAGTAGTACAGATAAGTACTCACTTTGAAAGTGTGGAATGTAAAATATCACTCGAGACTCTCACCTACATACAAAAATGTACATACATGTACGTGAGCAACAACAGCTACATGAAACAAATTAAGTCCTAACCTAGGCTTTCTACACAATAATATACTCAAGTATTCCATTGCATCTAGTATACAGAAATATGCCAATACAATATGAGCTACAGAAAACAGTTGATCTTTCAATGAAAGCTGATCAGAACTGCTTGTATGGGCAGCTTGTGTAGCAGTCTATTGTATTCTGAAAATCACTTAGTCTACAGAAGCAAACAACTGGCAATAACTGATTATAAAGTCTAATTCATATGACATGTCCATAAGATTTCAGCTAAAAAAATAAAAATTCCTTCATAAAGCACTTTAATGTAATACATGACTTCTAAGTTACATCTTAATAGACATATTTTCAAGTCAAACAGTAAGTCCTGCCAGAAAGATAACAATCTGTTAGCTAAGATATGATCTGTATGAAGGATCAAGTATTTCTGTCCCAGGCCCAGATGAGGCTTAGGAGATCTGTAGAGACTATTTAACCGTGATGCAGCTTTCAGTGTGACTTCTTAGTCAAGACTGACACTTTTAACAATTCTTTTACACAGGACTTATCAGTAATGTTTCCTTCTTCATTTTGTATCAAGTAAAGATGTATCTACTAACCTTTGTTTTATCACAGCCTGAAAGCCAGAGTATGAACTGATGTACTCTTCAATGCCTACATCTCTCTCTAGAATTCTGGAGGACAAGTCTTCAGCCTTTGATGAACTATTGCTAGAATTTGATTCTTGGCCATTGTCACCAGCTGAAAGTTGTGTGTTTTCTTTATCTCTAGTAAGAACTTCTTGTTTAAGTTCACTTCCTTTCAACCCAGCCTTATTGTCTACCTGATTATCTGCAGCCAATTTACACTCTTGACTGCCTTTTTTCAAATCAGCTTGTGTCTCTGTCAAACTATCTGAGTGAGTTCTGTCAACCTGAGCCCCTGTGGTTTTGTTTTTGTAAGCATCAGCTACAGTCTCGACTTTCAGCTGATCACCCGTTAGAGTAGGTTGTTTTGTAGTTTCACCAGAAGTGTTCTCAAATTTCTGTTTCTTTGCAGCTGAAGGACCCTCTAATTCTGCTTCCATTTTCCGTTAGCCTACTTAGTCAGTGAATGAGAATACTGCAAATAAAAATAGGAAAATAGAATTCATATAACTGTCACATCTGGCTCATATTTTCTACTGCAGGGGAAAAGTGCTAGTGTAATTTTTTGAGCTCTTGTATATCTATTTTCATTTGGCCTCTAAAGCACTCAAGTTAGACTCCAGAGGCTTCATGTTCAAAATTCGAACCAGATCTTCAACTTAAGATACCCAAAGAGTTTAATGATTGTATATCTTTTAGACATCTAAGACAATCAAGAAATGAAACTTACAGGCTACCTAATAAACAATATAATAAAATTCATAAGGTAATATTATCTCCTTTGGAGCTTGTGTTTATCAGACTTCTTTATCAATTAACTGGTAAACATCTGGAGATGTGACTCACGAGTGATTAAAGCAAGAACTGAACTAGTCCAAATAATTGTACTTGAAATGTTGAATATCGTGCTAATTCTCTGAATGGTCGATATCCGCCTTCAGTAAAGGCAGCATCCTGGCTGAAGTCAAAATATTGAGACTAGAACTGAACACTACAGTCTAGTCTAAATATCTGTACTTGAATAAGTTGAATATCAAACTAAGTTTTCAAATGATCGATATCCGCTTTCAGAAATGGCTGACAACTTAATGTCAATCTTATGAATGGGTCTGCCCTTGCAGTTGAAAGCTGAGACTATTAAAACTGTAGTTGCTAGATAAAGGCACTTCCAACAGCCTTGCTGTTGGGCTACTCTTTAGCGACATGGTTAGAGTGTCTGAAAAGTTTTTTAAGTTAAGGAATATTATCTATGGTTAGAACTTGGATGGGTGTCCGAAACTGATGTCATCGGCCAGGTTACAATAAACTATAATCAAGCATATATCACCTAAAGCTGTAGCGGTATGAGGGATTTTTTTTTTACCGGATTTCAGTTGTAAATTTTTACTTCTACTTGATACTCCCGAGTAGTCAATACTGACTATAACTGGGCGGCATACATGTACATGTACAGTATCAGTGACAACAAGGTAGCGATCTATCATTTGTTCAAACATTCAGTCAAACCTGAATTAAAGACTACCTGGGAACAAACGCCACATGGCTTTTACCTGTACAACTATGACAGAAGACTGAACAAAGACCATTTCTTGGTCTTTCAAGGACTGAGTTTGATTCCACTGATATTTCTGCAGTGACGCAGCATGGAGGCTAAGGCTGTCTACTGTCAGTACTAGTAATGGTTGCAAGACACTTCACCCCTAGACACTTCACCCCCCAAATTTTGCAGACACTTCACGCCCCAAGACACTTCACCCCCCAAAATTGGTAAGACACCTCACCCCCAAAATTTATTTTGGAAATATATGTGAACCTAAACTTTTTATGTAGGTATGTAGCCACACTTGTTACATATATTTTTTTAGTAACTTTGCATATCAAACAACAACAAACAACAAAAAAAATACAGAATTCATTTTTGCTATATTTTTGTATTAAAAACAAAAAGCATGATAGAGGATAAGGATCTACATTGCTCACATAATTGTGTACCTCTTCTGTTGGCCCTATTGTATGCATCTCAATTAAGGCCCTGATGCAGCCTTGGATATACCTGTTAGATAAATGTTCATACTTATATCTTTGTCCAGCAAATGAGTTATCATAACATGGTATGATGGCTTTGTGCAATACTGGTCTGAATTACTTTTTTCCCAAATTAATAATTAATAGACTTTACATTTATTCGTTTAAACTTTTTTCTGTGATGTTTAAATAAAAATTTTCATTTTTTTTTAGATTATTTTGTATAGCAAGCAAGTAATCATTTTACCTATTTCTAATAAGATTAAAAGAGCCTATCTATATAATCAAGCATATTCTCTTCAGGCAGTTGTATATTGTCACATTGCTGGGTGGCATGCCTCATCATGTATATAAACGGCTGTATGATTCTATGGTATGGCCGGTTATAGCTTATGGGGCTGCCATCTGGGGGACTACAAAGTTTTCTTGTATCGAGGCTGTACAGAACCGTGCCATGCGATTTTTTATGGGTACTGGAAAGTACACCCCAAGCTCTGCTGTTGCAGGTGACATGGGCTGGGATTCAGTATATGTAAAGCAGTTAAAATGTGTTGCTAACTTGTGGTGTAGAATATCAGTTATGGATAGAAATAGGTTAAATTTTAAAATCCCAGATTTGTATTGTAAACTTGCTAATAGAAATTGTAAAAATTGGTATTTCAGAGTTACAAATATATTGTCAAAATTTGATTGTATTGATTTTTGCAACTTTAGTACTGCTTTAAACAAGAATGTTCTAACTAAAAAATTGTCAGAAGCTGCTATGGACTTATTTATTGATGAATGGATTTTGTCGGTACATGGTGTTCTTGGTAAAAATGGTCAAGGTAGAAATAAACTGAGACTATATCAGAAGTTTAAATTTGACTATGAACAGGAAAACTATGTCAATATTGTTATGCCGTACGGGCACAGATCAGCTTTAGCAAAATTTAGATGTGGCGTAGCCCCTATTAGGATAGAGACGGGGCGCTATGAACGATTGGATATTAATGACAGAGTATGTCCTGTATGTACAAATGGGATAGAAGATGAAATGCATGTATTGCTCTATTGTAACTTGTATAATGATGTACGCCAAAGTTTATTTGAAAAGGCGGTTAATGTTTGTACCAATTTTAATACTTATAGTGACATTAGAAAATTATGCTTCCTCTTATCAGATGAAAAAATAGTAAGATATACTGCCAAATCCTGTTCAGAAATTCTTAAAATGAGAAGAAATAGTTTATACCACTAAATCATATGTATTTAACAGGTTTTTTTTTTTTTTTTTTTTTTTTTTTTTTTTTTTATTTGTATAAATGTGATTAATTTGTTTAAAAGAAGTTAATTACAATGTACAATACACTAGCTGTTTTTATATATATGTAGAATATCCCTACTGACCAATTCACCCATGGTCTGACCACCATGATTGCTATATAAATTTTAAGATATTTATTGAATCGCGCAGGAGTGCGACAATTTACAAAATTCGGAATTGAAAGTCAATGGGGGTAATCTAACTTTTACGATGTAAAAAAATGTTCTTTTAACATTGTATTAGTATTACTGGTAATGTGACCTAAATGTCTCTTATAACTCTTTTTTAGAGTGGCAATGTTTTAATATATGTAGATTTGTTAATTGTATACTATGTTGTAACATTGATGAGACAATAAACTTTAACTAACACATTGTATATTCAACATTGCTAAAATCTGTTAATTGAATTACATGGTAAGTGTGCCACTTAATGATCTCATATCACATGGCTTAATTATGCCTGAAGAAAATTCTTACAATATGCAATATCAATTTATTGCATAAATTATTGATGTAATAACAGGTGTTTAAGTTTAAAAGTGTTCAGGTATATAACTAGATAGTCTCACTATTTCGCCTCCGAAGGTGAACCCATTTTATAGGCTGATATTTTAAAGTTGTTCAAATTCTACTTGAACAACTAAAAAATATCAGATCAATATATGGGTTCAACACTTTAAGCCTAATAAATTAGGCTAATAACTAGATAGCTTGTCTCTTAAAAGCAAAATACAAGTACTTAGCTAAATTATTTAACATTGTCTGGAATAAGCTGATATAAAAACTG
Source organism: Cyclina sinensis (assembly GCA_012932295.1). Taxonomy (NCBI): domain Eukaryota; kingdom Metazoa; phylum Mollusca; class Bivalvia; order Venerida; family Veneridae; genus Cyclina; species Cyclina sinensis. Next base: position 6,057,323 of record JAAONU010000013.1, read on the forward strand.
AATTTATCAAAAGCACTTTTAGATATATTATATAGCACAGATCAGATTGGAAAAAGCTAATCAAATGATAATTATACCAAACAGACTTATATAATAAATGACCAAGATGATTAAAATAGACTCAAAATTGAAAAGGCAATGAATAGTTACATATCTTTCTAATCTTATAATTACTTGTTATATTGGGCCAGTAGCTGTTATTATAAATTACAGTTACTCCAAATATAAATCAAGCACAAAGACTGTTTATTCATTGATGCTGTAATATACACTATATATTTTTTTTCACAGACACCTCTCACAGGCGTTCGGCACATTTGTCTTGCCAATAATGGCCAACTTATCATAAAATAATCTCCCTTTGATCATCAAGAACAAAATAACTATCAAGCACCCGTTTACTATATAATATATATACTATATAATATACTATATAATATACTATATAATATATATATATATTATACAGTAAACGAGTGCTGGATAGTTATTTTGTTCTTGATGATCAAAGGGAGATTATATTATAATAATTTGACCATTATTGGCAAGACAAATGTGCCGAACGCCTGTGACACCTCTGAATCAAAACAGAAATTTTTTTAGATCAAAATTTTATTTGATCAATTAACAACTTAAATTTCTGGCTATTAAATGCGTACATAATGGCGGGCATAATGGTATTAGTCTTCATCCTGTAAAGTTAATCTGTCATTAGGTAGAGATGAAAGGAGGTGTGAAAGGGATTACATTTGCTGTATTGAAGAGAACATACCTTAATTATTCTGATATAATAAATAATATTTATTATTATTAGCTAATAATATGAAATTAATAGACATTTATAAAACGAACCTACTCCCAGCCAAACACCAAATTCTGTTTGTGCCCGGACAACAAAACCATTAAAAATGCTATATGATTCAAAAGACACAAATACATATAACTATTAACACCTTTAATTGTCTATAAGTAACAAAAAATAAAATGGGGGGTGAAGTGTCTGAGTCATTTTTCATGAAATGAGGTGTGAAGTGTCTGGGGGGTGAAGTGTCTGGAAAAAATGGCTTAGGGTGAAGTGTCTGGGGGTGAAGTGTCTGTAAATCCTAGTAATCAGTAACGATTTCAACCATGTCATAGTACATAAAAAATAAATGATACAAAATGACCTTCAGTTTCTTATATTTATCTTTCCGGATTGTCACGCAACATCAAATAACACAAGCGATGTACTCCTCAATTTTGGCAGACAGCACAACATGCAATCCATGCATCTGGGTAAAGTCGGAACATTCCGAATGAAACAAAACAACTATTTCGTACAGTAAAATAGTCGTACCAAAGATTTTTTTCCTCGTCATAATTAATCTGCTTGCAATTCAGATACCTTTCTGGGAGGGGAAAATATATTTTAAACTCGGATTGTTTTATCGTATCACCGTGCAAATGTCGCAAACTTCACTAAGTTTAAAACAGTAGGGATACTTAAAGATATGTAAGTAGAAATAAGGATGCATAGAGATAATTTTAGAAGAAAGAAAGATGCATAAAGATGAGTAAGAATGCGTAAAGATGAGTAATAATAAGTAAGGCGAAGTACAGATGCGTAAAGTAAGAAGAAGTAAAGATGCATAAAGATAAGTAACATGCGCAAGGTAAAGAAATGTAAGGAGAAGTAAAGGTATGTATAAGAAGAAGTCATGATGCATAGAATTAATTAGGAACAGTAAAGATGCGTAAGGAGAAGTAAAGATGCATAAAGATATGTAAGAAGAAGTAAAAATAAGTAAGAAGAAGTAAAGATGCATAAAAACAAGTAAGATGTAAAGAAAGGTTAGGGGAAGTAAAGATATGTAAGAAGAAGTAATGATGCATAAAATTAAGTAAGGAAAAGTAAAGATGCTTAAAGATAAGTAAGGAGAAGTAATGGTGCATAAAATTAAGTCAGAGACCTAGATTACTGTAATATACGCCTCTGATTAAGTAAGGAAAAGCAAAGATGCATAAAGATAAGTAAGAAATAGTAATCATAAGAAGAAGTAAAGATGCATAAAGATAAGTAAGAAGAAAGAAAGATGCATAAAGATAAGTTATAAAAGTCAAGAAAAGTAAGGAGAAGTTAAGATATGTCATAGGAAGTAATAATGCATGAAATTAAGCAAGGAAAAGTAAGGATAGATAGATATATGTAAGATGAAGGCCAGAAAAGAAAGAAGTAAGATGCATAAAGATAAATAAGAGTGCATAAAGATAAGTAAGAAGAAATGAGGATGCATACAGACAAGTAAAAATGCGTAAAGATAAGTAAAAAGAAGTAAAGATGCACAAAGATAAGTAAGAAAAAGTAAAAATGCATAAAGATAAGTAATATAAGGTAAAGAAATATAAGGAGAAGTAAAGATATGTAAGAAGAAGTAATGATGCGTAAAGTTAAGTAAGGAAAAGTAAGGATGCACAAAGATAAGTCAGAAAGGGTAAGGATACGTTAGGAGAAGAAAATATAAATATAGACAAGTAAGAAGAAGTAAGAAAAAGTAAGGAGAAATAAAGATGCTTAAAAATAAAACTTAAAAATAAAGATAAGTATGAGAAAGTAAAGACAAGTAAGAAGAAGTAAAGATGTATAAAGATTAATAGTAAGAATAAAGAAAAGTAGGAGACGTAAAGATATAAAAGAAGAAGATATTTTGCGGAAATAATGTTTAGTAAGGAAAATTGAAGATGCATAAAGATAAATCAGAAGAAGAAAAGATGCATAAAGATGAGTCAGAAGAAGAAATGATAAGTAAGAAGAAGGTAAAATGCAGCTCGGCCAAGTTTCTTCATATTCTTTCTTTCTTTCTTTCTTTCTTTTTTTTAGCAATTTGAATACTTCATAGGTCTAGGTCAAGTGAATATGAACGGACATTGATTATAAGCTCTGCAATAAATTCATCATTAATTATAAGAAAATTGGTCTTTACAAAGACCTCAAGGTCTTTGCTCTTTATTAAACATGAAACAAAGTTTTGATTGTGACGTTTCTTATTGGTAATCAATTTATTCAAACGTTGTTTGATTACACATTCCTTGGGTATTTATGTGCAAATAACCGGAAACAGATACAAAGTTTATGACCCAATGTTTTTCTAGATAAATATCACTCAGTCTTGACTCACTCTTTATCAGCAGAAGGCAGTAATATTTAAGCCAGTTTATAAATCAGTATAAGTAAAGGGTGTGTAATGCAGTACCTCCTTACTCAGTACTCAGTGATGTATGTTGATGTGAGACCTTTTTAGTGAAAGCACTGGTGTGATCCCCATTAGTGCTATTTTATACGCCCTACTGCGAAGCGGAAGTGGTGTTATTGGAATGGCCTTGTCCATCCGTCTGTCTGTCTGTCCGTAACATTTTCATTTCCGCTCCATATCTCCTGTACCATTGCACTGATTTTCATGAAACTTTGGTCAAATGTTTAAATCAATTAGACGATGTGCAGAAGAACGCACAGACCAGCCATGCCAGTTCAAGGTCAAGGTCACACTTAAAGATCATTTGTTTCAGCCTTCAACTTTGTGTCCGCTCAAAATCTCCTACACCTTAGAATCGATTTTCTGTAAACTTTGGTCAAATGTATAACTTATTGAGAGGATGTGCAGAAGGCATTTTCCAAGCCATGTCAGTTCAAAGACAAGATCACACTTGAAGGTCATTTGTTCAAGCCTACAGTTTCATATTGTCTTTGCAAAAATAAAGCATTCCAACAATCCGATAATAAATATGCCACCATAAATGCAATTCCATGTTTCTCAGACTAAACTTTACTCAACGCTGACGGCGAGGGAAATAGCTGTCCCTGGACCGCATTGTTTCTTAAGTTTTTGCTTTTTATTTTAGAATGGTTTTAAAATCTTACTTTATGTTAGAATATGGCAAAAATTATGTCGTTTCTAAAAATATTTCGAATTCTATAAAGCATTAAAAATGGTAAATAAATAAAAAAAAACTGAGTATCACCGATTTCAGAAATTTATTTTTCATAACCTTTAAGGCAAACCTCGTGTATATGTTCGGAAAAGTATTTCGAAAATTTCTTTCATATATTACCCTCATCATTTACTGGTTAGAGTAAACTGGTACAATGTTTGTAATCACATTTAAGTTGTTCTCACTATTTCATTACCTATTGTGTTTATTTTCAGTAGTCATTGGGATTTAATTACTTTGAATTTTATGGTCTCACCAAGAAAAAATAGTTATGTTTCAAACAACATACAAGAAAGATATTTCTGCTCATTCGAAAATACCCATAAAATTTACGAAAGAAAAACTGGAATGGAGTATATGAAACAATTTCATTTCATGGATTCCATTCTGAATATATATTAATATAAAAATGTAACCACACTATCAGGAATAATTAAATACAAATGTGCAGCAAAACAGAAATCGAAAAATTAGGGCAAAAAAGTTCTAAACAGTCGAAAAACTGTTTCTAGCCACCATTATGCGGATACCGTTTTTTGAGCTCTGATAGACTGAACTAGTGATTTTATACATAATACATGTACATTTTGTATTATGATTATGCTAAAATTCCTCTGAAATATAGAATCTGATAAACCGATAGAATGCAAACTGTTATTGCAGGCTTCAATATTGTGAAATATTTCTAAGTAGGAAACCGCATGCTTCCGTTATTTGCAAATTTAGTGGTATTGGTTGAACACAAGTTAATTGTTATCGTGATACCGGTTCGCAATGGCAAGTGGAAATGACGTCTAAAGGTTTAACAGTTATCAAGAGCTAAAATTTTCTAGTTTGGCACCAATTTGTGTGTTTAAGGAAGAAGAATTATCCCGCTTTAGCCTGAATCCATTAGCAGTGCAGATCAATCATGGCTGCTTTCGAACAAGTTTCTACAAGAGCCCGTAACCAACAGCCGTGAATTAAAGAGTTCTGGAAAAGTGTGGCCATACTACGTCGTTTTTTTAGCATTCGGGAAATAAAGAGTTCGTAAAATTATGTTTGCTATCGCGAAAAGCGCACCAGTTTTCTCGAATCTTAGAAAGTTCTGTACATCTGACAAAATCATCATCAGAGCCAATGCTTAGGGCATAATTTTCCGCTTTGCATGCGCTATTTACCATTAAAATTGATAAAGAAATAAAATACTTACAGCACTTTTCTCCTCCGAATCGAAGCAAAATCAAATGCTGCTTGCAAGAGCTTAAGTGACATCAGGGCCTTAATTGAGGCCATGGTAACATGAAGTAGTAGACTCTCCGGTTTTAAACCTCCAATCCGGGAGTTCAGTGTCAGTACATTTAGCTTCTAGAAGTGAAGAAAGGCCTCAAATGTATAAGAAACTATGTAATCAATGACTATATTATCAAATATTTGCATTTCTCTAAAAAAACTTCAGCAGGTAGATAACGCCTAAAAAAGTCTCGTTTTCAGTATGTCTTAGATAATTGAAAAAAAAGTATTTAAGACTGATGAAAATTTATCACATTAAGCAGTTTCCTATGGTGGCTGATTTGTGCCATTTCGCGTTTTCGCCCTGCGACCCCGCCAAGCGAAAAGTCTAGAATTACCAAGTGAAAATGGCGGGGGCGCGATGCGAAAACACGCTAATTAGCGGGGGAGCGGGGCGAAAAGTCGAGATTTAATTGTAAACGGCGGGGTCGCAAAGCGAAATATTTATTGTTATAGGGCGCTAATTAGCGTGCTGTTGTCCGCGCCCCCGCCAAATTATTCTTAAAAACCTCGACTTTTCGCTCCGCGCCCCCGCTAATTAGCGTGTTTTCGATCCGCGCCCCGCCGTTTTTTGTAGTTAAAATCTCGTGTTTTCGCCCCACGCCTCCGCTAATTAGCGTGTTTTCGCTCCGCGCCCCCGCCGTTTTATACATTTATTAAACCTCGTTTGGCGCCACCGAAAGTTAAGAAACAAAAACTTAGCCTCTCGTGGGCGCGGAGCGAAATTTAAGGAATTAAATGGCGGGGTCGCGGGGCGAAAACACGCTAATTAGCGGGGGCGTGGGGCGAGATTTAAGAAATAAAACTTCGCCCCGCGGGGTTGCGGAGCAAAATTTAAGAAATAAAACGGCGGGGTCGCGGGGCGAAAACACGCTAATTAGCGGCGGCGCCAAACGAGGTTTAAAAATAAATAAAACCGCGGGGGCGCGGAGCGAAAAGACGAGATTTAACTACAAAAAACGGCGGGGGCGCGGAGCTAAAACACGCTAATTAGCGGGGGTGCGGAGCGAAAAGTCGAGGTTTTAAAGAATAATTTGGCGGGGGAGCGAACAACAGCACGCTAATTAGCGCCCTATAACAATAAATATTTCGCTTCGCGGCCCCGCGGTTTAACAATTAAATCTCGACTTTTCGCCTCGCGCCTCCGCTAATTAGCGTGTTTTCGCTCCGCGTCCCCGCCATTTTAACTTGTTAATTCTCGACTTTTCGCTTGGCGGGGTCGCAGGGCGAAAACACGAATGGCACAAATCAGCCACCATAGTTTCCCCCTACAATACGACAGTTTTATAATGAAAATCGGACAAGAAACGAAAAGGTTTATGCATAAAATGAAAGCCTGTGGTACGAATAGTTTTCAGAATAAGTGCAACCTGCCTAACTTATGATCTGATCTTTTTTATGATATGAAACTAATTTAGATTTTGACTCAGTCCCTTCTTTCGTTATCTATCATTTTGACAAAATTTACCACGTGAAAATTGTGTGTACCACTGGCTCTAAGAGAAATTAATCTCAGGCATTTGTACCACTGGCTCTAAGAGAAGTTAATCTCAGGCATTTGTACTACTGGCTGTAAGAGAAGTTAATCTCAGGCATTTGTACCACTGGCTCTAAGAGAAGTTAATCTCAAGCATTTGTACCACTGGCTCTAAGAGAAGTTGATCTCAAGCATTTGTACCACTAGCTCTAAGAGAAGTTAATCTCAAGCATTTGTACCACTGGCTCTAAGAGAAATTTATCTCAGGCATTTTAGATCTTTGGTTAATAAGTTTGATGGCGTTGTTTGACTTACTTTAGATGCTGATTTTTCTTAAGTTTTTTTGGTTTAAACATATTTTATTCGTCGTTATCATATGAGTTCACACAGTACAAATAATAATACATATAATGAACGAAAAGGATTGAACTGAAAGGAAAATGCTTATAAAAGATCTTAAGTTTTTAAACAAAATAATACAGCATTTACTTGTTTCAGAAAAATAACGATAATAATTTCATTTAAGCACTACAGACTGATAACAGCTGAATAGAGCATAGCATGTAAAACTACAATAGAAACCACATTTTCTGCTTAAGCTTGGCCTTGGCATCCAAGGTGTCTCGTTGATTGCCAAGACATTGTAAAGCTTCTATTTGATACCATCTGATCCTTACTCTCGTGCTATGATCTTCTATATGCTGTCACTAGTATCATTGTTTGTTCAACTTTTCTCTGTTTCCACTTATAATGAGATCATATTGGCTATCATGTGGCTCTTCCAATATAATCTGCTTGTCACTTCAACTGCTGACTAGAAAAACTGATACGACTTCTGGTAAAACCTTTTAGGGACTTTCTGTCGCTCATGCTCGTAGTTATTAAATCTGCAGACAAGCTTTTTGTAACTAGTTATTTTAAACTTCTTGTGAGATTGTTTTTATTCCTGAAAATGGGTGTAGAAAATGGAAGAAAATTTAGTTATACGGTAACAAAAACGGACCTGGACGAAGATGACACGGATTTTTGTGTTAACAGTTGCGAGAAAAATGAGGAGAAGACTAAATTTTATTTGGGCAGTCAGGGGCATGACTTGGGGGAAGCAAAGTTCTCCACGGAAAGCCAGGATCGTGAAGGGGAAGATTCTAAGTTCTGTATTGAAAGTTACGTAAAGGATGAAGAGGGCTCTGTGTTTTACTTGTACTATATAACGTGTTGTGCGACTATGGGCGGATTACTTTTCGGGTATGACACTGGTATCATTTCCGGTTCTATGTTATTAATAGAAGTCAAATTTCAGCTGACAACAATATGGAAAGAACTTGTTGTCAGTGCTACAGTCGGCTCTGCAGCGGTATTCGCTTTAATTGCAGGCAACCTGACTGACTGGCTTGGCAGGAAGAAAGTTGTTATGATTGCAAGTATCTTATTTACGGCAGGTGCGATTGTCATGGCCATATCTCCAGGAAAGGAAATTCTTCTCGTCGGAAGACTAGTTTCTGGGACTGGACTAGGTAGGTTAAAATCGATTTATAATTCAGAAATTGTTTCTAAAATTAGACCCTTTGTTACACTTGTAATTTTTATGCTCCCCGGAGCATATAGTTGTAACTTTGTCCGTCCGTTCGTCCGTCTTTCCGTCCGTCTGGCACGCTTTTTGTCATGACCATAACTCAAATATTAATAAAGGAATCAACATAAAAGAAGAAGTGCAGTGCACAAGAACCATTACTCTGCACTTCGTCATTTTGGAGTAACTGCCTTGTGTTTATTCTTCATACTAAATTTTTGTCCGGAACATAACTCTTACACTATAAGCACTATCAACTTGAAATTTCATAGATTGAATATTGGCTGTTACACATTCTGTTAAATTTAGTTTATGAATGTATCCTATGGAAAGCAGAGCAGACTCCGAACTTCTACTACAGTTCATAAATTACATATAATTATGGACATTATATGATAGATCAAGTCAAAGCTATGTTACGACGCAAATTGTAATAAAAACGCAAATTGTAATAATTATTACAATTTGCGTTTTTGTTACAATTTGCGTTACAAACGAAACGCAAATTGTAATAACGCAAATTGTAATAAAAAGTCATAATCTTGAATTTAGGGTGATTGCAATGTATTATTATCTACAATGGGTATATAATCCATTTTAAGACATTTCCCGGGAAATTCACTACTTTTAGAATATATCGAATACTATCCTTATGAAGGAGAAAAAAGTTTATTACAATTTGCGTTTTATTACAATTTGCGTTGCAAACGGTAACGCAAATTGTAATAACGCAAATTGTAATAAAAATTCAAAATCGGAATTCAAGGTGGATTTAAGGCTATTGCAATGTATTATTATATAAAATGGCTATATAATCCATTTTAAGACATTTCCCGGGAAATTCACTACTTCTAGAATATATCGAATACAACCGTTATAAGGGAGAAAAAGTTTATTACAATTTGCGTTTTATTACAATTTGCGTTGCAAACGGTAACGCAAATTGTAATAACGCAAATTGTAATAAAAATTCAAAATCGGAATTCAACGTGGATTTAAGGCTATTGCAATGTATTATTATATAAAATGGCTACATAATCCATTTTAAGAATTTTCCCGGGAAATTCACTACTTCTAGAATATATCGAATACTATCCTTATGAGGAAGAAAAAAGTTTATTACAATTTGCGTTTTATTACAATTTGCGTTGCAAACGGTAACGCAAATTGTAATAACGCAAATTGTAATAAAATTCAAAATCGAAATTCAATGTGTATTTAAGGCTATTGCAATGTATTATTATATAAAATGGCTACATAATCCATTTTAAGAATTTTCCCGGGAAATTCACTACTTCTAGAATATATCGAATACTATCCTTATGAGGAAGAAAAAAGTTTATTACAATTTGCGTTTTATTACAATTTGCGTTGCAAACGGTAACGCAAATTGTAATAACGCAAATTGTAATAAAATTCAAAATCGAAATTCAATGTGTATTTAAGGCTATTGCAATGTATTATTATATAAAATGGCTACATAATCCATTTTAAGAATTTTCCCGGGAAATTCACTACTTCTAGAATATATCGAATACTATCCTTATGAGGAAGAAAAAAGTTTATTACAATTTGCGTTTTATTACAATTTGCGTTGCAAACGGTAACGCAAATTGTAATAACGCAAATTGTAATAAAATTCAAAATCGAAATTCAAGGTGTATTTAAGGCTATTGCAATGTATTATTATATAAAATGGCTATATGATCTATTTAAAGACATTTCCCGGAAAATTCACTACTTCTAGAATATATCGAATACAACCGTTATAAGAGAGAAAAAGTTTATTACAATTTGCGTTTTATTACAATTTGCGTTGCAAACGGTAACGCAAATTGTAATAACGCAAATTGTAATAAAAATTCAAAATCGGAATTCAACGTGGATTTAAGGCTATTGCAATGTATTATTATATAAAATGGCTACATAATCCATTTTAAGAATTTTCCCGGGAAATTCACTACTTCTAGAATATATCGAATACTATCCTTATGAGGAAGAAAAAAGTTTATTACAATTTGCGTTTTATTACAATTTGCGTTGCAAACGGTAACGCAAATTGTAATAACGCAAATTGTAATAAAAATTCAAAATCGGAATTCAACGTGGATTTAAGGCTATTGCAATGTATTATTATATAAAATGGCTACATAATCCATTTTAAGAATTTTCCCGGGAAATTCACTACTTCTAGAATATATCGAATACTATCCTTATGAGGAAGAAAAAAGTTTATTACAATTTGCGTTTTATTACAATTTGCGTTGCAAACGGTAACGCAAATTGTAATAACGCAAATTGTAATAAAATTCAAAATCGAAATTCAAGGTGTATTTAAGGCTATTGCAATGTATTATTATATAAAATGGCTATATAATCTATTTTAAGACATTTCCCGGAAAATTCACTACTTCTAGAATATATCGAATACCGTTATAAGGGAGAAAAAGTTTATTACAATTTGCCTTATTACAATTTGCGTTACCGTTTGTAACGGAAATTCTAATAAAACGCAAATTGTAATAAACTTTTTTTTTCCTCATAAGGATAGTATTCGATATATTCTAGAAGTAGTGAATTTTCCGGGAAATGTCTTAAAATGGATTATGTAGCCATTTTATATAATAATACATTGCAATAGCCTTAAATCCACCTTGAATTCCGATTTTGAATTTTTATTACAATTTGCGTTATTACAATTTGCGTTACCGTTTGCAACGCAAATTGTTATAAAACGCAAATTGTAATAAACTTTTTCTCCCTTATAACGGTTGTATTCGATATATTCTAGAAGTAGTGAATTTCCCGGGAAATGTCTTAAAATGGATTAAATAGCCATTTTATATAATAATACATTGCAATAGCCTTAAATCCACCTTGAATTTCGATTTTGAATTTTTATTACAATTTGCGTTATTACAATTTGCGTTACCGTTTGCAACGCAAATTGTAATAAAACGCAAATTGTAATAAACTTTTTCTCTCTTATAACGGTTGTATTCGATATATTCTAGAAGTAGTGAATTTTCCGGGAAATGTCTTAAAATAGATTATATGTCAATTTTATATAATAATACATTGCAATAGCCTTAAATACACCTTGAATTTAGATTTTGAATTTTATTACAATTTGCGTTATTACAATTTGCGTTACCGTTTGCAACGCAAATTGTAATAAAACGCAAATTGTAATAAACTTTTTTCTTCCTCATAAGGATAGTATTCGATATATTCTAGAAGTAGTGAATTTCCCGGGAAAATTCTTAAAATGGATTATGTAGCCATTTTATATAATAATACATTGCAATAGCCTTAAATCCACCTTGAATTCCGATTTTGAATTTTTATTACAATTTGCGTTATTACAATTTGCGTTACCGTTTGCAACGCAAATTGTAATAAAACGCAAATTGTAATAAACTTTTTATCCCTTATAACGGTTGTATTCGATATATTCTAAAAGTAATGAATTTCCTGGGAAATGTCTTAAAATAGATTATATAGCCATTTTATATAATAATACATTGTAATAGCCTTAAATCCATCTTGAATTCCGATTTTGAATTTTTATTACAATTTGCGTTATTACAATTTGCGTTACCGTTTGCAACGCAAATTGTAATAAAACGCAAATTGTAATATATTTTTTTCTTCTTCATAAGGATAGTATTCGATATATTCTAAAAGTAGTGAATTCTTCGGGAAATGTCTTAAAATGGATTATATACCCATTGTAGATAATAATACATTGCAATAACCGTAAATTCACGATTATGACTTTTTATTACAATTTGCGTTATTACAATTTGCGTTACGTTTGTAACGCAAATTGTAACGAAAACGCAAATTGTAATTATTATTACAATTTGCGTTTTTATTACAATTTGCGTCGTAACAAAGCTACTCTGAACTTTAATATGTAATTGATTTACTTAGGAAATGATGTATTTATGGCGAAGATGACACCTACCTATTTACTTCTTCTTACTTCTACTGTGAACAGATCTCTCAATATGTTTTAATTGTATCCGCATTAACCCAAGTCTTCATATGCTCAATCTAATGATGATATTTTCACTGTAGATGGAACAATCGCTTATCCTGCTAAGTGTCATTCAATGGTTCAGTGCAAAACTGTTGTTACTACGGTAAAACTTATCTATACCGACACTCATTAGGACTAATTGGTTATGTCGGTTATGGGAGGTTGTCGGATATGGCAAGTTATAAATACTGAATATGAATAAAAACAGGACCGGACATATATGTCGGTATGCTGCAAATGTCATTATAATCAAGTGTCGTTAAGTTATACTATACAAGTAAAATAAGGAGGTAAAACAGTTTTGCGCTGAGCTCTCGAATTGTTTTACCATTGCGACTTGTACACATTATGATAGATCTACAGATCTGTTCAGTCAAATTATGTTTTGCACTGTTTTCTATCCAGTCACAAAATTTCCAGACAACACCACTATAAAAGATAAAAGAGTATGGCAAATTTGAATTGAATACTGGACAAGACCATTTCAGAAATCTAGAAGAGTACAGAGGGATTGAGTGTGTCAAAAAGTCTTTGCTGAAGAGCAATTGTTCTAAACTTATCAGAATAAGACAATTGACTTGCCTTGTCTGGAGATTTAATCATTTCAAAACACATGTTCAAAAGATTTCAACAGGCAGTCATGTTCCTTATTAATATCACAGGATGAGACGCGTGTACAGGATTTTAATCGTCGACGTTTCTTTCTGTGCGCATCCAGTCCCTTAAAATAACAAAATAATACAATAATAAAATAAAAATGCCAGCTAGTGTTTTTGTCTGATTCATACTGATAAAATATTTAAATGCGTCTAAATGAACTTTGAGCCTATTAAACCGAATTTTGATTTCATATTTTCAGAGTTAAAATAAGGTCTGTTACAAGTAGGAAAATATTGTCGGTATTTTTTTTTCTTTTCTTTTAAAAAAAATGATATTGAATCAAACTAGTGTGCTTTTTGGTTTGGTTTGGTTTGATACAGTTGGAAGAAGTCTTTATTTTCAAAGATCTACCAGGACTGTAGACTTTGATAATTAGCCAATTGTCTGTGATTAAATCTGTCTCCGAGTAAAACAGTTTCTCAATGTTAACATGGATCTTTCCTTAAGACACTACGCACGGAGCAATTACTGATAATCTTTATTCAGTTGTACTGTGCATGCCTACAAGCGCACAGTTTTGTCCTGTCACAAGGTCATTATTATGAATTATTCATCCACTGAAAATACTTGGTCCTGGCAAAAATTAGTAAAAGTGAAAGAGCTGCAAAAAAGAAATAAATACAGTGGCAAACAAAGCCATGGTTCTTACATTTGTCTGTTATATTTAAAATTCTAACACGATCTAAAAATAGCCTATATATACAAAGAAGAAAATAAACTCGGGTTATCCTGCAGTATACCACGCGCGTACGCTTGTTGTTTTGGCTGTTCCGTGAACCGCCGTCACCACACGTATAAAATTTTTATGAATGAAAGTCACGTGATGTTTGTAAATTCTACTGTAGGAATCGTAGTATTACCGGCGTACAACAACAACAAAGGGCACAAAAAGCCAATTTACTTAGCAGTGCAAATCCATTTTAAAAATAATAGCCGAGCAATGTTTTCTGTCAATAATCCATGTAAATGTTACTTGTGTCTACATTAAAATTCACGCACGTATGCCGACTTTCGTGTAAGCGACCTTGTGACGTTTTACATTTGCTATTTTTAGCATTTGAGAACATGAACATCTTTTATTTGTTTGAACATTTAATTTATTAGTAAATTGCAATTTTAGTTCGAAATAAAAAAAAGAAATTATCAACTGATGAAAAGAGTGTTGTTTATTTGTTGATTTATTGGATAGATCAAATTATTATGTGGAAGCCAACTCTTACATATATCGAGGGAGAAATTTTAACGGCCAAACCCAGGGGCGTACCGCGCAAGTGTTTTTACAATTAAGAAGTAGTTAACACTTATTTCACAATGTGGTTTATTGTTTGGTCGTGTAAGAATATATTGTTTCGCATAAGAACTCAAAACGTGGGTTATTCTTCGATAAACCACGCCTGGATACTTATTATTTCTTAAATAATACATATCATGTACACAATCATGATAATAATCAGTTTTTAGCAACCTAGCAAAAGCACCTTCAAAAGTTTATACCGAGGTATCTTAATTATTACAGAGGAGAGCACAACTCAAGAACCATAACTCTCATTTTGTTTTAATTTCCAAATTTACGTCGACAGCTTTAAGATCCTTAGATGAACGTGTTTCCATTTACCTTTTACAAATACAAATATTATTGTAGGCAATATAAATATAACAACGGACTTCTGGAGTTTTGGACTAGCCATTGCCTCAGGCCTTCCCTTGTAGATTTGTTGGTGTCGCTTGTTTTAAAGTTAATTGATACATGCAAGGGAGTCACATTTTAGTCTGTTGTGCTATGATAATCAAAGAATGCAACGTAACACATATTTCTTTATTTCTTCATCACCTCTTCATACATGGCGGCATAATGTTCCTAACTCCCTTGAGGCTGTCTGGTGAATTAACAAACTATCTGAATAAGAGACGACGTACCGACTAACAAAATGCGGTTAATATAAACAGTCAATATAGCAGATTATGCACTGGAGACAGTTATGAACATTGACTTGTACGTTACAGTGCGAGGAGTGCATAAACAGTCAATATAGCAGGTTATGCACTGGAGACAGTTATGAACATTGACTTGTACGTTACAGTGCGAGGAGTGCATAAACAGTTGTTTAAAAATTCCTTCTCGAAATAACAGCCGACTGATGGGGGTAATTATTCCTAGCTGTGTGGGTGTATTTCTTAAATTAAGGAAGTTTAACGTTCTGTTATCCTTCTTGAAATATTTCATTTCATCTTTTTTAATTTATATACCCATTTTTTGTTTCCTCATATAGTAAATATAAGATTCATTCTTGTAACAACGGAAATTTGAAATAACATTAGTTTTCTCCGTGAAATGATTAAAATAGATAACTGACGGAAATATATACAGAATATATTGTGTTAATAATTCCTCACCACTTAATCATACATAATACATAGAAGTATAATTAATTATTTAGGAAATATATTTTAAGTTTGAGTGATATACCGTCTGATATATCACGGTGTCGAGTTCATATGCGTAGTAATTTAATCACGAAGGCCGTAGGCCTGAGTGATTAAATACTTACGCATATGAACGAGAATCCGTGATATATACGACGGTAGATCACGAAAATTTAAAAATCTATTTCCATTCTAACACGTACGTATATTTATAAGGGGTGCAAATGTGTGCACTATTTAACAGTGGCATTCGCAGAGACGTCAGCGGGCGCGCGCTTGTGTTCTGAGTGCTATACTGTATATGATATATCACGCTCAATTTCTTCTTTGTTTATTGTCGGCGAATTGCATATAGTGTTAGAATACTTGTTCAAAATGAGTTCCTGATATTTTCACAGGCTCCATTTCGTTTGACAATAAGGTTTACAGTCTATGTTCTATGTCCTGTTTTCAGCTATATACAGTCTTTCTAAGAATAAAAAAAACTCTCAAAAACGCATTTTCTTATATATACATATATTTGAAACAGTCACTTTAAAACGGACATTTTTAGTTTGTCGTTGTATTTTCTCCAAAAGTACGTCTACGTGATTGTTAAACTTCGTTTAATCGACTGTTTGAAATGTTTTGACCAAGATAGAACTGCAGAACTTTCACTGGCTTATTTGACCACAGACACTATCGTCAATTCTGTAAAAATGATAGATCTAGCCTTTTTTTTCCAAACAAATTATTTATAGCATATAAGCGCCCAAGGAAAAAGTTTTTTTTAAGATCCAAAGAAAATTTAAATAAAAAGTAAATTTACTACATTTAAGAATGTTCCAGTGATTTTCTTTCTTGTATTCAACATGTATATAATTTTTGTTGAAAATGGATTCATTATTTTACGAACCTGACGGTCATGTTTCTGACTGTGTGCTTAACGTCGTTCGTGAAATCACCTTGCAGTGTAGAACTTTGTGGGAATATATTTTGCCATGGATCACTTGACTCAGTTCCCTCCCCATCCTGTCATTGGCCTAGATTGAATTCTCTACCACTCCTGCTGGTATAAAGCTGCACAATTTTTGTAACTAGCTCGGAGTCGTTGTTCAGCAGGAATAATTACTGTGTCCCCTGATTTACGGGATTTCTTTTCAGTTTTGCTAATATGTTGAAAACGTATTCACAAAAATGTTTAAGACTACATAAAATGTATATGAATATATTAAAAGACCTGACAAAGGTATTTTAGTTTTAGCACTATCTGCATTTAACAAGCTGAACGACTTGAGGCCTTTTCACTGCCCATTTTGATTAGGGAAAACTTTATACTTGATCCTCCTGGAAGAATATAAGAATAGAATATGTATCTTCAGATGACAGAGTAACCAGTTTGGTTGTTCTTAGGGTTTAACAGAAAATTGAACAGTAAAGAAAGAAACCTACCAGATTGATTAGTACAAACGAGTGATGAACTTATCCCTAAGTTCATTATGGTACGATTTATTACCTGAATGTATAACATTAAATTACAATGTTTCCACCATGCATGTTTAAGTCAGTCTGTCCTTTAGCTAGTTATGATGATATGATTTGCCCCTCCCACTCATGCAGGTCAATGTCATGATCATTGGAATGATTTTCTTGCATGATAACATATCACGTGTCACGCTATAGTCATGAGATGTGATGTGATGTGAAAAAGTCAATGTACGATTGAGGCGAGATGTGACCTTGAAAAACATTTTTATCAGTCTAAGAGCACTATTTGTCTTGTTCTTAACTGCATTTGCTGAACTTCTACAAGAATTCAGAACAGTAAAGTTTAGCAATGACTGACACACACACACACACACACACACACACGCACACACACACACCGTCTTAATTTTAACATATCTAACATTTTTACATTCGTGGATATTGAAGAAAAATGAAACACGTGCGTTTAAAGGGATGCAAATGGACAGATTATTGGCAGAGATGTTCCAATTAATTTCTTTTACGGATATTTGCAAAATCATATACTAGTACATGATGTGTAAACTGAACTCTACGGTAAGCTCAAACTATTTCGCTCACGAATATTTGTTTTTTAAAAAAAGTGAGTAAGTTTGTTCTGAAGGACCGAATGCACTTATTCAGTATGCCAAAGTCTATTTACACGAAGCTTAAAGCGTTTTGCTTACGATAATTCTTATCTGTAATTATATCATGCTCAAACTTTGACTTTCGGAATAGTGGTACATCTACCCGACATATTTCATGCACTAAGGCGCGACTGATAAATAGGTTTTGAAATTATCAGCCTGTACATTATTCCCTGTTATCTTCGACTTTAAACGGTCATTTGGACGTATAGCATATATGACATAGATTCATATTGTACTGATACCCGAAATACATCTAACGGTGCGTTCAGTCCATAGAAAAAGTTGAAGGGGGGACTATTTAACCAAGTATAATTTTATGCCTAGAACGCTTTCTAGTGAACAATGAGTGTAGAAAATGGAAAAAAGTACGAGGCTACGGTGGAAGGATCGCAAGACGAAACGGGGTCGAGATTTTATGTTTACTACCTAACATGTTTCGCCACTATCGGGGGACTGCTGTTCGGCTACGATACCGGTATCATTTCCGGTTCTATATTGCTCATTGGCGATAACTGGAGACTTACAACAATATGGAAAGAGTTAATTGTCAGTGCGACCGTAGGGGCGGCGGCGATATTTGCTCTGCTTGCCGGATTCTTAACCGACTGCTTTGGCCGGAAAAGGGTAGTGATGCTAGCCAGTTTAATTTTTACAGGGGGCGCTGTTCTCATGGCCGTATCTCAGAATAAGGAGATGCTCTTTGCAGGTCGATTAGTTGTTGGCGCTGGAATAGGTGAGTGACTAAAAACATGTTCACATGCACTAATAAATAAAAAAAGCGCTGATGTTAATTTTTATTGACGAGATATTTACACTACTAGTCTCCCGTTTACAAATTTCTTCTAATTCAAAAATGGCATTTAAAAGCTTGAAACAACGTCTTTTGATTTTTTTTTTTTTAAATACGTCTACTTTAAAATCTGTAAGTTTCTGACTTTTTTGCTATGTAAATTCAAACACGTAGAATTCAAAATCTCGACAAATTCTTCGAAGTCTGAAGTAAATTGATATTAATTCCAGTAATTATGTAAATAATGCGCCGTTTTTCCAAGAACATATTCATACCTATTGGATGTTTTTGATAATTTAAGATGACAGCTTCTGATATGCTCCGATATATCACTACTTTTTAAACAGTAAAACGCTGCTACATATGTTAATGATGCCTCAGGAACGTTGAAAAAAAATCGATTATTTTTATTTCCTTAACAAAACAATATTTTCTTTCAATCCACTTTGTTTTTCAAAGACTTTTGTCTATATTCGGTAACAAGTTTAACTTATAGTCTGCAACTTTTTTGAAGAAGTAAGAGAAAAAATGACTATGTAGCAAAACTGACGAAGGCCTGTTCATACAAACTGTATGCAAGACGCTTTGTTCCTCTTGTACACAATAGCTACATGCAATCAGAAAATAAGTTTTCGACTATACACAACTACAATAACCTTACAAGATGAATGCAAAGAGACCCTCCCCCTAAAAAAAATAATAAAGAAATTATGCTTTTAATCTACGGTCTTACTCGCACCAGTATACTTAACTCTGTGAATGGTTTAACAAAATTCCTCAACTAACTTACACGAGACGAGCGCTTAAAGTTGTCCTTTTATCAATTTTCTTAACAAACTATTATCAGCTGCCAAGGTGAACTTAAGATACCATGAGGTATTGATGACACAGTATCCGTAATGAACTTTGTGAATACTGGGTCAGCATTTGTAATCTGTAGGTTTAGGCTACTTCTCTTTGAATTGGCCCTTGTCTAACGGGGGACAGGGGTCTTAAATTTGTTTTTAAGAGGAATGGTAGTCAGACGAACTTTCAAAAAAAAATATCTGTGACCTGTGTCATTTGTTTCCACAGTCGACCAAATGGAGTAAAATAAACATTTCATTCTAGATGTACTAATTTTATCAACAGAAGCGAATCTATGACGTCAAAATGAATCATCCTCTGTAAATCACTTTCTCTCAAAATCGACTTTATCAAGCTCGATATGCGTTCTCTCATTTTTTTCTCAAAACGATGTCTGCTGTCTTCTGGACTCCTTTTCTTTCCACGAATCGGCCAAGTTAATCAGGCGTTAAATAAGGGTGGTCTTTATTTGCCTGTATCACGTGAGCGTCAGTCGTCGGTAAAGTGTCGATGTTCAACAACCAGCAACAAGAAGAAGACATAACTCAATCTAATAGTGTTTATTTCACACCTTACACGAGTATATCTTATACATTAATACCTACATAGATATTACAGAATCTGTTGTCACTTTAAAGTTTCATTTGGAGTGTTGACATAGTCATCACCGACAAATATATCTTAATACTAGATAAAATGTTGTCAATTTCGATCAGAAATGATGAATTGCATAAGATAAACATTATCAATTTCTCTTGCCTACTACGGTATGCAATCTTCAAATATCAGGTTATTTCGGACAGGGTGGCCTAATCTGTACGTTAAGCTCCGTAAAGTACAGCATGGAGAAAATACCCCTTACGCTCCCTTGAACTCATGTTAGAATAAGTTTCTCATTTTTATGACGTATTGATTAACGTCTGTCACAAGGTGTCAGTTTTCATATGAAACCAAATGCTTGTTGTTCCTGTCATGCATATTTTTGTTTTATGGTGAAATGTTGAAAGCGACCTTGTTCCAGACCGTTGTGAAATTGCACTCGACATATGATCAAAACGTTAGTGAGTGCACTTTACTGAACACGAAAATGTTTATTTAAACAAGAGAGCCATGATGGCCCTATATCGCTCACCTGACTATGACTGCTTTTAGAAAAGTTGCTATGGACCTGGTTAATTGACCCCGGATAACCTATATCCGAACTTGACCAAGAAATTATTGAAACAATCTTTCTGACAAATTTTCAGGTTATTTGGACTGAAAATGTTACCTCTAGAGTGTTAACAAGGTTTTTCCATATTTGGACTCTGTGACCTAGTTTTTATATCTAGATGTCCCATATTCGAACTTGAGCTAGAAATTATTGAAACAATCTCTCTGAAAAATTTCCAGGATATTTGGACTGAAAATGTAACCTCTAGAGTGTTAACAAGGTTTTTCAATATTTGGGCTCTGTGACCTAGTTTTTGAACCTAGATGACCCATATTCGAACTTGAGCTAGAAATTGTCGCAGCAATCTCTCAGACAAATTTCCAGGAAATTTGGACTGAAAATGTAGAGTGTTAATAAGATTTTTCGATATCTGGGCTCTGTGACCTAGTTTTTGACCCAGATAACCCATATCCAAGCCTAAGCTACAAATCATTAAAACAATTTTTCTGACAAATATCCAGGACATTTGGACTGAAAATGTAGCCTCTAGAGTGTTTACAAAGTTCTTCGATATTTGGGCTCTGTGACCTAGTTTTTGACTCCAGATGACCCATACTCGAACTCGAGCTAGCAATCATTAAAAAACCTTTCTGACAAATTTCAAGTTAATTGGAATTAAAATGTTACCTCTAGAGTGTTAAAAAGGTTTTCCTATATTTGGGCTCTGTGACCTAGTTTTTTACCTAAGATGACCCATATTCGATATTAAGCGAGAAATCATCAAAACAACCTGTCTGACAAATTTCCAGGATATCTGGACTGAAAATGTAACCTCTAGAGTGTTACAAAGGTTTTTACATATTTGGGCTCTGTGACCTAGTTTTTGATTCCAGATGACCCATATTCAAACTTGAGCTAGAAATCATAGAGGCAACTTTTCTGACAAATTTCCAGGTGATTTAGAAATAAAATCTTACATCTAGAGTGTTAACAAGGTTTTTACATATTTGGACTCTGTGACCTAGTTATTGATATAGATTACCTATATACAAACTTGAGCTAGAAATTATTGAAACAACCTTTCTTACAAATTTCAAGGATATTTGGACTGAAAATGTAACCTCTAGAGTGCTAACAAGGTTTTTCTATTTTTGGGCTCTGTGACCTAGTTTTTGACCCCCAGATGACCCATATTCAAAATTGAGCTAGAAATCATTGAAACAATTTTTCTGACAGATTTCCAGGTTATTTGAACTGAAAATGTTACCTCAAGAATGTAAACAAGGTTTTTCCATATTTGGGCTCTGTGACCTAGTTTTTGACCCCATATGACCCATATTTGATTTTGAGCTAAAAATCATCAAAACAATCTCTCTGACAAATTTCCAGGATATTTGGACTGAAAAAGTAGCCTCTAGAGTGTTTACAAGGTTTTCCTATATTTGGGCTCTGTGACCTAGTTTTTCAACCAAGATAACCCATGTTCGAAGTCTTTCGAGAAATAAATGAGTCTAACACCCTGGCCAAGTTTCATGACAATTGAGGCAAAAATGTGACCACTAGAGTGTTTACAAACTGATTGTGGACGGATGGACGGACGACGGACAAAAGGTGATCACAAAACCTCACTCTGTCACTACATGACAGGTGAGATAAAAACACATTTAAACTGCATTGTTCATTATCAATGGAACAATAAAACAACTAGCCTGTTAGGTCTGAAACTAGGACAAAAAGCTCTACCGATCGTTTCTTTTTTATGATTCATGACGTATGCTTTAAATTTTCAGTCTTCATATTGACTGCTCCCTTGGGGAGAGACTGTTTTAACTATTTTACAAGTTTTATTCAGAATCTTATAAATGTGTGATTGTACGTGATCCAAATCAACAACGTATCTTGTGACAATGTCACAATAAAGTGCGTCAGAGCTTACCATAACACGCATTGAAATTGTCATGATCAAATAAACAGGATTGTTTTTCCACACTGGGTCTAGCTTATCCCTTGCAACACTTAATACGTTGATGTAATGACTGTATCTGATTAGGTTACAGTACTGGTGTACGTCGAAATATTTTTCAATAGGGTTCATTGATTTGCTAAATCGACTTATTGCTGTTCGGTTCATGTGGATTTGGCGCTTTAAATTGTATCTGTTCAGCTCCCAGTGATTTAGTGCATTAAATTATTTCTGTTCAGGTCACAAAAATTTGGTGCATTAATTTATTTCTGTCCAGGTCACAAAAATTTGGTGCATTAAATTATTTCTGTTCGGGTCTTAAGGATTTGGTGCAATAAATTATTGCTGTTCGGATCACAAAAAATTGGTGCATTAAAATATTGCTGTTCAGGTCACCAAAATCGTTGCATTAAATCTTTTCTGTTTGGGTCATAAGGATTTGGTGCGTTATATAATTTTGAGTCGGTTCTTCTGGTAATGGCTATAGAATTTATTTGATTGGGTAACATTGATTTGCTAGTTTGATTTATTCTGATCGATATGCTTCGGTGCACAATCTTCCTGATCGGGTAGTATTGAATTACTGCAGTTAGTTATGACTAATTGATTGGGCGTTTTATTTATATATATATATATATTTATTTGTTTTACCATGTTCAACAACTGAAGCTTCTTTGCCGTCATATTAATTCCTGTGGTCCACTTCCAACCTTGAAAAAAGTCGTATCGAATGATATCGAATTTAAATTTTATTTTTTTCCACAGCGCATAATTCTAAAGGTTTTTTTTTTTCAATTTTAGTTTTATCACAACACAGAAGACAGATACTTGATTTCAAGGTCTCCTGTTGAATATGTATTTGTTTTAGTGAATACTTTTCACATGGACTTCCTTACCCGATACAGACAGGAATTTGTCTGGCTCGTCTATGATGTTGTTGTTTGAACGAATACATGTAGACTTTTCTAAATGAAACAAAATTGTGGTTTTGTGAAAATTTTATAGAAAAAAAATCATCGCGAACAGACAGAAGTACCTTGGTTAAAGCTCAAATTTAACCTGAGTTAGTTCCGACAATACTTTACTTCAGATTAAAAAAAATATTTACTTGGCCAAAAAAGACACTTTGAGAACATTAAGCATTCAATATATTCAGGATATGAAGCTTCTGTTTTGAGTAGCACTATGACAGAATGAACGGTTTTTGAACACCCAAATGACCGAAAAATGATATATTAAACAACATTGTTATATAGGGCTACAGAATTCATTAACCTACACATTTCTGGGAGAAAATTTGAGAACTTTGATTCAAGATTTTCATCACGCTTTGTCACGAGGAAGCTTTACTAGTTCATCAGAAACAAATCAACATACTGTTTACGATAGGAACTTCAAGAGTATTGCTACCTGACTCACTTTCCAAAGCAATTCTGCTGAGACCGAAATATTTCAGCTAATGACGTGCAGTTTGATTTTGCTGATTAGACATTGCATAGTTACTTTGGTAGCTGTTTCAGAAGAACTTGAACATCTATAAGCAGATATTTGAATTCGGGCAAGGACAGAAGATTCGTTTGGATTTCTTTCATTTAGTCTTTTTCGAATCAATAAATCTGTATTATTCATATTGATCGCATGTCTACTCTGCCTCTTTCATATATTGATTTTAACAGTGCCATTTTCTTTCGGTTTTGTTGTTGGAAAGTTCAAGTTTGATCATAGCTTACTTTTAATAGCTGACTTGATGACTGATTAACTAGATGATGTAATAACACATTAAATAGCTAACTGTATAGTTAATTTAACGACTGATATAACAATCAATTAAACAGCTGATTAATTAGCTGAAAAAGAAAAACAGACAGCTTAATCTGATCAACACTATTTGATCACTGTACATGACGATTTTACTTTAAGTTGTAGTTAGCACTTTTTGTTATTGAAATGGAAAATAAGGCATTCTGATATATGATTGTCCGTGTGCCAAGTTGAAAATGACTCACGTGTCGCGAACCTTCGCAGACTATGTGTATGTTACCTTATATCTAATTAGTATTCTTTTTTTCTTACAAATTATAGGCCTACATCTTGGTAATTGCTCGCCGTATACGTAGACAGTGATATCAGGCATTTTGATTTGACGTGATAATTGAATGGAAGTAAAGCGCAAGCAAGATATCCCGGCTTTCTGTTCCTTGTTGCCAAAGTAGCGTTGCCTCGTTCTCAAGCTGGCGATTCCTCGTTGTCAACCCAGCAGTGTCGCTTTGCTAAATTGGCGTTGCATGTACAATGTAATGTAATTCATACAAGACTGTCTCCATAATTGTGTTTTAAGTTGTTATTGATGTAAAAGTAATCAATCACATCGATTAATCTGCATTATGACTCTTTATATGCATTAAGATGTGTTTAGTAACATTGTTACACTTGAGACATCGTCATGTTATCATTACTATCTCCGAATAGGGGTTATGTAGAAAAAAAAGAGCGGACCCTTTACTCGCAAACACAACTTGCTAGGTACACTCGGTAACTCTGTGCGTCCAGTGAGCTAAAGTATCAGACGATTCTTAGTTACTTCTATCACGCCTGTAACACGAGACGATTATCAAGAATTTAGTACAATAACATTTTTGCACTCACTTTGTCATGACTAAAAATCACGTTCATCCACGCCTGTGGCACATTTCTTATCTTTGTGAAACAAACAAGCTCGTCCTATTGTAGTTACAGCCCAGATTTTTTTCTGTTGAGAATTGGCTCAGACGAAACAAATAAATGTGTCTTGAACTGTTTGTTTAGAAAATGAAGAGAAATTACGTCAATTGTATCAACAAACATAACTGGAAGTCTTATAAGAGTCTGTTATAAAAATAGTGTGAGTCACTAAGAAATGAAATTAAATAACAAATACTGAGAATTTAGCTTTTTTATAGTTTTGTTGTACAACGGGGAAAATGCTAGACTTGAAAAAAGAACAATTCCACTATATGTAGCTGTCATGGCAGATTGCTTGTATAAAGGATTTTGAGAATATCTTCTCTTAACCCGCAGAGTTGTTGACCCAATCTTGACTTGGAGGATGGCGGAAATAACTGGTTCAATTTTCGTTCTAAAGAGCTGTAAGAGACTAAATATTGTTCACTGAACGAGTTATGGACAAAATATTGTGAGGATTGAATAGGTTCTTTAAACTGAAGCCAGACCACTGCATCTGTGCAGAAAGATATGAAGGGATGCAATCATTTTGTCTTAATAGAGCAGTTCTTTCTCGAAACCTTACTGAATATTATAGAATGAGAAGTTAACCCCGGGAACTTCCATGTTTTCTCCGCACTTTATCGGAAACGAGCAAGTTTGCTTTATGGTTGTCGTCAACGGTAAAGCTTAAATTCCGTCTATTCCATTCAGGTTATAATTGCACATCTTTTAACGACTTACTGGTTCTGCTCAATAAACTGTGTATCACAAAAAATAACAACAGTCAAAAACTTGTCAGAATTTGCGTCATAACGAATTTCACTCTTTCTTGATTTTGTTTAACTAGCAGACGATTAAGTACCGTAGAAATGTAGATTCCAATTGTCCTTTGTTCCCGGATGTTCAGATTAGCTATACTTGTGTCATGACCATACTATTGCGGAAGTAACGAGCACTTTCTCTGACCAATGAGCGCTCATTCGTCATTTCAAATATAGTGCGGCATTCTATCCGCCAGAGCGGATTTATGTTCGGCATTGGTGATTTGATGGGTCCATGGCCTTTTTGTTTGGTGTATTTATCAGCTGTAAGATTTATATATAATTATGTTGGGTTCTAAGTTCTAAGATTAAAATGGTAAGTTGTCGTCTTATTATGTTAGGAACATAGCATTATCATTTTGCTGTGTTCTTATAGAATTGTGTCGGATCATGGTTTCATTACGATGGGTCGTAACAGAATTATAATTGATCGTAGTAAAATAATGATGGATTGTAATGTCATTATGAAGAGTCCATATAGCATTAGGATGGGTCGTGTTGTCATTAAGATGTGTCGATATATCATTATATTGGGTTTTACTGTCGTTATGTTTGGTTGTAGTGTTATTATGATTGACTGTACCATCACGCTACTCGTACACGTCAGCATATTCACGGACAGGGTGCCATTCTAATCAACCGGTCACAATGTAAGCACAGTCAGCAAGTTTGGCGATTGAATTAAACAGAACATTCTGTCCGGTAATGGTTTTAAGTTGAACAAAGATAAAGATAACCAAACTTGTCCTAAGACAATTGAACAGAACAGAACTTCAACGGAAAGGAAAGATAAAGAGACCGTTTTGTATAAAAATGGAACAGAACAAGCGGTCAATTTTGACCAGTACCATGATGATGATAGAACAATCTTACATAATGTCATAAGTTACCCCCTTTTCCCCACAGTAATGACATACCACCTGACGTATCATCCAAACAACACGTCATACACCCATCAAAAAACCCGTCCCGAAAATAGACAGCTCTGACGTTCCATATAAAAGCATATTTTCTGATCGTAGCTTTGATGATTAAACAATCTCGGTATAACATTGATTTATAGTAAGTCGAGAAAAGGTTGACTGTTGTTCTTTTGAGTTCTAGTCACAGAATATTCAAATCAAACGTAACGAAAATATTCTTATGCACAATGCCTTAATCCGTGAATTAACAGCCTTGAAAAAACCTTTAACATTTCTTACCCTGTCCTTTTTTCCAGCGAAAGTATCAACATTAATAAACAAGGAAAATTCAAATGGACTTGAGTCCATTTGAATGTACGGTTTTTTACTGTATTTTTAAGGAACCTTAGTCTACAGCACTCTTTTTTTTGTTTGCAGATGCCAAAAAAGAAATTCAAAATATATCTTTAAATTAAAGGCCTGTCTGTTCAGACATATTGTAACTAAGGCAATGCACATTTTTTTTGAAGAAGAACAACAACATGTTTGTTCAGCCTTTTGTTTCCATAAATCTCTTGATGTTAATGGTGATAATTATGATACTGAAACTTTGTTTTGTTAAGTAACAAAATAACATGAATTTCATGGAATAACATGCTTTGACAGAATAACAAACATGCTACTATAGAATAACATATTTGTTATTCTATAGTACTTGTAATATCAATGATGATAATAAACTATGACCATGCTTTGATTACTTTGATATAATTCAACATAAAGACCAGGTGAGCCACAATCACTGTCGTAGCAAAGTACGACCGGGATACAGACAGAATTTTTAACTTTAGATATCTTTTTTCTTCGTGAGCCGAATTCTATTATTTAAAAAAACATTAAACATAAACATTGTATAATTTTACATCATTTGAAAGCTCTCTAAATTCATATTTTGAAATATATAAGCAGATCTGGAATTTTTACTTTTAAAAAAGAAAACTAATAAACTAATTTATACCTGTCGTTTCAGCATTTTTCAGCATTTTTCTAGCAGCTTAGATGCACTAAGTTTAACCATTTACAAACAAAAGAGTAAACAGTTTTGACAATTATGTTTAAATATGTAAAATATGAGTTTACAGACCTTTAACATGATATAAGATACTGAACTGTTTGATGAAAAATGACTCTGTAACTGAAATTACAAAATTATTTTGTTTTGCATTTTTATCAAACGCCATATTTTGCCAACCTTCAAAAAGTTACCTGTATCTCTTATCAGTTACTTGTTACTATTAATAGATTTCAAAACATTCCTACACAATATTACCAGACAGTCACGTGATTCTCTCCGAGGATTTCCGGAATAACACAACTTCGCAAATTGATTCAACAGGCAGTACATCGTAAAAATACGTAATGCTTCGGCAATAATCGGATTTTCTAACAGCCAATCAAAACATGGAATTACATAATATTGGATAACACTAACCCCGCTCCAATTGTACATATAGGAATATAATACTGGCAATTTTCCGTACAGAAAAATGAGAATTATGATTGTTTGATAAGAGGAATATCAGGGTAATACAAATCCAGTATTTTTGTGCTACGGACAGTTTATAAAAACTCTAACTGTACAAAATTTCATCTTCCAACAAGCGAGATGTGAATGAGTAACGATGTCGCATATCACCAAAATCCATTGCAGCTTATATAGGTATATTAGTTAAAAGATAGAGAAAAGCACCAGAGTCAACGTGTGCGAGCACTTGCGTGCATCTACTGACTCCTACTGGAAAACTGTATTGGTACATGTTGTCAATCATATAGTCACTCATCTAGTCACTAACCAAACAAGCAGGCAGACGATGACATCGTATTTTAGACCACTGTCTAATAAGTTTCGCATCTAATCAACATCGTGATAACTATGATCAATTCGTTATTACATAAAGCAATGAATTTTTTGGTCGAGTTTGGGAAGGGACGGGGGTTATGTTAAGAACTTGGTTTCTTTCTAATACTTCTTGCCTTTCTTTTCGTAAAAACCCGAAAAATAAGACAAATTAAACCTAATCAGTTGCTTCAGCGTTATCAGTGTGTTATCAATCGTCACAAGGGCTTAACGTTACGTACCCTTCAGATGTGTGAACATATTTTGATACCGGGCGTAGGCAACCTAAATCCAGTTTTTATCGCTATCTGTTTGTACAATAATGTCAATAAACTATGTCATCTTTTAACTAATATGTGGGAAAGTGCTTTGAGTGCTTTAATTAGAGACAAGAGAAGTAGGACCGAACCAAAGAGGTCGCCAGGCTAGGCATAAATGCACTGCAAAAGATAGAAAAAATGAGAAATAAAGAAACAACCTGTTATTTGTTCACTATTTTCTGCTACTGTTCTACTTGACACACAGACAACTGTTTTCTATCCTACTTAATACAGACATATCTGCTTTTTTGGTCTGCTTTACATAGAGACACAAGCTTTTTATTTCTTCTTAAAACATAGACAACTGCTTTATGTCCTCCTCAACACTATGTCACTTGCTGACTGCCCTGGTATGCATACAAACACTGTTTTTGTCCTACTTTATTCACATACTTGCTTCCTTTCCTACATAACACACCAACACCTGCATTCTGTCCTTCATCATACACAAATACTCGCTTCCTGTCCTACATAACATAAACACATGCTTTCTGTCCTATTTCACATACAAATACTCACTCCTTGTCCTACATAACACAAACACCTGCTTTCTGTCCTACCTCACAAACAAATACTTGCTTCCTGACCTACATAACACACACACAAAAACCTTTTTTCTACTTCAAACTCAAATACTTGCTACATGTCCTAAATAATACACAAACACCTGCTTTCTGTCCTTGTACATATACCAACAACTGTTTTCTGTCCTACTTCACATACAAATATTCACTTCTTGTCCTACATAACACAAATACCTGCTTTTTGTCCTACTTAACAAACAAATACTTGCTTGTCCTACATTACACAAAAAAACCCTGTTTCCTACATCAGACACAAATACTTGCTGCATGTCCTAAATGATACTCAAACACCTGCTTTCTGTCCTTGTACACACACCAACAACTGTTTTCTGTCCAACTTCACATACAAATACTCAATTGTTGTCCTACATAACACAAACACCTGCATTCTGTCCTACTCCACACACAGATACTTGCTTCCTGTCCTAAATAACACACCAGCACCGGCTTTCTGAACATGTACACATACCAATACTTGCTTTCTGTCCTACTTCACATACAAATACTTGCTTCCTGTCCCAAATAACACACGCACGCATACACGCACGCATCAACATCTGCTTTCTGTCCGACTTCAAATATAAATACTTGCTTCCTGCCCTAAATAACACACGTACGCACGCATCAACATCTGCTTTCTGTCCTACTTCAAATACAAATACTTGCTTACTGTCTTAAATAATACACACAAAATCCGGGTTTTTTATACTTGTACACACACCAACTTAAAAGATCTCTCTAATTATATACATGTAATTATACAAATTTAGAAACAAATAAGGGAGCAATACCTGTTAGAAGGAACGTGTTTTGGGGAAAAGTTGGCTTTACAAGACAAGGCAAATTTATTTCAAACCGTAGGGCTAAACAGACCAGTTGGCAATAAAGGTATTGTATAGTAGTGGACAATCCGACAGTGTGTAAAACGAATTCGAAATATAATAACAGTTTTAGAGAAGTTATCACCATACCTAACAATAAACGCAGACTATACATTTAAGCTAACGGGAATACAACAAAACAAAAGGTCAGCCCACTGGGTAATTAACTGTACAAAAAATAAGTAAAAATATTAAATGCATATTACGTGTATACGTTTTGCAAATTTGTTGTGATTTGGTTTTACCATTACTGGAATGATGACACGGTAGAACTGTAGAACAGAAACGTATTAAATATATAATTTTTGGTTCGTTACTCATAAGATGACTTGACATATTCTATTTTTAAGACTAACATTATTTCTTGATATCAACGACTCCAGGCAAACTCCTCTACATTCACGTGTTGTACGTTACAAACTTGCTCATAAACTAGGTTATCTCTAAAACGAATAGAACTACATAATCTATATATATTTAGTTAAAAAGGTTTCAGGGTACTAAAGATCGGTAACAATTTAAGGACACTGCCTCCGGAAGCTTTGTACTGCAAAATCTTAAGTTTAGCAATGTATTTAGGGGCGTTTTGGGATGAGCTTAGATTTCTGTTTCAAAATGGCCGTTTTGCATTATTGTTTGGTAAACTGCTAGTTTAAGTGACAGTATGTAAGTGCCAATGAATTTCCGTACATATCTTACAAAAAAGCCGCTTCTTTTAGAAAGCTCGTCTAAAACACAGTAAATGTTTAAATCGAGCATGTCAGTTTAAACATTTATACTTCTTACATTTAAATTCCCTTTTTAAAAAAGGAATTGGTTTGATGAGCAAAACCTGACATAATGACGTTCAGAGTGACGTTATTACTGTATTGGAGGAAAAATTACCTTTACCGACCTCTGCTTTAAAAAAAAGAAAGAAAAAATATACACACTATACTACTCACGTGTAGCCTTTGAGTTTACATGTCTCAGTCGAATTAACCTGTGTCGAGAAACTAATGTGACAGTCCAATTAAAGTACGTGCCAGATATGGTTTGTAATTTCCCAGGCTTTCGTGACTTCATGCAATTCGCTCCCAGTCAAGCCATAAACAAAAATTATGAATGGAATGCCTCAAGACCGCTGTAACAGATTCAACGTACCTTGAAACCGGAAATTGACAGAAGGAAGCTATGTTGAACCCAGAAACTATAAAACGGTTTACAAAACAGAATGCTCTGTTTATTTTGTAATTTTGTCATTTCTAAATAAATGTTAATGTGCAAATACTTTTTGGTGGCAGATACCAGATTCACATTGATATTCAGTGATCGACGGCATTTCAAACTGTTAACTACTCACTTATAATCCCAAAACAGCAACCTGAAATGAGAAGTGCAGTGATTTGTACCGGACCGGCGTGAAGACAATTTACAATAAAAACATAAATTTCAAACCAAACTCTTTTCTAAAATCAACAGCTTCACGAAAGAGACTGCCCATAAGCTGCAATCATCTACCCGTGTCCTAGGCAAATTCTATGAAACAGACTAGTCGCCCAGAATTTTAAGGCCTACGATATCTAGAGTTGTAATACTACATGCTTATTGTTCGTCTTCCAAGGCACAACTAAGGTGGGTGATTTCTGCCGTATCTTTTTTTTCGTATCGGCGGGTTTGGAAAGGCACCGTCACGACAGTACGCCGACAAGCCAAATAACCTTTTTGGCGTTTCGCCGCGCTAAAATATCGTTCTGGTGTGTCCGCGTGCTGGCGAACTTCAAGACGCCTCGGCACGAAATAACGATACAGAAAGGTCGCCGATACGATATTTTCATACGCGAAACAACGGCAAGACGCTAGTAAAATGTATCGTTCCGGCGACCCTCTTTTTGCGTCTCGGCGCGTTTAAATGTCATCTAGGCGTTCTGGTACGTCTTGGGAGCCGTACGAGCACACGACAAATGAGCGCGCCGATACAACAGACTTTGTAATTGTGTTCTCGCCTTCCAAACCCACCGATACGAGAACTCGATATTGCAGAAATCAGCCACCATACACAACTAAATCAGAAAGTGCTAGATAGCTTTACCCCGTTTTGCCTCATACCACTCACACGGCCTGCTACTGAACTTCTACAGCTGACACCAGTGAAATAACCAGCTTTCATTAGTTTCGAATTTTAAGCTCCTACTTCATATGCTCATCAAAAATGAAAAACTTCATCCTGATCACTCTAAACACTGATATTCTCATTGCTTTAGAGTCTCTAGACTTTAACAATCAACATATCAATCCATCCTAAAATCTAATATATAATTATATGTTAATAATTATATTAATCAATATTTTCTATATAACCAATTCGAAAATATGACTAATAACTGTTATGTGCTACTTATGCTTGATTTAAAAATCAGAATTTTGTCTATCCATCCTTTACCGAAAATATGGATCTAGGCGGTTGCCTGAGTACAGAAAGGAACAATATGATTCACATCGTTAGTGAAGAAAACGACTGCCGTGAACGTTTAACTGTATATTAAACAATCACAGCGCTATAGCGCCGAGTGCCCTAACTAAACTATTACATTTCATGACCTACTATGTTTTCAGGATTCGCCTCAATGTCTATTCCTGTGTACGTGGCCGAGGCTGCCCCAGCTGATATACGAGGACGACTGGTCACCATCAACCAGCTGTTTATAACTATTGGCATCCTTGTGTCCAGCATTGTCGCCGGATTGTTCAGTACCATGCAGGAGAACGGCTGGAGGTTAGTATGTGTTATATAAGAGGGAGTCATACAGTTTTGCAATTTCTGTCGGTCCGCCGATAAACCAGCTGATTTCCGATCAATTACTAAAGAATGCATGTGCCTATAGACTTTATACTTATTATAGCTGTTTAAGGTATGATGAGATGGCCCGTTTTGGTTTGGGAATGTATCAAACGTCAAACCACTTCGACTATAGTTTCTGATTATCTTTGAAAGGTCAAAACCACAGGAACCTGCACCTCATATACTCTTTCCGATGAATTACTCGAGATGAATGATTTAAGATCCCCGGTCATTTAAGTATGATCGGGTATGATGTATAGTTAACTCTGTTGTTAAAATCTAATCTATCTAAGGAAATTGCTGGAAAGCGAAGTATTTTCATGATTATTTAATTATTTTGCTCTGGTAAGTCTAGATCTATTATCTTTCATTATATAGATTCGTTCATTTTGAGGCTTATTCACTCATCTTTTGTCTTCGTTTTTTTTGTTGAGTTTTTAGCTTTTACACTATATAAACTTAAATAAGCAAATGTTTTATATGCAGGTACATGTTGGGTTTGGCAGGAGTGCCGAGCGTGATACAATTTTTCGGTTTTATCGGCTTGCCGGAAAGTCCAAGATGGCTGATGGAGAAAGGACGAGTCGAAGACGCCAGGAAGGCATTACAGCAAATCAGGAAAGTTAAAAGAGTTGATAATGAGCTGAAAGAGATTGAAATGGCCATTGAGATGAACAAACAGGCTGAGAGAGAAGGTAACGTAAACATAAATGGTTGTTACCTCTCTTTGACATCCATAGATTCACAGTGGCTGTTCGTGGCGTTAACTAACCCTTTCAAACTTACATAAGTCAGCCTTCTTACGCAATCCTAGGAAATATTTAGCTAGTTTTATGTTGGCAATATCTCCACACACATGAAACCTTCGACAGTTCAAAATAATGGAGGACTTTTGCGACAAGATTTTTTCAGCCACGATTAGTTGACGGTTCTTTCACAATTCACGAGAGAGAAAAACTTGATTAAACATACCTTGATTGAAAGAGTTATCAGTTATCTATTAAACTATATTGAAGAAAATTCTCAGTGAATCATTGAAAAACGTTCGTTTCCTGGTGGTCAAAAACTTAGACCACCGCTGTACGCGTAATCAGTACTGAAAAATCAATAAATGGCGATTTCCTCTGTTACTGTGATATTCTGATTCATAACTATCTAAACATGTGTACTTTGAAGTAGTTCAGCTATAAGTTACATTGGCTAGATATTTGTTTTAAGTCCTTATAAAGTACACCAGACTTTTGGCCAAAGTCCTGTTTACTAGAGAATAATATGTACCAACGCACACAAAGTAGTTTTCTACAATACATTTATTATACTGGATAAAGGACACACAGTAGCTAACATAATAAATAGTCTGTTCTTTAACTACAGAAAATGTTCTCAATTTGGAAGATGTAAATACCCGTTAAGTATTTAGTAACAAATCTGTAGTGTCCTAATGCGAAGCTAATCATATAAGAGGGATTCATATATTTTGTACTAGAAAGTCAAATATACAATTTATTTAGAAAACATTATATACCGAGAGTTTGTTGGATAAAACCAAACATGTATAAACTTGTGGAACTTCTGAAAACGAATAATGAACAAATGGTAAGAAATTTAGGTACATATTTTCAACGCTTTTAATCTGAGAGATACCCTTGTTTAAGTTGGCATTGTTATAAAACATAAGCTATATTCTAGTAATATATATCTATACAGACAAACGTCTCATAATAATTTATATTTATATTATCTTTCACCGTTCTCAGAATATTTACTTTGTAAACCGTACCTTTGTCTTCTGACCTTCTCCGTTGGTTTGCTTTTGTTCGTATTGTAATGACTGTTATACAAGTGTTTTAACTTAAATGACACTGTGCGTCAGATCGTGTGTTTACTATATTGTATGTAGTTACGTTTGTCATGATATGTACCACTGTTCGTCGAACGTCTTTATTATGAATTTGTAAAGTCGTCATAGGCTTTTAAGCCTTAATAACTGAATAATGTGTCTGTCATGATTGTTTAGCAATTTACCAGACAAAATAAATGTCTACATTTTTAATGACTGAATAACTAAAAAATGCTAAATTTTTGCCGCTTTTGGCCTGGTGTATAGCATGAAAATGCATGTTTTTTTTTAAATCAGTTTAAACATTTTACACGAAATAAAAATAGTCTGAGGTTATGTTATTTTACTCCGGTACAAAAATATATATTTTAGACTGACCATTTTAGGTCGTTAGGCAGCCAAGCCACTTTATGATCACCTTATGTTTAAAAGACTAATCAATGCTGCTAGAGTTAATCATGTTAGAAACTGCCTCAAAACAACCATTTCTTCACTAATCTGAAACTTATCATTGATCTATAAAAATATATAGACTCGTTGACTGGACCTAGGGAGTCAAAATTTGCTTTGACAGATCCTGGACTTTCAGGACACGGTGTCCTGGAACGGCATTGACTGCTGAACATTAATGGTTTCCATTGTAACAGGTGGTGTAAACTCGTAGCTCGACCGGACTTGAACCCATGGCCTTTCGCTCACCAGGCGGACACTCTACCAACTGAGCTACCAGGCCACACAATGTTACCTATCTATTTATCACCAATAAGTGTACCCGGCTACATAATGTACTCAAGGGAATCATTATCTGAAGTCCCAGGAGAATCTGTTTATTCAATTAACATTTCATCTCAAATTCTTTGAGGTCATCGAGGATAAAAATATTAAGAATAACATGGAATCTTAAAACAGGAAAAAAGTGGCATAAATTGAGATTTTGAATATTCGACTATTTGATAATTTTTGAAGAGGCAGGTTAACTGAAGAAAAAAGTAGTGTTTCACAAGTAGTTTGTCCTTCCTCATCGACCTTGCATCTAGAAAAGATTTTCTATGCAAAAAATGTGAAAAAAAACCGAAAGGAAATCAATCTAGAATGTTCCTATAAATGGGACCTAGAATCATGACAGATAAAACGAGGAAAATCATGATGCAGTTTTAACAAATGGGGTTTATAAGTATGATATTGGAAAACAGAAGACATACAGAAACAGAATATTAATCAAAATATTTATTTGAAGATCATTTGATTGAATGAAACGTTGTGTTCATAGCAACAATCTGGTGTTGCAATGGATTACTGACCTTGTTCCCAAGCTATCTCTCTTGAGCTAATTACCGGTGTTATTTCTGGAAGGAAATAGAATTTTGTATATTTTCTCAAAATGAAAGAAAGTACATGTACCAGGAAACTGTTTTGAAACTGACTTTTAACAATAACTGAAAGTCCAGCCTCAGAAGTGGCACGAAGGAACATCGAAGGATACATTGAAACCATTGACTGAACAAATGCGCTTTATCGTAAAAAAGAAACTTATCCTTGACCTTTTTTCAATAATGTTATGACCTCCGACCCAAATTTGGGCATTAACTAGTAATAAAATAGTTTAACTGCCAATTTGAAAGGTCTTCAAGGAGCTGGCTTTTGACTTACCGATATGACAACAAAATACATTGTTTAAACTCGTGAGCTCGTATTTGAAATGCTGCATAGATGGCCAAGTGAGTATGAAACCACTAAATGACAACATGGTAGATTATTCTTTTTTACGTAGTCGAAGTTAATATCTACGGTGGTTAACTAGATAAGGTTGAAAACCCCAAGTTCTAAGAAGTATGAACAAATATTTTCAAGTCTTCCGTACACTGAAATTGATCTAAAAAAAATCAAGGACGGCGTTAAAGACAAATAAATTTTTTTTTTGCTAAACCTGTTCTTCAAATAATACTCAGGAAGCGAATTCGGACTTGATTTCATAATTCACTTTCTTGTCTGAGAGCAAGACGTTGTCTGTATTGATTGGTTACATCTTGATAATTATCGTCTTAAAATATCAGCTGTTTCAACAAAGCCGAGCCCATGAGGAGCATACTGAGTTGACATCAAACAAATTTTCACCAGTTAATTCTTTGCGCTTTTACAAAATTCCTTGAGAAATTAAAAAGAAAAAAATCCATCCGCCGCAGGAAGCGGTTCAGCGTCTCATTTCCTGTCCCGGGACGATGTCTTCAAATATAGCACAAACTTAACTTGTCGATTATTAAAGTTCGTTGACAAGAATCACTTAAAAAGATGTAATAGCTCTTGTTCCTTGACCTAGATTTTTTTTCATCTAGTAACGAATGTGTTACATAAAATGTCCAATTCGTTCAAAATACTGCTTACTAGCAAGGTAACTTAAAACTTGCATATTTTAAAGAATATGGTACATGGTATTCCGATTTTCTGACCCTTATACTGTTTGACCTCGACTAACAGTCTGAAATAAAGTTAAAAACATATTGTGGCATTTCATATTTTATTTTAAGTTCATCCGGACAGTAGCAGTCAAGTTAGCTTTACTCTAAAGAAAATGTCGGGTGTATGATCATTTATAATGGTTCCGTTGGCTCTAATAACCAGGGACCTTATAGGTGCGTTCGCGAAATGGTCATATACTTATGTATGTTTTTAATTACTCATTCATGATTATTAACAATCTATTTTATCTATAATTTACATTTTTATATATTCGTTGTTGTTTTTTTTGTAATACAGGAGGGTCTGGTGTATTGTTGCGTATGTTAAGGACTCAACCAGTGAGAAGGGCGCTCTTTCTTGGCTGTGGTATGCAGCTCTTCCAGCAACTGTGTGGTATCAACACGGTCATGTAAGTTTAATTCAAAACGTGGTTTCGCTTTTATTTCATGGTTTCGGAAGGTAATGGTATCGGATCAAGTCCCGTCAGTTCAATGCATCTGTCTTACAAAATCGTTTATTAAGGTGTTGAAATACAGGTTACATTCCGTATATTCGAACATGTTTGTGCCTGTAAGACGTCTATACTGAATAAATACTGCAGTGGTTTACCTGGAGCTAACTGGAAAAGTGTAAGTTTAGAAAATGACGCTAAGACTAGCAAAGTGGTATCTGCATATTGAAAGTTAATCAAGATTAATGTCTGTTCTGTACAACTTACCTGTCGAATGTACATAACTTCCAACATTTGCAAGTCGTCAGCTCAATAAATTCTTTCTAACCTTGAATTAGCCGAACTGAAAGATTCCAACACGCCTAATTCCTTCAAAGAAAAAGAAACATTCATTTGCAAACATAATCAGCGAAGAATTTAACAATTGTCTAGCATTGCCACTTTCAGGGACTGTCACAAATAATCTGTAATTCAAAAAGCTTTTGATTGCAGTTACTACAGTGCGTCCATTTTGAAACTTGCCGGTTTTCCCGTAGAACTAGCCATCTGGCTGGTATGTGTACCAAATACGGTCAACACCCTCTGCACATTTATTGGTATCTGGTTGGTCGAAAGAAGTGGAAGAAGATGGTTGACAATCTTCAGCATGATCGGTAAGAACATGATTATATACTGAGGTCTCATATTTGATTCTATCCGAAGATCAACTATAGAAAAAATGAAGACTTCTTAACTGGAAGTACTTTCATTTGACGATTAATATCAACTGGAGTTATCAATGAGACGGCGTGTCGCGCTCATGAGTAAGGTCGGTAGCTCAAAGTTCAATGTCACATTTCGGCTACAATTTTGCTTGTACGGCATGTAACTTGGCCTAGGTTGGGGGGATTTCAAAACTGCTTGGCCTAAATTTTTCTCTAAATGAGACGGTGTGTTGCGTGCATGAACCATGTCGGTAGCTCCAAAGTCAAGGTCCCACTAAGAGGTCAAAGATCAAACTAAGCTGTAATTCTGCTAGTCAGGGCTGTAACTTGGCTTTTGTTGATGGGATTTCAAAATTACTTGCCACAAAAGTTTGCCTCAATGAGATGGTGTGTCTCGGGCATGAACCAGGTTGGTAGTTCAGAGGTCAAGGTCACACTTAGAGGTTGAAGGTCATGATCAATCACACTATATTTAGCTGCCAGGCATCCCAAAAGCTATACATGTATAAACATTCTTATATTCGTCGAGCTACTTCATTTGTTCCTATTCACTGTTCCTTCAATAGCAATGTGTTCTAGCCGTATCATAGCGACATCGGGGAGCATCCATTGCTGTCACCGATATTCTTGTTTTTCCTGTTTTATCTCCAAGGCATGTAACTCTCCATTTAGTATTTTTATCATTGAGTATTGTTTAATTTCCACCAATGACAATTGAAGAGATCTCTTAAAGGAAGAGTACACAAGGACTATAACTCTCATATGTTATTCACATTTGTTACTTTTTAGCTTATCTGAGCAGGTTCGAGCTATTGTGATCAACCTGTGTCCGGCGTCCGTAGTCAATCGTCAGTTGTTCGTCGTCAACATTTTACTTTAATGACATTGATCTCCTCCTAAACAACAAGATTTTCTTTTAACCAAACTTTTTAATGTTCCTTATGTTGCCTTTTTCTAAAAGTGCTCAAATCGTTCCGCTACATTGCACATAAGGGCTGCAAAAGCTAAAAATAGAAAAGAAAATCAAACAACATCTCCTAACGGTAAGGATATTTTCCATCAAATTTCACAGAAATGTTCTTTACATAGCCTTTTATTAAAAATACTAAAATTGTTCTGCTCCATTGAACACAATAAGCTAAAAATAGATTTTCGTCAATATTTGGCTTCAAATGACATCTCCTCACAAGCTGCTATCTCGAAATTGCCTCTGCCGCATGGGTTTTATTTATATAAAATATGAGATTTTTGAAAACCTTCAATAAGAAAATGTACTATTGCACCTGATGTTTGCTTAACATCGACCCTCAGCCAAAGTACTCAGGTGCGCGATCCAGGGCCATCATGGCCCTATTGTTAATTTTTGTCCTGGCAATTTCTTTAAGACCCATACAGAAACTTCAGTTTGAAACTTCATGTATGAACAGACCTTACAAAGAAGGAATGCGATGCACAAAGATCATAACTTCTGATGACTGCTTGTTTTTAGTTATTTCCTTTTGTTATTGTTCATACTGAATTTTTCGGGACCCTTGGGGTTACAGACTTTATTGTTAGATTGATTTCATAATGAAGATCTATGCACTAGAACCATAACTATGCGATCTAACTATGTTTCAATAGTTAATGTGTGTTATTTTTCTTACTGGAGTTGAATAAAATCTTTGGTACTTGGAATGTTATTCTTATATGAAACAGAGTGTACTTCATCAATCGTTTCTAACGATTATGTTTGTATGAATTTTGAATAAAATTTTTTGTTACAGGTGTGATGATTGGTCTAGCAGTTTTAGCTATAGGATTCCAGCTGTCCATTAAGTTCACTCCAGAAATGAAAGTCTATGAGGCGGGCATGTTCAACAACCAGCTGTCAAATGACACAAACAAGTGCTTCCGGTTCAAGTACGAAATCAAATACCTATCTTTCGGGCTTACCGATAGCGGTCTAAATAAAGATAAATGTATAGAAGGCTAAATTTGACTCGTGGTTTATAACTGTCTTTTTATTTACAGCATATAAAAAAGGCTGTGCTCTATTTATAATCCATCTTTCATGCACGGTCTCACACACTGGAAACCGCTTTCTGGTGACGTACCCCTTTCGTTCGACTACAGTAAGGTATTAATTTTTCCCACGTTCTAAATAGAGGACGCTCTATTCTTCCTAGCGTTTCTTATCAACAACAAAAAAAACGTTTTGGTTTCATAGCTAAAACGACAGTAAAGATATAACTGATGCTTCAGTAGGAAATTCAAGAAAATTTACGTACAATAATTAAGAAAACTCGGTTTAAGTAAAGTTTAAGTCAATACTGTGAGTTATATCCTAACTAAATATTGCAGCCTTTGTGAAGATTGTATTTCTGACGAAAACTGCGGCTTTTGCTACGAGAAAGACGACCCAGATACAACTGGAAGTTGTTTGCCAGTTTACGAGGACAAACCTGAACGTTATGCGTACTTCCAATTCAATGACACACGTGTCACACATTCTCTAATCGAGGCCACTTTCCGTTGCAACAAGACTAACACTTGGGATACACCACGCGGTGACAGATTTTACGGCTGGGCCGACAGTTTTTGTCCTACTAAATACACGTGGATGGCAGTGCTTGGACTGGCCTTGTTTGTGATGGGATTTGCTCCAGGTAAAAGCATGTCGTGATTTAAGATGCTGAAAGGGAGAGCTTTAGTTTTTCAAGCTGCAAATCATCAGTAACGTTGCCAGTATGCAAAATTGAAGAATAGTTTAGATCATTTATTGTTCACTATCTTTACTTTGCGCAAGATAAGACAATCTGATGAACATTAACAGCTCAAAATCTTCAAAGGTCTTGTCAACTTGCATGTAACATGTATTAAAAGTTTTACGTATGTAGTGAATTTATATGTTTACAAAAAAAGCTTGAAAGTAAGTTTGTACCGTATAGTAGGATCCAGGCCATTGAATGTTTCTGTTTTTTCATACATTTCAGGTCTTGGTCCTATGCCTTGGACCATCAACTCAGAGATCTATCCTATGTGGGCAAGGAGTACTGGTACTTCCCTGGCAACAGCCACAAACTGGGTATTTAACCTGATTGTCTCCCTGACCTTCCTCTCGCTACTAGAGAGCATTGGAAAATATGGTAACTTTCTCAGAATATCTTAAGAATTGATATGCAATTTGCT
Source organism: Cyclina sinensis (assembly GCA_012932295.1). Taxonomy (NCBI): domain Eukaryota; kingdom Metazoa; phylum Mollusca; class Bivalvia; order Venerida; family Veneridae; genus Cyclina; species Cyclina sinensis. The sequence goes on from JAAONU010000013.1 coordinate 6,099,179, forward strand.
GCTTACAACGATTCTACGTTTTAACAAAAAGATACACCGAATTCAAATGAAGATACGAAAAGAAAGCAAAATAAAATATACATTTACGTTTTAATACATAAATATGAAACACCAGAGGTATATAATTATGTAATAATAACTGTTGGTTTGCTTAACATGACTTAACACCACGTAACATTATGTTATCTGACTATGTTTTTTTTTTTCCATTTACGATCGTATTACATGTACATATATAAACAGAACAAAAATATGAAAACTGACACAACGAAAATTTTCGTTTAATTAAGGATTTAAGTTTGCTTTACTTCTAGTGAATTGAGGTAAAAAAAGTAGATTATGGTAAATGGGTGCCCGCATAATGCCGTTAATTCCATATGAATTATTTGACTGTCACAGTTACGTCTGGTATAAGATATATTTGTAATACTATGCAGTTAACCGTTGACATGAGCACCGCCTGCAGGTGCCAACGCTCAACTGTCTCAGCTTCATGGCACGAACACATCACTAACATAATTTCTTCTGCTTCCAAAGTTCTAGGATCTATGCAAATGCTCAAGTTCAGGTTAAATCGTGCAACGCTTAACCAAATTTATGTGTCATATTTAAGACCAATACTAGAATATGCTTCAATTGTGTGGGACAACTGTACTATACGCGATAAAGAATCTTTAGAAAAACTTCAGTATGAAGCTGCACGAACCGTAACTGGTCTAACACGCTCAGTATCCATTGAAAAACTCTTAACTGAAATTGGTTGGATATCGCTATCTGATCGACGCAAAATGCAAAAGCTAATTTTAGTGTATAAAGAAAAACGTGGGTTTTTGCCAGAATATCTTTCAGATTTATTTCCGCCTACAATACAAGAAACTATTCCTTACAATTTAAGATTCAACCCTAACTATGTCACTGTTCCAAGACGCTTAGAAATTTTTTCCAAATCAGTAATTCCGTCTTCTGTTAAGTTGTGGAACGAATTTGATAATGAAATAAAAAACTCACCAAGTCTCTCAAGTTTCAAAGCAAACCTTAAAAATCACTTTAAACCACCTATTGTTCCAAAATGGTTTTTTAGCGGTGACAGAACGTTTTCTGTTTATCATGCAAGAATTAGAAATCAGTGTAGTGATCTAAACGATGATCTATTTCGAAATCATATTAGGCAGAACTCTCTTTGTGACTGTGGAAGTCCTTGTGAAGATGCTAACCATTACTTCCTAGTTTGTTCCAGATTTACTCGTCATAGATATATTTTGTACCAGTCTACGTTTATTTTTCAACCTCTAACATTACATGACTTATTATTTGGTAAAGAAACTCTTTCAGAGGAAGAAAATGCATATATTTTTATTGAAATACAGAAATTTATAAAGCGAACAGAAAGATTTAAGTAATATCTGTGATATTTTTTGACATATCATTTTTACATTTTTGTTGTATCCCGCCATCGGTATTGACATTAAATGTATGACATCGGTTGGAGGGTTTGAGATGTTGGGGGCAGCGTAGCACAGTTTTTTTGTTTTTTTTTTTTTTTTGTTGTTGTTATTTTGGAGCAATTCCTTCTATCTTATTGTTGATTTAATCCTCATTTGTTAAATTCTAGTATTTTGCCTTTAGGTTTCTTTCTTTCCTCCTGCTTTTTGTTCCTTCTTCTCTATTGACTAAAACATATTTTCTCAATTTCGATTGTATAATTACTAAATCGGTTATATAGACTATAAAACAGACACTTAGGAAAGGGCTGTTCCTAATGTTGTTAAAACTTGTAGCCCAATCCATTTGCACATTTTTTCGATTTATGTTTCTCTGTTTATACAAATGTCGAAACTGCAATAAAATATTATTAAGATTAACTGTCTCAGCTGTAGTAGATATTTGATTAACTGACCTCAAGAAAAATAGAGGTGACCTTCTTAATAAGAGGAACCATCCTATGAAGTTTTAAGGATGTGTGTCAAATGAAACGCAAGCTATTGAGCGGAAATAGATTTCAAATTGAGTATTTTACTCAATAGGGGCAATCAACCTAGGAAGTTTGAAAGGTAATCCAGTTATTCAGCGGAAGAAATTTTTAGATTCAAGGTCACTGTGACCTTGACCTTTGACCTACTAACCTCCAAAACAATTCGGGATGTCTAATCAAGCAGACAATCATCCTATGACATTTGAAGACCGTGGGTCAAACAGTCCTTAAGTTATTGAACGGAAACTGTGACAGACGGACGGGACAAAAAGCAATGTGTCTCCCTCGGATATGGGGAGACATAGATACTATCAGTAATAACAAAGATACTGCAAATTATAATGAATTTTAAGGATTTTCCTAAGTTGAAAAGGGGGCATTATTCTGAAAATAAAGACGACAGAATTATATAACTAAAGGTATTGATGTGTGGTGTCATTATGAAGAAGTAGTGCGAGTTATAAGAGAATATAAGAAGTAATGACAGAGATATTTGAAAATGTCAAAGTATTTGCACACAGGCGACGAGGGAGCTATGACAATACGCACTTTGACGTTTTCTTCGAAAACAGCCGAGTTAAAAATATTTCTAGAATATTTAGGAACCTGCAAATCATCTCAGATGCAGAGGCTGGTCGTGTTCTGTGCTGCATGTTTCGAAGGAAAAAATACTTTTTGTTTGGGTTGAGAGTAAAAACAAGACTATTCGCTATTATGTTTTTTTAAATATCTTAAATACATACCCTGTTGTTTTCAGGGACATTCTGGTTGTATTTTGGAGTTTGCTTCATTGGAATGCTGTTTATGTGCTTTATGTTGCCGGAAACGAAGAATAAATCTTTAGAACAAGTACAAGAACTCTTCATGTCATCTGAATACAAGGAAAAGTACCTGAGAGAACAGCAGGCAAAGAATGAGGCATCCACAGATACGAAGTTTTGAGAACACTGGCAAAATTGTGTTGATTTTAGGAAACACAGAGATCTGAATTTTGAAATAAACATGTTTACATTAGTTATATGTACATGTATCATGTGACATCAAGCAACCAGCGGGATACCAACTAATGCGACTTTTCTAGAAAAGGTATTGCATTTGGCTTTGGTAATTCATGCATTTGTGGTACATTGTGCCAAAACAAAGTTTTAAAAACGTTGAAGTAATTTTCGTTTCTTTTCAGCACGTTTATTTACAGACAATACAGCAGTATATCAAAATGACATACCAAAAACAAAACCTCAGTTACTTTTGTTTTCTTGAAAGTATTTCCAAAAACTTTCCCGGAAAAAGACTACAATTCAAGTTTGCCGCATTTACGTGGAAATAAATATTTAAAAATCAAGGAATACAAACTGGTTTTGCAAAACATTTTCCAGCATATGTTACATGTTGGTAGTATGTCCAAGACACCAAAAAGTCACGTAAGTTGGTCATCACATTTTTCCGTTTTCTAAAACTAAAAGTTTAAAACAGAAAATAGAAATATAGATCATAATCATATGTACTAACATACACAATTTGTGTCACTCTCATAGCTATTTTTGTAATCATTCTATGTATACCTAAACATTACATCATTTTACCTGAAAGTGATTCATTCTGTGCCTTCCTTTGTTAATACCAGTCTGAAGTCAATGGCTTCCGATTGGCCAGGTTGGAATTTAACTCATTCTTGAAAAAAAAATCAGAGGCCTGAAACCTCAGACTGGTCCTAAAGCTGTATATAGTGGATTTTACAAACCAGGTTCATTCATGAAAATGTGGTGTATACAGACTTGCTAACTAAAGTAAAGTAAACATTCCTGTTTGCCCGTAAGTAAAGTCTGTTTACCTTGCTTTAGGAACATTCCTGTTTGCCCATAAGTAAAGTCTGTTAACCTTGCTTTAGGAACATTCCTGTTTGCCCGTAAGTAAAGCCTGTTAACCTTGTTTTAGGAACATTCCTGTTTGCCCGTAAGTAAAGTCTGTTAACCTTGCTTTAGGAACATTTCTGTTTGCCCATAGGTAAAGTCTGTTTTGTTTTAGGAACATTCCTGTTTGCCCATAAGTAAAGTCTGTTAACCTTGCTTTAGGAACATTTCTGTTTGCCCATAGGTAAAGTCTGTTTTGTTTTAGGAACATTCCTGTTTGCCCATAAGTAAAGTCTGTTAACCTTGCTTTAGGAACATTCCTGTTTGCCCATAAGTAAAGTCTGTTAACCTTGTTTTAGGAACATTCCTGTTTGCCCATAAGTAAAGTCTGTTAACCTTGCTTTAGGAACATTCCTGTTTGCCCGTAAGTAAAGTCTGTTAACCTTGCTTTGGAACATTCCTGTTTGCCCATAAGTAAAGTCTGTTAACCTTGCTTTAGGAACATTTTCCTGTTTGCCCACAAGTAAAGTCTGTTCACCTTGCTTTAGGAACATTTTCTTGTTTGCCCACAAGTAAAGTCTGTTAACCTCGCTTTAGGAACATTTTCTTTTTTGCCCATAAGTAAAGTCTTTTAACCTTGCTTTAGGAACATTTTCCTGTTTGCCCATAAGTAAAGTATGTTAACCTTGCTTTATGAATATTCCTGTTTGTAAAGTCTCTTCATTTTTGTTTCTCACTGATTGTCTCAACTCATTCTAAAGCAGTAAGATTTTATCTAAGCATTTATGTAATTACATTGTTTCACAAGAGATCGTTCTTTTTATGACGTTTATATAATACAGTTACTAAGGTACGAACATTTTTTTAAAGTTCAGAGTTGTTCCTACTCTCAATTATTACCCTCAGCTTGTGAATAACGGGATCAGTTTATTTGTTTGACACAGCACTAACAGAGATAGGAAAATGGTTCCTTCTTCAATAGAAGTAAGTGTTTTATCAAGAAAATTCCAATTCCAGTATTGTTTGCCAAGCATACAGTCAAGTAACTTTCATTTATCAGCAAGTGTGTCTTTAAGATATGTACGTAGTTGGTATAATATGTGTATATAGCACTCCTGTTTTGTTTTTTGTGCTTGTATACTGAAAAACACTCGAAATTTGAGGTGTTTTCACAATGGATTTTTACGTGCAGCACAATGTCCTCATCTTCAGATAAGGAACCATTATCTTGAGAGACAGCCAGTAACTTTCATTACAGGCAATTATTTACAGCTAGGTGAAGTAGACTAGGATACCAAAGAAAAGTTCACTTAATCTGTCAGAGATTCAAACCCTTCCTTTGGAATTCTAATGCCCTAATAGCATGTAGATTTCAAGGCCTTCATTTAATTACAGATTTATAGCCTATATTTTTAAGATTTTAATTCAAACCAGGCTCTGTTTAAATGAGTCAATGGCGCTCTTTTCACTGTTAAAATAATACACAAATATGATTTATAACAAAAGAATTTTGTGCTTTGACATACAAAAACTGCACTTAGACAATGCATATAAATCACAAGACCATGTACAATGTATATGAATTACACGACCAAGTACATAAATCACAAGATCATGTACATAAATTACAAGACCAAGTACATAAATCACAAGATCGTGTACATGAATTAAAAGACCATGTACATAAATCACAAGATCATGTACATAAATCTCAAGACCAAGTACATGGATTAAAAACAGAATGACTGATCTTTGTTTTTTGTATGTGTTGATTCATGTTTGTGTATATTTAGTAATGAGGGAAAAATTACTGCCTAATATTCTTTATTGTTCATTTGACATAATAATGATGTGTTGAACTCTTGATAAAGTTTGCATTTATAAAAAAACATGTACTATTACTTGTATCTGTATATGTGTTCCATAATCCAATCTTTTATCATGTTCTGTTTATTCCTTAACATACAGTTACTTTTATCTTATAAATGAATGTATTATTACTGAAATGTTTATTTTGTAAAAGTATATATATACAGAGAATAAATATCTATACACAGCATGTTTTGGAAGTATTGTTGTTATTTTTCTATCTGAAAATAGGCAGTTTTTCAGTTATTTAAGCGCTGTCATGTGTTTCATGATAAAATGTCAGCAAAGCCAAAAACACATATATTGTATTGACTGATGCGAAATTTATTATGTGCAAAGTGATAGGATATATGTCAAATGTTGTCAGTGACATGTCTTATTTTCCACCGTCAAACATCCAACATTCCTGGAGAAAAAAACAGACAAAGTTTTGTGTCCATTTCAAACACAGCTGTTCTTCAAGGTCAGTAAATTGTCTTTATTAACCTCGCTCAAAAGCAATGCAATAATTATATAGTATTCTTCAAACATTATAAGCATAATGCATTATAAGCAGGTACTGATAGATAACTTTTAAAATAAAATACTTGTTTTAACTACAAAATTATCTTAGATCAGGCTTTTCTGATGTCATTTCCAGTAAATATTCAAGTAAACGTTGCCGAGTTTGCAAAAAAAGAGATTACAAGGTGTGAAAAATGTGTGCGGCACGAGAAATTTTAATGTGGATTCAAAGACAATTAATCCATCAGTTTTTGTGAACTTTGATTTTTACACCTAACGAAAGTATGAAATAATAAGCCTTATTTCTTGGTGGATTTTTCCATCATATGTAGTCACAGATATTTGAAAACATGACAATAATGATGAAAATTTCATACAAATTGACCTGTAGGTCCATGGTAAAATCAACAATGGGAAAGAAAACTGTCCAACAGGTGACCAAAGAATAACCTGTACATATGACTTTTATGATTTTGGTAATACTTGGATATTACTGGATAAACACTTTCCAAGCTCATAGGTAGAACACACTCCTGCAAACTGTCTTCACATCTTAGTGTACAAGGCATCTCCCTACAGGGCAAGAAGTCAAAGGTCCAAGTCTTGTCAACAGCTGTTTCTGACATATCTAGTGAAATACAAAATGATTTTCTCCTGTCTGGCTGCTCTGGCACATGGTATTGTGAGAAATCGAAAGATAATTTATGTTCAAAAGCAGTTGTCCAGTAATATGTGAAGGCTGGTTCTAAACAGGGTAACACTGTAACAACAAATATTCATTTGTACTATTTTATTTTTTAAAGAGACAAGTAGTTTCAACCATTGCTAATTACAGATTTCCTACAACAGGCATCTTACCATGCATTGCAGCTTTTATCAATATGCACCCTTTCATCGATACTGCCTATCTTAGACTATAGTTTTTATTGTCTAACATTCTGTATCTTAATATACATGTACTTCATTAGAATTAGCATTTTCTAACATTCAGCAAAACAATTGACATGCAGATGAGAATATTCCATGAAGATTTCTAGACATTTCTACTCACCAAACTATATAGATGTCCATTATATATGTTTAGTGTTTATTTTTGTTCTGTAATATTGTTTTACCTCCAGCAACTTATTTATTGTTTTTTTTTTCAAACAGGAGTTCAGCAAAAGATTCTTTTTTTAAGATGGCTTCCAATCAAAGAAAGGTTCAATAATAAAGTCTGATGACAAAATCTCTTCCAGATGCCCAATAACACTGCAAGACTATTCTTCTTCAATATTTCACATCCCACTTTTTACCCTAATACACACGCATACACCTAGAGTTACCTCAAATTTTCTCTCTTTTTGTGCAGCCAATATTTAGCACATCTTCAGAGTTAACTGATTTAACCTCCTCAAAAATCATCATTCACTGCCACTGTTTGATGCCCCACAACTTTCAAACCATGAGATCAAGTATTTTCTTGTATTGTTTCAGCTTGTTCATTTTTTGTGGAATCCATGCTCCTGTTTTGTTCCACTCCAGTATCTGACACTTTTGAAGTGGTGAAATCAGATGAAGGTCCTGGTTTAATACAATCTGGTTCCTCTTTGTCTGACTCTCTTGATGTTTCATGGTCTTCATTTTCCATTTCATCAGCTAGATTACAAAAAAAGTAACCTTTAAGCATAAGCTATTCCTAAAAGAAGATTTTTTTTCTTTTTATGAGATCCAACAACATACAGAAACAAGCACAACTTAACCTTGACGCGATGACAAGACCTTATAACATGAAACATTGAACGTACATGTATACTGTCTCGTTTACACCTAGGATTATTTGTGAATTTCTTATATGAATCAGGTTTTATTCTCAAAATAAGGTGAGCATGAAAAAAAGTTTTATACCTACAAAATCTGTCCAATAAAGAGTAAGCAAACTGCCTCAATCAATTTATTAACCGTATATAAAATAATATTCATATACCTGCTGTATCCAATGGTGTGATGTCATTATTATTCTTAAGAAACATTCTCTGTAAACAAAGTTTCTTATTTGTCAAACAACTGTATTCTAGTTTCTTTTCTTCAGGTTTGGCATCTGTAAGAAAAACAAAATTTGTAGTTTGCTGAGAAAATTTCAGTTAACTTCTAAACAGCCTATACATAAATGACTTTGCCAAATTACTGCATAACTTTCAGCATTCTCTTCAAAAACAAATAAAACTAGGAATAAAATAAAGTAACTGTACATAACTTGAACATATCTTAATGTATTTATCTCTTCATAAGCAAATGATTCAAAACATTTTTCAGATAAAAGCCATAGTTTTTTAACATGACTGACAACACCTCTTAATGGTCATCCATTCTAGTTATAACTACAGGATTAGTCAGTTACATTGTATATCAGTGTTAGGGACCAAGCTATAACTGACTATTTCTGCAGCCTACAGCCCAAATAAAACAGTACAAGTTGCATATATACTTTAAATAAACCTAAATGCCATTGTTAAGTTGTTTCTACAGAAAAGTTACTAGATGTAAATATCATAAATATAACTCAAAGCAAAATAAAAACTGCCACATGAAAATAACCTGAACCACTGGAATCTGTTTTATCTTCAAATATCAAGTCTGTTCCCATAGTATCTGAATACTGTCCAGTAAATGTATAATCATCCAATTGTAATAAAGGTTTCTCAGTATCAATCCCCTGCAAAAAAAGGTTAAATACTATAATTACAGTACTTTAATATTAATACCTTTAACTATAATATTAGAGCTAGAAAAATAACTTGCTACTTTCAGAACCTGTAAAAAGTAAAGTTTTGAAAAGAGATGAGCCATGTTTGTTGTAAAAAAATCAGTACATCCTTCAAACCTCTTGTGGCAACTGTTCTGTGTTTGCAATCAGTGCCAACAACCCTGTAATATCAAATGGGTCTGTATACAACTGTTATTCTATGCCACCTTTTCTACTTTGGATATACTGACATACATCCTTTAAAAAATTCAAGCATATTGAGCAAATAATAAATGTATTTCAATATAATTTCATTAACTTTTATCCATGCTCTATGCTGTGCATGTAAAAGAACAAGGGGTGTCTGTGGAAGGGGATGCTTTTTGTATCTTGCACTATCCTCCACAACCTAATATCACTCAACTCTTCTAGGGGCATAGGTCAGTACTGGCAACTTGTACCAATGACAATAAAACCCAAACCGATAGATCTTTATAGTATCTTAATCGCTACAAGGTCAACACTGGTATCATAGTTTAAATAATTGTACTCAAAGAAGCTGAACATTGTGCTAATTTTTTTTAATAACCTTGCAAATAAAAGGCAGACACAGGTAAATGTTAATTGAATGAAGGTTCCGCCTTATAGTTGAAATATTGACAGCTGACAACAACATTAATTGATAACATTTATTCTAAAAGTCATTAGATATATTTGTTGATTTTATCAAATACAACACAAAACAAAGTCAACATGCAGTCTTGTCAATGATATATAGACAAGACAATTTTCATCTATGGCTTATAGATACAAAATGTACCTTTGATTTAAAGTAAAAGAGTTATGCAATGAGCTTGAATTTTAAACAAGAAAATATACAACTCTTTTCATTTCAGAAAATAATAATGTTACCAGAATCTTTGCTTGGCTAACTTGACTTATGAAAATAATAATGTTACCAGAATCTTTGCTTGGCTAACTTGACTTAAGAAATCATTCTCCATTATGCCCTGTAACTCAACCATCACTATGGTTTCCTGAAAGAATTTGAAATAACTTTCATTATGAAAAACATAACTATTTACTTTTTAAAATATACAGAGATCTCTAAGAACAGCACAGTTAAACTTCAGTAGACAGGCTGCATCTGTGTAACAATTTATCAATTAACAGGCCTGCCATCTGCATTTTCAGATTTGTGAGTGATGCTGCCAGAGTATACTAGTACATGTATGTAAATGACATAGTATTTCTAACTGGAATCTAGGGCCATGCTCTATTGAATGAATTATAATGGGTAGATTTTTATTTTAGATTATACCACAAAGGTTTTTTTCTGTTTTTATTTGAGAAACTTGTATTACTTTGCAAAAGTACTGACAGCTATAGGATACTTGAATACATGTTTTTCCATAAAATAGTTAATTTTTAACACTATCCTTTCCTCAATATCAAATTACTGGAAGATTTTTCAAATGATTTCCAACTACCTTACACATTCAATGATTCTTTTCAGTCAGTAAGTCTTTTTTCATTTTTAAGATGCATTTCTTTATTTTTTCATTTGTTCAAACCATCATTTATTTGAGAGTCAATCAACTTGCTAAGTTTTTGGCTGATTTATTCAGCTACTTTTCTGACATTTATGTATTATTTATTTTATAATTCATCACCATCAGCTGGAGAAGAAGTGCAGCCAGGATGCACAGACTGTACTGCAAACTATAAATGATCTACAGAATATATTTAACAGAATATTTAAGATCTTTACAGATGACACTGATGTATTTTCAAATGTTTCAATTGAGTAAGAGTGTGTTAGTCTTCAATTCCACTTGGATAATCACCGAAAAAAAAAACTGATGACTGGAAACTTTCTTTCAACTTTCCTAAGTATGAAGTTCTACACACAAGTTATAGCAATTAGCACTTTCAGATATATTATACCAGACAGAAACTATATGTGTTTAGAAAATATTGAATACTGGAAATACCTGGCAAAGACATGTTTCTTTAAAAGTTCAGAGTATCATGTTACAATGCACACTAAAATACTGTACTTTAGTGCTGTAGCAGACTATAAAAAACAATTAGAAGGAGTTTTTGTCACAAAAACATATGTCTCCAACCTATGTACTCTAAGGATGGAACAGCGGCATGTTTTTTGGTATGCAGCATGAAAGTCAAACATAAGTTGCAGTTGCTTTTAACAGATTTAATAGATGAAGGTGAAGCTGAAAAGTGATGTGGAAATGAGGAAATACTTTATGTTTATACAAGGAGAAAGTAAAGATATTGGTTACCTAGTGACAACTGGTGTTGAACATCAGAAGTAGTTTAACCTATCAAACACAGATGGAATTTGATCTATCAGTTGTTCATAGAGGCTCTGTGTTGTTGTTGATCAGAATGTGTGCATATGTAATTGCATGATAGTTGTAATAAGTTGGCTCAGTTCCAGATTGTAAAACTGCTATATGTGATCAATCAGCATTTGTCGAATCGTAGTGGGAGTTGTGATAAGTTGACTGAAGTTAGTCATGGTTTGTTCGAGTTCATTCGCTGACACTGGTGCATTAAAGTCGAGAACAATTTTTTGTGAAGCTGGTAAACTGAGCTGTTCACAGAAATAATACAGGTGAAGTTGTGGAGGTTTATATACATCATACATGTGAACTCTCCGGGTTCTGGCAGTAGACTACCGATTTTGGGCAATCAAAATCCCCCTCCTGCTCGGGGCTTACATTCTACCGACTTTTTTCATAACATGAAAAAAAAAATTAAATTTATACAAACACCCGAGTGATGTTGATGAATGTAAACAATATTTTGACTGGTTTTCCGATAACGCTACATGTACCACTCTGCTGTATTGGAAAATGAGACCCAGTCTAATTACACCTTGACCTTAGTATTGGAAAGTTTTACTGCTTGTATATTGTCAGTTTGACACTTTAAGCGCTTGCAGTTATGAAGTTGTTAATTGCCAGGCAGATAAGGCACACATCAAAGACACAAGGGAGACTAGAAACTGGTAATTACTGTACTTCCACTGCCACAGAGCAATGCAGGCATCGAAAGATTGTACTGTACTGTTTAAGAATAATATCAAAACTGTCAAAAGTTAAACGAACCATAGCCTGTCGAATAGGACTCTGAATGTATTGTTGTGCATGAAATTCTGTTGCCAACTGTTATGACTACCATGTGACCAAGGAACTGTGTGGTGTAGTGGGAAAGGCATGTGTCAAAAGGGAGAGTGTAAAGAGTAAAGAGAAAAGGTACCAATGTTCAACTGGAGTGTAAATAAGACAAATTTGACTGTTAACTGATAACGGTACAGTGACTATTCAGTGTAAATAACGAATGTTTACTGTCTATTTTTGATATATATTAAACTGATAACAGTTTTTTTCTGTTATCAATACATTTTTTCGCATGCCTGAAATAATGTTGTGTCAGTAAATCTCCCACTTGACAAACCCAATCTCCCTACTTTCTGAGCCAGATCTCCCTACTTGGCACCGTGAAAAGTTCACATGTATGATATACATTCAATACTGATATAGATGGAGATATTATATGAACACCAACACTTTCAGTATCTGCCATAGAAGTATCAATGCACATAAAGTCAAAGTCTTGGTGGACAAAGATACCAACACCTCCTCTTGGAGAGTGGTTGTTTTGGTGTATTGGACTTTGAGTGAACACAGTTTGGTATCATATGTTTTAATAAAAAGGGGTGTGAGTGAGATTGTGTAGGATCACTGCAAGCACTCTTGTTATGGACCTGTGTCCCTGGGGTTATTGGTTTGATCCCCATGTCACTTGCATTAGGGATCATGGGTTTGAGTCTTAAACTGGAACAGGTACAAATATTAATACACGTACCTGACTGGAAACACTTCTGACTTGGTTAACGTTAGTGGTGTTAGGTGTAAAAGGGAGGTGTGCCCGATTTGAACAGAGGTAATAGGAAAGGAGAGTAATAGTGATATTGGGTTGAACACTAGCAATCACCAATAGAGCTAAAGTGTCCCATTGGTCAAGTGTTCCAGCCCTATATGTCTGGTGCAATTTTCTCCCTTTGATAAATTTTTTTTTCAAAATTTCAAAAGTAATAACCATTTCCACAATCTTGCAGTGAAAATTCAACAAAAAGGTGCTTGGGGATCGACAAAAAGTTGACCCTGATCCACTGTCAAATTATCCAGCTGCAGCCTTGAGCAGGTGTTCATGAATACATGTATATCCAGTGATATAAGCCATGACAAGGTTGGGGAACACGACTGGTTTCTGCCATAGTACTTAGCTTCTGATAATGTGCGTAACATAATCTGGCAAAGAAAGAAAGGACATTTATTAACTTTAGATACTAAGTTCATTTCCTTAAGGTGACATCGCGTTACCTCGTATTCATATTCCTCTTCGTTATCTCTTTGAGCCATGTTTTCCTCACGATAAATGGGGTTGTTTAAAAAGGGGAAGTAATTCTGGGAGGAAAAATAGATATTGGATCCGTATGACAGCATCTTCGTGTTGAAAGGCTTCAGTTGACAAACTGCATTTAAAAGGTTAACAAAACTTTGCCTTATTTGTGCCGTACGGAGATCAATTTCTCAAGAATGGTCAGATGAAAATTTGCCAGTGTTTTGTCTTCTCGTATTCTTTTTTTTACGTCCGTCGAAAGACGGTCCTATTATCAATCGTAACAACTCGGCCTTTTCCGACAACTTACTGAAGTCGCCCGAGGTGTTCCGAATGTCCTATTATCGGAAACCCCGTGGCGTGCGTACTACAAACTACTGCTTTCTTGCAATGAGTATACAAGCAATTCCTAAGAACTATAACTCTATCTGATTTCATTTTTAAATTATTTCCCCTCTTGAACTGCAAGATTGCGCTGTAATTCTATTCATGAAAGGAATTGCCTTTTCGGTGCTATCACCGAAGATAAATGGTATATATACTTATAGTCAGCAGAACATCCCAAAAGTTTAAATGGTCTTGCGCAGAGCTGCGCGATTGGTTACTAAAAACTTTTCTACATACAGCAGTGTCTCCCTTATGTTAGATAAATTAGGTTGGCGTTCCCTGGAAAATAGGAGAACTGATGCCAGACTCCTAAAGTTTTTTCAAGATTGTGCATGGACTGGTTGCAGTGTCCATACCCGCTTATGTTTAGCCCTCCCTCCGTCTCACCCGACACTCACATCCTCTCTCTTTCAGGCACTCCATGTAACTACTACAAATATTCCTTTTTTTCAGCAACTATATAGTCCTCTGGAACTCACTGCCATCTGAACTTGTGCAGGTCCCTACCCTGGACCAATTTAGAAAGGGAGTGACCACCCTTCCCCACTGCGTTTAAATCGAAAATACTGTTTTTATCTGGTTTAGCTGTATAATTTCTCTTCTTAACTAACACTATCAACTTTTTATTTCAGCTCTCACAAATACATGTATAGCATTACTTTTATTCTCCTTAACATTTCTTCTTTTAAACTCTCGCACAGACACGCACCTGCACATAATACTCGAAATGGGGTGTTGCAGTATATATATATATAGATAGATATAAGAAGTAGAAGTGCAGTGCACAAGAACCTTAACCCTTCCTGGTCCCATTATTTAATTATCTTCCTTCTTAATATTTTTTTCCGGACCATTACTTTAAAACTATGAAGTGATTTTATGTGAAACTAAAAATGTAGATAGCTGGTGAGAAGGAGAAGTGTATTGCCCAAGAAGCATAACACTGCTTTATCCAGTTTTAAGTTATCAACGTTTCTTCGGTTTTATAATGATTATTTGTCCAGAGCAAACTTGATCATTATAAAAGGGATTCACTTGAAACTTAAAAGAAAGATAAGAAGTAAGAAGTAGAAGTGCAGTGTGCAAGAACTATATCTCTGTTAGGAATGATCTCCCCTCTTAAAATATTTTGGTGTATAGATATTTTATGGTATATTGATAAGATTCTGTTGGGTCGTTTCAACGCAGAGTTGTAAAATATTCTTGCTGAATTTAATGATTTCCAAATATTTGTGCAGTGCCATGTGAAATGTCGGGCATCATCAGTTGGCATCTGTTCTACGATGCTGTTTCCTATTATGTACTGCTTATATGATTACGTGACATGTTTTTGACACTTAGAACAAAAAATGCCATATGGCTTCTAAGGTATAACTAAAATTTGAAAAATATGTACAAATGAATGGTGGATCTACTGAAAATATAATTATGTACATTTGTATTTTCATTGACATTTAATGAAAAGAAAAAAGAAAGGAAAGGAAAATAAAAAAAAAAAACAGAAAGGAAAAAGTCGAGCAGCGGGCCTCTCGGAGAAGTAAAAGATTTTCAGGTTTTCTGGACAGACTATGACTAGACGTGGACAGATCTGGGCTGCCAGGAAATGGTTTTTCATTTGCAAGAAAGGGAAGTGTTTTTGATATTTTCTCTGTAAACTATTCGCAACAGTTTCTCTGTGTCTCTGTAATCACAAGTTAAAAGACAGGAATTTCTGATTATATATTTTAGATAAAGTTGAAAATGTTGAGATTGTTTTTCAGTGAAAATGGGCTGCAAATGACTGGCTGATGGTATCACATTTCCTCTCTATATGACAACGTGACGCTGAAAACAGTTCGTTGCTTTTTTGAGTGTGCTTTGCACACGCAGATTGAACGAAGTTCTTTAAGATACAGCCCTGTCGGAACTGTACTTAAGCTATATTTTCATAGTGCAGTTCGTTCGCATGTCATTCTGCGGAACTGTCGTCGTGTCTTTAGCATATGGTTTATTTGATCAATTCTAGCTCGTGTTTCTGAGAATCAAAAAAGCACAGAACTCCTCTGCACAATCTAGTTAACGCACAGGCGTGATTTTTTAACAAAAGTATTAAATCTAGAACTATTTATGCATATGTAGTGTACTATTTATTTGGTAAATGCCATAGTCTTTAGTAATAAAAAATGTCTCAATAGTTATAAGTATGGAGTGTGGGTGTATATATTTGCACTGCATAGAGAAAGTGGAGATCAGTGGTCGAGTGGCAACCTCCCAATCCCTAAATAACACAATTAATTGTCATTCGGATAAGACATTAAACCTAGGTCTCAAGTATCGTTGCTATACATTGAGCATGTAAAAGAGTGTCTCAAGTGTAAGATTTCTGTACCAATACGGACGACAAGTTTAGTTAAAAAAAACAAACAGACAGAGACAATTAAAGAGAAAGCTATTACAGTACACCCAAACCTACAACGGAAAATCCAAATACTTGGAATGGGAGCAGTAATTAAGTTGTTGCAGGAATTTGCGAGAAAAAGAAATAAAGAAGGTCTGAATCTCTGAATCTGTACGTTGCAGGACTTCACTGAAGTATATACGCAGCGGGAGAGAGATGTGTTAACGCGGTTATATACACTGATGGACAGTTTTCCTGAAGCTGTTTACTGTCGGCGCAAGCAGAACACTGCTGTCAAGTTTATTCCAACCAATAACTGTTCTTGGAAAGAATGATTGCCTAAACTGCTCAGTTCTACATTGGAAGTTTTTAAAGCACTTAGAATTATTTGTTACTTGATTGTCCACTATGTTATTGGAGTGATAGTCACTGATTTTTTATTAGCCCTTGTTAACCTCTTTTGTCTTAATGGTGACAAAATGTCATGGCAAGGTAAGGCTGGCACCTGCCCTTCAACTATCTTATACATAAAAGTCAGTCTGTTTGCTGCTCTTCGACTCTGTAGGCTTTGGATCTCAAGGTTTTGGAGCATTCGGAACACACATTTTCTGGATCGATAATCTCCCATGATGAAGCGTGCCGCCTGTGTCGGAACTTTTTCTAAGCTGGCCAATATCCTTCTGATAGTATGGATCCCAGGCTATGGAACTGTGTTCTATGGTTGATCTAACTAATGAGAGGTATACTGTTTTCCTAAACTTGATGGAGCTGCGATTCAGGTTCCTCTTGATAAAACCAAGTGAGCTATTTGCTTTCTTGACGATATTAGTGATGTGGTTATGCCACTTCAGGTCTTGTGACAATGTTACTCCCAGATAAGAATTGCTGTTCACTTGTTGTAATATGTGATTATCAAGCTGGTAAAAATTTATGGATTTGTTGTTAGCGCTTATGATGTAGCACTTCTCTGCATTAAACCTCATGCCCCTGGATGCAGCCTATTCTTCGAGTGATGATAAAGTTGCCTGTAGTTTTAAGTGATCATCGCCAGTACGGATGCTTCTATATAGCAGGCAATCATCTGCAAAAAGGCGTACCTGGGATCCTTTCACCTCTGGGAGATCATTTATACGGCATGAGAAAAGGATTAGTCCTAGTACGGTACCCCGGAATCAACTGTTACTGGATTGGAGTCTGCTCCATCAATGACAACTTGCATGTCTCTGTTAGTGAGGAAGTCTCTTAGCCAGTTGTTGATTTGGCCGTCTATACCATAGTTTGTATAATAATCTTTCCTACGGCACGATGTCAAATGCCTTTTAGAAGTCAAGTATGGCAATGTCTGCTGAGTATGTCATGCATTGTAGCAATGAGTTGGGTTTCACATGAAAAGCCAGATCTAAAACAAAGGTTCGGGTTTGTAAGTATCAAGCTTCTTTCCAAATGGTTTAGTATGTGTTTGCTTATAATATGTTCTAGTAGTTTGCATGAAATCAAATAAGTGACACTGGCCTCTAGTTTACTAGGAGGTGGACATCACCCTTCTTATAAACTGGTGCGATATTTGCATTTCTCCAGTCTGACGCGAGAGTTCCGGAGTCTATGGATCTTTGGAATATACTAGTCCTTTGATTTTGCTGATGTTTATGTTCATTAAAAGTTAAAAGAGAGACAGACAGAGAGTTGCTACGTTCGTGTAGAAAAGCAGGTGCAGTATTGAGTGAAAGTTATCAGCTATTGCTGGTGTTTAAATTTCTTGTCGTTAATTTATAGAAGTCTCGAGAAATCTCGTCAATTCCAGTCTTTTGAGTTTCCACAAAAATGGGTAAGCATGACACACGTGGTGTCCAAGAATTTCCATGTTTTTAACGTATCGTTCAGCGTGAACACAGAAAGGCATTTAAATTATTTATCTTTTCATTTTATCAGAAGTAAATTATTTTCCTTCGAGCGGTTATTGCAGCTGGTTATTCCGAAATTGTATAGGTAGAAGTTTACCCCACTGGCACTGGTCAAAGTGAATTGTGAAAACAAAAAGCAAAAACATATACAAGATCTTTGCTGTAATTTTACTCCTTGCAACAAAACTCGTTATGAAAATTCTGGGCGTTAAGCCATCTGAATTAGTTTCTGCCTTAGACGACCCAGAATCTTATTTCTAAAGACTTCCATTTACCAAAAATGATTGCATTCCTTGAAATATGACTGCTTTTCCGGGAAACGGGAACTGTAAATCGAAGTCATTGCCACTCTTAGATAATTTTAGTCTGTTAAACACTAAAAACTGTCAAAACCACTATAACCAAGTTTCTTCTAATGTAAATTAATGCTTCAGGCCATCCTTAAAAAATTGTTTGTTTGCGGTAACGCGACCCAGAATTTTTAGTGTGGGTAGGTAGGTCGATTTTTTTTTTTTTTTTTTATAAACTCTTACGTACAAACAGGGCACCCTGCAGAATGATAATGCTCAATGTATACCTGGGCATCAGCCTACCTTATACTCAACTGATAACTTAATACTTTTCAGCAATAAACTTTATTTCTGGACATATGCATTAACTACCTGTAAGTAACTGTGAGAATCAGAAAATGATCTGTTCGGTAGTCCCCCTGGACACATTTCCAAACAATTTCATTAAAAACAACTTTGGAACAGTTTTCAGTTTTTTTTTCTGGTACTAAATCTTCTTGTTCTTTCCTGAGTTTTTACACCTGTCACATATTGGTAACACCACTCTGTATGACTTGTGATTCCTCATCTCTCAGACCGTCTTCAGCACAGTAACAACAGATGTCCTGTCACCCAACAACCTGAGATGTAGCAGAATAGTATTGCAGCTGTATTGGAACGCGCCATAAAAGTACAACCTTTCCTAGACCTGCCCCAGGATCATAAGAGAGGACGTCCAAAGGATGGGTGATGGACAGACCTTCAGTGTATCTTATTCTACTCATACGCATAAATGTTTCACACAAGTATGGAGATATTCATCAAAGAGCACTGGTACATAGTCTTCAGATTCTGACATAACTTGATCTAATATACTATAACATGGTTTTACAAGACCAATACACTTTGGATATTGTTGAACAACAGCATTACCTCCAACTGGTCTTGCTGGATGAAGTAAAGACTGTCTGAATTTTTGTTTTGTGTTACTTTGATCTAGATAGGTTTCATACTGATGTAAGCACACAGACAATGTATTCAGGTTTTCTTTAAAAGCTGCCCAGGATAGAGCATATGTTGATGAGGACAACCGATATACAAGATCAGCATGTTGTTTAAGCTCATGAGATGACAACTGTGGAGCCGCCTTGTGTTTCTTCTTGAAATGGTTGTACCCAGTGTATTTAGCAAACCTAGAAAAAGATACAGTACATATATGTTTCATCTTATTAAGTACATCTGAGGGCAGACAAAGCAGAAAACCTGACAGTTTATACTAAAACATGATTTCATAAAAATAAGAATTACCGTACATCCAATTTAAAAGTATCCAAACTTGGTTCACATCTGACAGGCTGATATTGAAAAGTCTTCTGTTTTCATAAAAATGACTTGGCATGTGTTGGAGCTCTGTCATGCACTCTCATCTCATTTACCTTGATGCCATTAGAATTTTTACTACTTTGAATAAGAATTTGAAAAAAATGAGGTCATTAAATATGAATGAGTAAACAAATTATATACTTTATAGCTTGCTTGCTAAAACATGGAAAATGAAGCACTTCGTTTTAAACATGGCATACACTCCTTGGAGAAATTCTGGATGTTGCTTATTACAAATTGAAAAACTAAAGATGCAAAGTTGGAAAAACAAATGTTAACTCAGGTTAAGTGTTAGTGATCGGACACCTTGCAGGAGGCCCCATTTGCTTGACTGAGAATGACAATTTCTCATTTCTGATATTGATATATTATTTCATGCAGTACCTGAAAACCTTGGTTTATCTAATGGAATTTTGTGTGGCTTTATCCTCCCAGCAGAGCCCTGTGTAGATGTAAGAACACTGATGGCATCTTTCGTTTGTCATGTGCTTTCATCTTCACAGGCATTACCCAGAGTGTTCAAACTAATAGTGACATATTTCAAGCTTGAATCCAAATCTGTCAGAGTTTTAACAGCATCACACAGATCAGCATCAAACAGTTCTGTTGACGAAATCGTACTCGAAACTTTTACTTTCGCTTTCTCTTCAAAATTTTCATCCAGTTCAATTTTCATGCATTTTGGCAATTCAATCCCTTTGCAAGTCTAATTTAGTACAAATCGAACCATGTATGATCAGGACTAAATTAAAGTTTGGCAAATTTTTGCTAAAGTCTTGTAAGAATCGTCGCATTTATGACGTTGACGGTTACAGAAAATTTACGACGGGCTCCACCATCTTTCTTCAACAGCTGATTAATGAACGCAAAGGAACAAAAGTACCGGAAATAATGGAAAGGATAAAAACCACCGGAATTTCGTTGGGACAAAAAAAAAGAGTTTTGCCAGAGCCAATAAAAAAGTTTGAGTCGGGCCAATCTTCGTGAGTCGGTCGCGTTACTGCAAACAAACAATTTTTTAAGGATGGCCCCATTATATATCAAAAAAAAGGTCCATACACCTAGACATTCCTGGTAGTATTGTCTAGAGGTACGGATCCGTACCTCTAGACACTGCCTTTTTTTAATATATAAAATGTATTAAATATCATATAAATATTTATTATTTACATAACATAACAATTAATGACAAATTTATGCAAACATACATAAAATTTTATTTTGTATAAGCTGTTAATTTGTATTTTATTAGAATACAAAAAATACTTCATATTGTAGTTACCTCAAATTCAAGGTCATTGAAAAAAAAAAATTTCTTTTAAATTAAAACATCAGGTGCTTTCACAAAGTTTTTTTTTCTATTCATCCTAAAAAGTAACTATGATTATAATATTACAGAATCAGTTTTAATAATTTAAATAGAGGATATTTGTTTGTTTTTGTGGAAGATGAGAATTTATTTCATCGAGTGAACACCGTATGTGATATTTTCACGAGTGGCGCAATTTATTTCATCGAGTGAACACCGTATGTGATATTTTCACGAGTGGCACAGCCACGAGTGAAAATATCAACATATGGTGTTCACGAGATGAAATAAATTCCCATCTTCCACTAAAAAACAAACAAATTTTCTTTTTATTTTATGCCAACACGTCAAAAATGGGTTTTTTATGACATTTTTAATCAGGGCCTTCAATAAATTCCCCATGGTGAGCCCCGAATCAGTTAATGCGTACTTTGGTTACTCCGCACAAAAAAAAGTGCAGACAATCTCCAATACATATGATAACTTTACTTCTGCTGAAATAAACTGAATACACTTTCATCAAATAATATTTATTTTTGTCTACACAGTTTATCAATATTTATTGAATTTTGCCATACATACTTTAATTATAAAAGTGGATTAATACTCAATATTCAATAGTTCGGGCACAAACATGTATTATCAAAATGGTAATTAACTGATTCAAAACAGTGTATTATCACTTTTATCTCACTGATGTTTCCCTATATTTCATTGGTAGGCATAAAATAAATAATGATAATTGCATGACAAACACAAATTATGTAATTACCTATTGAGACAAACTAATAACTTCTTTAATGACCGACAGGTGTTGTTAACACCTTTCTATGGCAAGCAGTGTACCCCAGTATGTCTTTTCACACCTTTCGGGGTACAAACAATATTTCTGATGTTCCTGATTTCTCCATTTTCTCACTATATAAAATCATGTTACCGATTTGTCTTGTAACTGATTTGTCGGTAAATCTTTGGCATCTGCAATTGTTGAATATTTAACATACTAAATCAGGCCGAAATGTCTGCACCTAAATGGGTTGTTTGAAACCTGTTCACATGGTAGAATTTCATACAGTTGCAGTAATTATTGAATCGAAAAATCAGTAATTAGTTATGCAGTTTTATGAGACATTTTTAATGATTTTCCCCAAACAAAACTATCCGAAATTGGTGTGAGATAACTTGTTGATTTCTCTTTCAGGTAAGCCTCACGGTATCAGAACTGCTCGTAAATTTGTGAACCATCGACGTGAGCAGAGATGGCATGACAAAGACTACAAAAAGGCTCACTTGCCATCCAGATGGGTGAAACCCTTCCAAGGGTCATCCCACGCCAAAGGCATTGTTCTGGAAAAAGTGTAGGTATTTCTTCATACTATTGTTCTGGAAAAAATGTAGGTATTTCTTCATACTAACTTGCTTGATTAATGAGAGAGAAGTTGCGTGGAGAAAGAGTAAGCTTGTTTGCTTACTCTTATTTCTTCAGGTTTTGTCAGTTTTTAATCACTTTTGCTGAAACTCTATTTTACCTGTTAAGGGTTTATTGAAATACTGAATCAGGGGTGTGGAATTACAATGTCCAACCTCTCTGACTCGGGACTTTGTGCCAGCGGACAAGTAGATTTTCCCGTAGCATCTTCTACGATGTACCTGTTATTTGAAAAAAAGCACAGTGATTTGTAATCTCGAGGCAACTGACTGGTTCTATATTAAATAATGCACAGTAAAACAGCTGCATTGCAAAGTTGTTTTGGCATTAAAATGGACAAATTTGTCATTAGATCAGGTGGCGCAAACTTGCCTGAAGCTTTCTAAGACCCTGAAAAGCGTTATGAATAAGATGTTGACTTCTGTTGTTGCATAAGTGTACATTTCTTGTAACATTATAAACAAATTTTAGTTAAGTGAAAGTTTGGAGAAAAATGTTGGTTAAATAAAGCCATTGTGAATCTGTGATAAACCAAATACATGTTTTTCAATGTTCTATTTGGGCAAGTGAACTTTAGCCACAGTCATGTAGAAATTTCAGTCCAAATTGTCCATAGGCAAGTGGAAGAATTTGTGTCTGTCGGGAGTGGTCTTCTGTCAAATCCTGTGTATACTGGACCCTCCTACACTGGGGCAAACCATTAATAGGTTCATAACTTAATATAGTAGTTTTCAAATCACCAGCTGCAGACCATACTCAGAATAAGATACGCTAGTAACAGTTGACCCAGTTTAACAATTTCATACAGATGGCAAAGCAAGTGGTTGAACCAGTACCATAATTATTTTCAGTGGAGTAGAAGCTAAGCAGCCTAACTCTGCTATCAGGAAGTGTGTGAGAGTACAGCTGATCAAAAACGGCAAGAAGATCACAGCATTTGTACCGAATGACGGTTGCCTCAACTTCATTGAAGTAAGCTAAAAAAAAGTTCTTCTTTAAAATAAAAACTGGAAGGATTTTTCCCCAAGAAATAAATTACAGTTTATCTACTAAGCATGTTTAAATTTGCAAATGGTAATTTCAAGGAACAACAGAGTTTGACATTTATGGCAAGATTTTATATTGCGTCTGTTGAACATGAAAGTTTTGTGTTAAGATTTTGCCCTCCAGCTGTGAATTTTACACAGTTTCAGTAAATGAATTTGTAGCAGTGCAATTATTTTCTGCTTTTGATGCTCTGATTCATAAGGTTTTTGTATTTTTTACTCACTACAAAATGCTTTTAGAAAGTGTATTGCACATCAACATCAAGATTGATTGTCCCACTTTGTCCCATTGTGTTTTAAGGGTTTCAGAAGTACCTCGTTTGCTTGATTGTTAACCTGTGATGGGAGAGTTTATCTTTATTTGGTAAATTTCAGGAAAACGATGAAGTGTTAGTGGCTGGATTTGGTAGAAAAGGTCATGCTGTAGGAGATATCCCTGGTGTCCGTTTCAAGATTGTCAAAGTTGCCAACGTGTCACTTTGGGCACTCTTCAGAGGAAAGAAAGAAAGACCAAGGTCTTAAACTGTATCTGTTGCTAAATAAACCTCTGTAAAAAGAAATCAGTCTCTGTGTTTGATACTTCTATATTGGTCAGTTTTAAGTTGTCACTGGTGAAGGTCACTGACTATATGCTCGAGTGGTAGGGGTGAGCCTTGAACTGGGCAGGCTGTTGATAGGAGAATGTTTGTAATTATGTCCCCTATGAAGATGGGGTGGTACATTGTTTTGCACATATCATCTGTCTGTCAGTAGACCAGACTGTCCAGTCAAGAAATGGAGATTGCTTAAGCCTACTGTCCACAGATTTGTACGGGACATTGTTCATGACCTGTAGATGGCATTCCTTTATATATATATATATATAAATACGTGATATGATTTTTCAGATTTTATAAAAGTTGATGATATAATGGCTAGTCCTTTTCCAATCCAGTTTACTTTCAACACCTACTTGTAGTGACAATGAACAATTACTTGATGTGAGTTTAACTCTTCAGAGTAGTTTCACAAAAATGTCCTTATAAAGTTTAAAACAATTTCATGATACTTTTTTTTTTTTTTCACAGACTATATTTATTTTGAAGCCAAGTAGATTATTATTATTGACCAGACTGTGACATGAAGTGTTTAATATGAATCCATTTGTTGTATACTGTTTTAATTTCCTGATGGAAATTAAAGAAAGTATGTTGGAAAGAGCAAAACAAAATAATCTTTAAGTAGGAACTTCTTTAATGTAGGTGTGAGATAGTATGATGTATCTTTTGTTACATATATACATATATATATATATAAAACAGACATGGGGCTGATTACATTGGACTGTAATTGATTGAATTACAATTACTCAAAAAAATCTTGATTACAATTAATTACTCTGATTTTATCTCAGTAATTGATTAATTATAATTACTTTGACAAAGTAATCATGATTACTTTTAGCAAAATAACAAAGAGTGTTACTTTTTATTCAACTTTCTGTTAAATGAGTGTACATTACAACTTATTCTAAGTAAACATTACTTCAAATGTTCTTTAATCAATCATATCTATCTAAACAAAGTTTGTTTCTAGTAAATTCGCAAAATTAATATGAAATAGCTTTCATCCTTTTTAAAGGCACTGTTCTGACTTATATTCATACTTATGGAGACTTGGTTATTAATACATTGATCTTTGGCCTTACAATATTATATCTCAAACTGTTCCAGTTTATACTGATACTAGCCTTTTGTTTAACATTTCACCTTGGGCAGTAAATTGAATGGCCTGTGTAGGTGAGATCACACCTTGTAGCAGGGGACATTATTGTAGAGAGTCCTTTTGTATTATATTGGGAAAATATTTATGCACATTGCACAATAATTGATACAGATCTTTTTCAAAAAGTATTCAATCTTGTTACATTATAAAGGTGATCTCATCATGCAGACTCGATAAGAAAAACAATAGATGGCTGAGTTATTTGTGTTATAATTTTTAATGAAACACTGACTCAAAATTATATTCATAATCAGTTTTTTCTTTTTTTTTTCTTTTAAAGTATAATTTTCTTTTGTACATTGGATACTGAATAAAAAGTAATCAAAAAGTAATCAGAAAATAATCATGATTAGAGTCAAATTTTGTGCTGTAATTGAATAAATACTACTACATGTAATCAAACTTGAGTCAGTAATTGATTATTTCTGATTACACACTGTTCCTGTAATCAAATAATAATCGAATGATTACTGTATTTGATTACCCCATGTCTGATATATAAACTTAACATATTGTTAGAGGAGACTAGCTTTTGGTAGAATATGGTGCCTGTTGGCTTATGTATGTAACAAGAATTTCAAATATTCTCTAAGTAAAAAGTTGATAAAATTTAATCAAATGATTGCACACCTGGTCAACATTGAGATTTTGTCAGACCCCATAACTCCCACACAACCACTCTCGGATACATTGCAATATGCAAAAATACTGAAAAAGAAAATAAAACTAACATAGTGGCTCATAAATATTGTAGGAAGCTATTAAGTACACTGCACATGACATCCTGTGAAATCTGGTGGACACTTATTGAAACAGCCCTTGTCCAAGAAACAAGCCACGCAAATAGCAATTCTTTATACACCAAGGATCTGTTTGCAAAGACTTGGGTTCCTTCCGTAACTCTTTATCTATCTCTTCATTTGCTCACTCCTGCGAGACAGTGCTTAGAAAGAAGCCTAATGCAAAAACCAGCCTGCTACATGTGTAGCCAGTTGAATTCTCATATGACTCTTAGCCCGTGAATGTGCGTCCCAATCTAGTTTTCCTAAAACTTGAAGAAAGGAAAATGTTGATCAAAGCATTGAAAGTGCCAGAAGACTGTTGGCTGGATAGGAGGTTAAGGTTTCATGTTGAGGCACACATTTTGCTTTCGCAATTATCCCTCTATTTGGAATAGGGAAAAGTCCAGTTTTGATATATGTGTGTTAGCATTAAAAGTCAAATGGCCGTGGTATGAAACAAATTCAATCATTGATTCATTTCGTTTTGCTCTCACAATATATGTAATACTGATCATTAAGATAAGGCATTGAAGACTTTATTACAGAAAACCAGCATAAAGACAAAAATAACAAACAAATAAACATTTGTTCGTGGCTTTCTGTCATTTACTTCATGGCCGCTAATGAAATCTATACAGAGTTTAAGGCTACATTGGCCTTCCTTAACAGTTGTCAAGTGGTATTGAGCTGGATTAGTAATCCAGGCACAGGTTCAATCACCAGCTCCTCAACTAACTAAAATGATTGCGTTTTGGCTGATACATTAAACTGTGATTTGATGAGTCAATGGTACACATTGACCATGAAAAGGAACCAAATGTCTTTGGAGTGGAATGTATCTGTATCTTTTTGTATCAGTATCTCTTTCTGCATCCGCCACAACCCATTGGATGTTACAACCCATCCCTCACAACCTAAAGTAACTAAACTATAAGGACTACAAATTCATTGCTTCAAAATGAATTTTCAAAGATGTAGGCCATTGAGACTAAAGGTCCCAGAAAACCATTGTTAACAACAAATAACAAATTATGAAATCACTTTCTTTCAGGAAGTGCATTGTTTTTGTTTCATTTTAGCAAAGCTTAGATAATCATGTCAAAATTTAGCTGGCATTATAACATTAACAAAAGTCAAAGAAAGTGCACACAACATGTATGCAGCAGCTTTTCTTTGCTTCTTCAGCGGCCGGAAGTAAAGTATACTCTTCTGCTGCTTCTAGTCATTCTGCACATATCGCTTCACAATGACGCATAATTTCAACATGCAGAGCAAATGAGCCATTGTTATTTTCACCTCTTTTCATGAAATCATGGTAGTCTGGCCCGATTCTTCAGAAATCTGCATTGAAATAATTGATTTGATATCTTGTTCTGCTGAGGTGGGACTTTGAAGGAATTTGCAAATAAATGCAAGTTGAAACCCTGCAGTTAGATGCCTGGTGTATTTTGTCGCAATGTCAATGTGTTCCACTGACAGTAGCTTTTTCCATTCTGAAAATTCATCACCTCTCATATATTTGAACATGTGAAGTTGGCCAGCATCTTTATATGCACTTATAAGAATCGTTATCTTTGATTTTCTCAGATGCAAGATAGGAAATTCTGCAAGAAATTGATGGTACTTCTGTTTCTTTTCCTGGTTCGAATGAATTTGCTCCTATTTTGTTGTCATGTGCAAATGATATTTTCATACTGCTTTTCCGACCTTCAAGATCTGTCTTGATGAGACTATCATCTAAAGCAACTTGCAGCTTTGATATGCCATCATCTCTTCCAATCGCTGGTGGAGGTTGCCCAGTTATCATTTAAGATGGTCTATGTAGCTCAAAACCAAGAGTGTGTATGAAATTGTTCATTTCATTTTCTTCTTATAGAGCTTTATATAATCTGCCACTTTAATAATCTTCACTTTCAGTCACTAATGAATCTAATACTGAATTCTGTATTGGACTTGACTCATTTTTAAAGGTGCCTCTAACATTTGTCTAACTGCAGATATATCTTCAATATCTGAATCTGCAATATTATTAAGATCATCTGTATCATATCTTCCATGTGCATTTTGAGCAACTGCAATGCACAGTTTTGCAATATCAATGTTTTCTTCCAGATCATGAATTTGTTTCAATATAAACATTTATGGCTGCAGGGTGGTGGCATGATGAAATACAGTCAACACATATAATTTCTGGGGACTGTGCAGTTTCTGCAATGCTTTTTTATCGAGCCCACTTGCAGTGAGCTCAACTTAGTCGCCACTTTTGGCGTATAGTTTGGTGTCCGTGCGTCCGTCCGGATTTTCCGCTCTATATCTTGCTCATCCTTTGAAGGATTACAAAATAATTTGGTACAAATGTTCACCATGACGGGGTTGTGTGTCGCACACGTCGCACACAAAATCCAGGTCCGCCGCTCAAAGGTCAAGGTCACACTTGGGGGTCAGCGCAAAACCCGTGTCAAGAGCATAACTTCTACATGCATGGAGGGATTTTAATATAACTTGGGACAAATAATCTCCATAGTGAGGCGGAGTGCCGTGCGAAAAATTCAGGTGTCTGTGGCAAAGGTCAAGGTCACACTTAGGGGTCAAAAGTCAAATAACAAAATAAAACATTCATTTGTGAGTATATTTCTATATACATGGATGGATTTTAATTTAACTTAGCACAAATGTTCTCCATGTTGAGTTGAGTTGTCTTGCGCAAAATGAAGGTCAATTCACAAGAGGTCAAAGGTCAAATAAAAATATTAAAATTTGTATGCGCTGTATCTTGCATATGCTTTGAAGTATTATGCTTAGTTGTCAGAGGATTTGAAAAATTGAAGTGTCTGTGGCAAAGGTCAAGGCCACTTTTAGGGGTCAAAGGTCAAATAACAAAAAAACATTCATTTGAGAGTATAACTTCTATATACATGGATGAATTTTAATATAACTTAGCACAAATGTTCTCCATATCGAGTTGAGTTGTCTCGCGCAAAATGATGGTCAAGGTCACAAGAGGTCAAAGGTCAAATAAAAATATTTAAAATATTAAAATTTGTTGGTGCTGTACCTTGCATATGCTTTAAAGTATTATGCTTAGTGGTCAGAGGGTTTTAAAATTGTTGAGCCCGCTTGTGGTGAGGTCGACTTAGTCGCTGTTTTCACTTTTTGTGGTCTGGTGTATGTGCGTCCATCAGTCTGTGTGTCTGTCTAGGTTTGTCCGGTCTATATCTTGCTCATTCTTTGAAGGATTACAAAATAGTTTGATACAAATGTTCACCATGATGGGATGGTGTGTCACACGCAAAACCCAGGTCAGCCACTCAAAGGTCAAGGTCACATTTGGAGGGTCAGCTCAGTTCCCATGCCTGGAGCATAACTTCTACATGGGTGGCGGGATTTTAATATAACTTCGGACAAATGTTCTCCATAGTGAGGCAGAGTGTCGCGCGAAAAATTCAGTGTCTTTGATAAAGGTCAAGGTCTTAATTCAGGGTCAAAGGTCAAATAACAAATTAAAACATTCATTTGTGAGTATATTTCTTTATACATGAATGGATTTTCATATAAGTTATAACAAATGTTCTCCATAATGAGTTGAGTTGTCTTGCTTGCGCAATATGAAGGTCAAGGTCACAAGAGGTCTAAGATCAAATAAAAATATCAAAATGTTCAAATATAACATGAGTTTTTTAGGCACAAATGTTAATCATGAGAGTTCGTGTCATGCACATGAACCAGGTCAGAGGTCAAGGTCACCTAAGATGATGCAATGTCAAGATTTTGTCTTGGGTATAAAGAGGATGTGCTGTGCACATCTCGCCTATGTATACATCTTTTTCCTTGATATGAAGCTAATAGGTTCAGGTTTGAGTTAAGACGAGCGGGCTCGATATTCTGCCCGTGGGCATGTTTTGTTTAAAAAACAAATCATCTTCTAAGATTCGAGGTATATGTGAATATCTTGCTTTCAGTTTATTCCATTCCTCTCTTCTCAAGCTAATTTTCTATTAGTTCTGGTTTTCGCCTTCTGTTTTGATATTTTCTTAAGCGCTTCACAAATATCTTTTTGACGTCATGAAGTGATGTTCAAACATACCTATTTTTTTCCAATCCTTTCAGGTAAAATGCTCTCCATAAATTGAGCTTACAGATAAAATATTGCTTTCATAGAGTGAAATGTCCTCAATATCTTCATCACAAAGGCTTCTATAATTCTATATTCAATTTCAGTGTCATATAAAACCTCAATACTTATGAACATGAAACAAAAATAATGCTTGTAATAAACTGAGAGTTAAGGTCAATAGCTTTTTGAATCAACCTTTCACAGAAATGCTTAGGTCGAGTGTTGTTTCAAAGATTTTAGCACAGACCATAACTGAATTAGAGGCCAGTATTCACTGTTGTAATGGTTTTAAGGTCATCTAGGTAATTGTATCCCAACTGGGCAAACTGTCTAGTGTTTCTCTTTCAAAGTGACCACCACCTAGTGAATATCCTGAAATGTCCAAGTCTGTGCTAAGGACTATAGGTCACAACTGTCACAATAACCCACCTTTTTAACAAGTTCCAAATATTTGACTGCTTATCTGAATACTTTGACATCATGAGAAATTACATAATAATTATTACTCTTCCAAAACTTGTGTTAAGAATTTATTACAATCTTTACAAAAAGCACATACAATATCACAGAGACACATAATATACAATGACGTTGTACCCAAAGTAACACATTTATTGCACTTTGCTCTTACAGATAAGCAATTTCATGTGACTTCGGCCATCTAAGTTACGATAATATCTGTTATAATATGTATTATACATGTTGAAACGAAAATTTTCATGGAAGATAATTACTGAAACAATGTGGCTAAATGTTATTTTTAGAAAGTGTAAAAAACAGCACTTGATTAAATACCACACAGATTGGAACTCAGTCTTCAAATTAACTGCTTAGTAAATCTGCCATATAAATGTATTTCTCAGTTGTAACTGTCCATTAATCCTGAAACTGTATGTCCAAAACTGGCAGAGAGTAAAATCCATTTTAGACCTTTTGAAATCTCAAACTACTGACTTATTCATGCAGTAATCAGACCAATCCAAAAAGAACAAGCCAAACTGAAAAACTAGAACAAGTGAAATCTGTTTTAGACATGTGTTTAATCCCATCTACATGGACAAGTGGTCTGAAAAAGTTCAAAGATGGAGAGGTATGATTTGTCTTGGTACCTAGCATATTGAGTGAAGAAACCATGTGATTGAAAATATATTTTCCAAAAGTTCTTTCCCACACAGTAGTGCAACTGATAAAAAGTTATCCTATTGTTAACTTTTTACAAGTGTAGTGTGATGAAAATCTATCATCTGAAATCTAATTTTGAAGAACAGACTGAAACATCTTTCCGTTTGGCAGCATATTGCTTGTTGAGTGTGATAGGTTACTGTTGTACTTGAACATATTCCATTACTCCATGTTTGATCCAAGACTTAATTTGAATGTTACTGTCATTGGTGTAGTTGGATCTGCCACATAGAGCTCTTGTCCATTCACTAGACCCAGTTCTGAAGTGAAAATGCAAAGAAAAAGACAATTTCAGATCTAGAAATGCACATGATATAATTAGATTAACAGTGGTAATTTAATTACTTTGCCATGCAAATGACCCAGGTCTAGTTTTTAAGCAGTTTGTCTTCAAGGCATAATTAAGTCTAATTTTGTTGCACCAGATGAATACAAGACATGACAAACTGGTGCATACTTTTAAGAATTGCTGTTACAACTGATGACTGTTAGAAAGAGGACCGATGTACAAGAGGTTTCAACCACTTTTTTTTAGCCTAATGTGACTGTAGCAGTTTATCATTTTTCTATTTTTTCCACTCGTTGAAGACTGGCTCATCATCTGGCTTGTTACATATAGTTTACACATCTGGCCAAGTTTCAGGTTTGGAATTTCTCCTTATCTGACGTTTGAATTTTAAAAAAGCTAGTTTCAGTCTTGGTAAATACAACCAGATTTGAAAATTATGCCCCAATTGTAAGCCTGAATATGTTATCAGTAAAAGTAGTATAAACTTACTGCTTATAAATGAATGTGAAAAATGCTGCCTACCTCCTAGAGTTTTCCTGAGATTTTCTCGAGTTTTTTCTTCAATTGATTTTACTGTTGGCATATACAATGTCTTATTCTTACCACCAACACTGGCTGTCAAACCTGGAGATTTCATCTGACTGTAAAAAAAGAACTTCAGCAATAAACAAATTACATGATGAGCAAGATTTCTTACCTATAAATAAGATATAAAAAAACTTCAAAGGTACCCTAAGAAATGTTAATTTTGAGATGTTAAAAGCCATTTCTCTGGCTGATGCATTTTGGATGTTGTTGTTTGTTTCATTCCATTTAAATATAATGATTGCTTGTTTTAGGTTTCCCAAAAATATCAGATGCAGTATTTGGTAGCTTGCAAAGTCTGGCATTGAAAAAAGTTGACTTTTCCTGAAGTACTTTTCTTTTTTCAGTGATGATTTCATCTTAAAATTTCTTGTACATGTTAAATCACTAAATTGTTATAAATTTCATATCATATTATTATTCCTTACGAACTAAATAAAAATAACAGATGTTTATACTTTAAAGCATATCTTTAAGAATGCTCTGATAATGCATACATTGAATTCCTATAAATAAAAGATTCACCACTTACTATTCTGCACTTTCTTGGAGAAAGTTTATAATATCTTGCAGTTTGTCTGACTCCGAGAAGGTCAAGGACTTTGGTATTTTACTACAAGCCATACAATCATCCTGTTCAAAAAGATGAATCAAAAATTTGATTTTCCCAGGAATGTTCTCATAAGGAAACTAACTGCAAAAGGTCTGAAAACCACTTTAGCAAATTATCAGCAATCCAAACATGCCACTGGTGGTCTATGATTTTGTCTTTGCAACCAGAACAAACTTACCCCCTTTTAAATGTTAAATGGTAGTTTTATGGTACCCTAAAATATCAGCGTTGGCCCTGTTTGGCAGGTGCATTTTAGAAATTTAGCAGGGTCAAGGTTAAAATCACTAGCAGTAAAACTTTCCATTTAAATAAATACCTTCCCACTTAAAATGAAAAGTTTTGCTATCTACAGTGAAAAATGGGTCCAAACAATACAGCAAGGACTTTGTACTTAAGGCAAAGATTAACAGTGTATACATGTACCTTTCTTTCAGCTTCAAATGTGTATGTGTATATTCCTTCTGTATCATTGAAGTTCATGTAATTGTTCAGTGGCATACAACAACTGAAATTACACATAGAATTTACATATACACAGAGTGAAATTGACAATTAAATAACTGAAGTTGATGTCAACACAATCCAAATCTTTCTCTTCAGACAATCTAATGAGTTTTTAAGAGTTCAAATATTTTGTCACCGAAAAGTAATTAAGCAGAATAATGTAGTTTGTTTTCATAGAATGTCAGTCACCTTCTTCCAACAAATAAAGGTATACAAAAATCAATGGTAACAAAAATGAAAATCTTGACCTTAACAATACTGTGTAATACATATATGTATTTGGAGTTTGGCTCATTATCATAAATTCATCATATCAAAAAGAAATATTTGCTGAAGTGATGCCAAGGACAAGGAAAAAAGAGAATGAAAATTTTAGTATGGGCCAATTAAGTAAAACTTATATCCCATCCCAGGAAGGCACTTTCAAAATGGACCAACCCTCTTTATAAGTTTCTTTGACAAGAACCCCCACCCCACCATACAAAAAAAGAAAAAGACCACCCCTGATGAATTTCTTTCTTTTTACCTTCCTGGGGTGGGAATATATTTTACTTGAGTGGCCCTAACTATGGCAAATAATTGTAAGGAGACTGTGTTTACCTTGTAGCTATTTTAAAGACTTCTGTGGCACAAGCAGCTGTGAAGTAGAAAGTTAATACCATCATATAGAAATAAACAAGATACTGATCTGGTTTAGCTGGAGTTTAAAGCAGTTTTTTAACAGTTTTTGTCATAAGCTGACTGTTCACCTAGCCATCAATCCAAGTATTAAGCACCAGTACTAACCCCCATCATGGTCATGGTTTGAAGCTGGCCTCAAACTTGTGACTTTCATTCAGTGAGAGGTTTTGAACTTACAAGTCAGTGACCTCAACCAATATACCAGAAAACCACAAGTTATTAACTGTAGCCAGATGTAATTACCATAATTTCAACTTTATTCATCAAGGTTGCAATTATAGTTATTGACAAAATAAAACAATCAATGATGTTACTTTGTATTCTTCCATTCAGATATTAGATATTCTTTTTTTCGGCTTTTACTCATTACTTGCAATACAGGAATTTTATTTATCTATAATGAAATGAACACATTGGCATTTTGTCTAGCTGAATTCCTCGGTTACTACAAAATTTGAAGCATTCTCAAATCCAATCAGTTGGAATGATAAATATGACCAGAAAGGTTAAGTGAAACATCTATTCTGTGATATGTGTGGCTTGCAAAAAGAACTTTAACTTTTACATTAAGGGTACATACAACAAACCATTCTTTGTTATTTGAACAGCTACATTTCAGTTGTATTAACCTTGAACTTTAACACAGTGGATTTAAACAGGTTCATCTAGAGGTAATAAGCAACCCTCTTATTCAGCTCTGAGAATTCAATCCCACCTGTTGCAAATATTTTGTTATGTCTGAACTAACACAAAAAGCGTAAAGACCAACAACTACAAACCAACACTAAGGAAAAGTCTGAGAATTCCCTACCTGCTATAACAGCATTTGTTGAGGCCACGGCCGGAATAATTCTTTTTACGACACCTGTAATAAAACCGTATCTCAATGTATAAACTGAGGGTTTACCAGGTAGTGTGAAACTATTGTATCACCATTATTTATATGCAGTTAAAATACTTACCAATTTAATCCTCAATTTGCATATTTTCCAATTTAAACTTAAAACTGTCCAGTTCAATTTATCAAAATGTCAAGGATGTTGGCCATATTCAGGTATTTTTTTTTTTCACCCGGAGTCTTAATTCAATTTGAACAAACTGTTAAAATTGTGCAGTTCTAACTTTGGTAAGCATACAAAAGAATTTATTTCTAATGTTAGCTTCAAGAACAGTCTCCATTTAAAAATTATATAACATTTCATGCCTTTCAATTTTACCTTGGGTCAGCCTGTAATTTATCCCAGTGATATTGAACTCATTAGCTCTCTCTACAGATTTATCCATAATCCATTTCACATGTTTTGGATCATCTCCATCAATAGCTACACCCTCTGTAAGATAAACAAGATAAAGATTAAATGGAGCTTTCAAATACTTTAAAGTGACTAAAAATTTCTCTAAATTTTGTTCTAGTTTTCATATTGTCATTTAGAACAGCACTGAAGTGAAACATCCCCTGGAGGTATCAATAAGATCTAACTTATGAAAGGAACTGCCATTTTTCTACCAAAGTGATGTCATAGATGAAGTCATGGCCCTAACCTTTGACTCTTCAACAGCAATGTATTATAATGATTTACCTGCCAGTACCCTTACAAATCTATCAATGCATATAAACACTAAGTCCATTTGACTACCAACCATATTTGAAGAAGGACATCTACATTTTTCTTTTAAAACATAAAATGACAAACATTCAATTTTAACTATTTTTTCCAATTCATAAAAATTGCAACAAAAACCTTTAAAACCCCTTTTAATACAATAATGTTCATGTCTTTGTTTTAGAAAAAAAAGAGAAATTATTACTCTGGAAAACATTTTTTACACAAGTTCTCAATATATATGTATGTTAGGTTAAGTAATGGATTCAAATCAAACTGTATAAATGAGCAAACTGGATTTTATCAATACTGGTTGAACATGCCTAATGTTTTAGTCTGCACACTTTCTTCATATTTTATCCAGCTGGAAGCAACCAATTTTGCCTTGGCAACCAACTCGGACCATAACTAGCCTG
The DNA here is from genome assembly GCA_012932295.1 of Cyclina sinensis. Lineage (NCBI taxonomy): Eukaryota > Metazoa > Mollusca > Bivalvia > Venerida > Veneridae > Cyclina > Cyclina sinensis. The sequence goes on from JAAONU010000013.1 coordinate 6,135,165, forward strand.
TAGATCCAGGAAGTCTGACTATGGTCTTCAATGTTTGATATTCAGTAACTTTGCACTCAATACCCCTGTGATGCATGGTATAGTCCATACTATCAAAAGGCCAGTGCTTTTAAAAACAAATTTAGCAATTATACTTAGTGAGAAACAAAACAACTAATCTGATCAGAGAGTCCATACCTCCAAATGGTTCTTCCTTTGGCCACAGCAATATTCTGACATATTCTATACAATGTTCTGGCAGCCTGGGAGTATGGGCTATAGTGCACAGTGGGAAATTTACCTAAAACAATTAAAGAAATATGAAAATTAATTTCAGATCGAAGACACAGACACTGACATTTGCCTTTAACAATGAGATCAATATCATGTTATGCAAATGTTACCTGAAGCCTTTCAAAACATGTTTTTTTGTATCAGTTGATGTGAATGTCCATTTCAGCATTTTCTCCATTGACAAGATAACAGTATGAACTCTAAAGACCCTTCTGCCAAAATAACTTTTTTTATGAACCCAACTTTGACTATTAGATAAGGATGAAACTGCTTCAGCTAAACTGAAAACTCAGTGCCTTCATCTCAGAGTACAAGTTCTTTCATTAACCACTTTCTTTACAAATGTTTCATAACCCATTTACACCATCTGAGTAAGGTAGAGTCTCTTTAGTGAAAAAAGAAACAATATCTTCAAGACTAATTTGGTTTTACTGAGTTAAATGTCTTCTAACAGTAAAATTAATATCATGCTGACAACTTACCTATCAAACGATACAAATACAAGACTCCCATTCTCTATAAAAAAAACTGCAAACTTTTTCACATACATGTAAACAGTAATGGTCAGGAGTGGTGCTCAGACCCATGACCATAAGTCAGAGATAGGTTAATTGACTTGAAGTCTGTGACTTTAACAACTCTACCAAGGACACTGCACCAACCTGCGGAGGATAAAGGTCCAGGGTACACTCTATACATGCCGTCATTCCAGGTAATACCACTCTAGCATTGCCTTTAAAACCCTCGGTGCCACCATCTACCATTGGTATTATAGTCTCCTGTTTCAGTTCTCCATCCTCGTACTGTAACAAGCTCACCTACCAAAGCAAATACTAACCTTAGTATCATTATACACACTTTATATTATTACACATACTCATTATGTAAAATCAAATCAATAATTAAATTTCCGTTAATTTTTACACACAAAATTCAAGAAACTGCAAAGAATTAGTTGTTAACAGGCAGAAAATCATAATTTGATTTTGATTCGAAATTTTGCTGTTTTGTAATACACCAATTGTATGATAGGATTTATTTAAAAGAAGACTTCTTATGTGACCACTACATGAAATGGGCAGTGATATAATTGTGATGTTTCTATCTACAGTCTTTCTAATACAGTGACCTGAGCTAAAACAACTTTAGCGGAAACTGAGAGCAAAAACTTGTGGCTTAGGGTTAAACAGGATCATTTTAGTCGTTTCAAATAAAATTCTTCAAATTAATTCCACTGACTGAGAAGACCACATGAAATGGTAAGTGAGGCATTAGGAAAGAGTATGTTTGACACCAGTACTTACCAGCATACCATTTATCCATCTCCTGGCAACAATAGAATCTAGACCACAAACAACTATATGGAAACCTGGAAAATATTACAGAGAATAGTTACTACTATGCATGGGACATGAACAAGTCCCTTCATTCCCTTTATTAAAGTATTGGCAGCTGAACTGTCTGGGATATCAAAAAACAGCCAAAATCAGAAACTGCATAATCTAAGCTACATGAAAACCACACTTAAAAACTTTTTACCATGTAACTGATCAACTTATTGATTGATTGATCAATCAATAGACCAACCGACTGACTAGGGAAGAGTTGTGTTTGGATTAATTCTGAAATCCTATCAAGATATTACATAAACATATGTTTAAGACAAACAAACAATCTCCCCACTGTATGGAACAACCATATCACATCACAATGACAAGAGATAGTACTTCTCAAGTCTAGTATAACTTTAACTCAGTTAAAGTGATATCATAGAAAAAAAACTTGAAATGTACTAAAGTGATTATACTCACTACTGTAGAAAGTTTCATCATAATCTTGTATTTTAGCATAATGACTGAGAAAAATGTTAAGATCAATACCTACAATGACATAAGATCCCAACTTCAATATTCCTCAGTTTAAATGTTTGGCAATATTGGTGTATGAAAGAAACATAAATCAAAAGTCAATAATGCACTTATTAAAAAATGCCTCTTTTAGCTGGCACCTCAAAAATTAAATTACTTATTTGTTCCATATGTGCAATGTAGGCAACTGGTGACAGTTCTTGAATATTCAGGTGTTATAATATCGTGAATACATTCAAAATATGATTCTATAAATAAAACGGAACTGATCATTTTCTTTAAAACTGAGTTTGAGGTTTAACATCTTATGTTTCTATTAAAACATACTACAGGGAGAGAAGGGATGTTACATGAAGAATATGTTGTCACCACCCGTAAGCACATTTTCTGGAATTTTTGTATAACCTGATCTGACATTATTTTGCCTAGAAAACAATACCCATACTTATACCATCATAGTGACATGTTAAAGAAACACAATGTGTTTATACAGAAAGGAAAATATTGAAGAAAATGACTGAATATTTGCGAAATATACTAATCGAAGAGTCACAACAGTCATCTACTACACCACCCATCCTCCCCATCCACACCTCAGACCACCTTCCACCTATGTGAAGACAAAAACATGTAGACAGAAGGTGCTTTAACTCATGAATATATAATATTTGTCTTAAGTTACAGACAAGGATACGGTGTTACATTAGCTCCAGGAATTCTTGTGTTAATAAAGTCTGCAGCCACTTCGGCTTTTGGCCTGCCAACATCTTTTGCTCTAAAGTGATAAACAGTAACATGAAATCTTGACTTTTAATACAAATTTCAATACAGTTTAGTTTAAACTTATTCATTTCACATCAACTGGGAAGCAAGTTCTTGAAACTTACATTCCCTCTTGATGACTGCTTCCTGGGTTCAAACCAGTAATTTTCAATACAGTTGTTCATATTTGCATTAAAGAAAATGAATATTCAGAGATGTCATATACATCTTATCAGTTTCAGTAACAACTTATTACAGTTTGCTATAGGCAATTATCAGTACTCCACATTACACTGTGAAAAGTGATAAAACTTATTTCATGAGGAACAAATCCATGTTCTGGTACTAGTAGTAATACACTCTTATCAATAATCCTGGGACTATAGATTTATCAGTTCCACAACTAACCTCTTTAATGACTAACCATCTTTACCTTAAGGTCTTACATGTATTTACAAGCCCTGTACTTCTTTCTAGCATTTCAAACTTCAATGCTTGTCACAAGAACTGGGAAACTGGGAGCAATCTGTAACTTGCACTATTCCATGTGACCTATAACAAGAAGCCTCTTCAGAAGGCAATGGTCACTTTGTACTATCTATAAAGTTAATGGATAGAAAGAAATTCACATGACCCCATTAATTCTTACCTAAACAGAAACTGTCGATTAAGATTTGAAACATCAATAGTGTCCATGTCTATGATATCTATATTCTTGAAACCAAGTAAAGCCTGGAAAATAACAGTTGAAAGCATAGGTAAGAAGGTAAACTCTCCCACCAAAGCTAGGCTAAGTTTGTAAAAATGAGAGTTAAAAGTCAGCAAATTTTATGCATACTGGTTACACAATGCACATTGTAAAATCCTTTTTAGAACTTTAATAAACTCCTGTTTTTTAACTAAAAGTCTAATGCATCTGAAACAACAGGGCCAACTGGCCCTTGGTCACTCACCTGAAATGTGTGCAATGAGGTCCAAAGGAATACATTGCCACAGAACAAGTTCAACAAAGTTGGTTATTGAAATCTGTACAAAAACTGTATGTGGTCTAAATTTTAAGCTTGTAGTATCAAAACCAAGAATGAAGGTCAATATGAATGCAAGTGATCCCTTGGGAATGGTCAATATTTACATAGGGGCCACGATTTGAACAATCTTGCTAGATGTCCACTAGATGATTCTACAAACCAAATATCTAGAGCATACTAAAAGCTGCAGCTGACCTTTTTGGTCAGGTGAGCTAAAACCATGTCCAGCATATCTACACTATATGCAGATCACATGTGAAGTTTCACTGGAAACTTTTTAACACTGTTGGACAACTTCTGGCAGAGACTGACATACTGACCAAAATAGCGAACGTAACACCACCTTTAAACTTTGTTTGTGGAGGATACATTTTACCCAGGAAGCCATCTTTTTTAACCTATTAAAATTTCTTAAAAAATGTTTTGTGTAAGGGCATCTGAGGAATGTATTTTGCAAAATTTTACTGGAGTCTTTCAAGTGCCCACTATTTTCTTGAGTCTTTCAAGTGCCCACTATTTTCTTGAATCTTTCAAGTGCTCACTATTTTCTTGAGTCTTTCAAGTGCCCACTATTTTCTTGAGTCTTTCAAGTGCCCACTATTTTTTGCAAGATTTGAAAGAGATGGACAACACAAGGGTTGCCAAAATCTATTTTTCAAGTAATACATTTGCTGGTCCAGACAACTGCATTTTTACATTTTACTTGTTCGTGAACAAGTGATATGAACATCCAATTTTTGGTAGGAAATAAGTGATCGTAACAATGACCTAGATTTGAATTAACCCAAGAATGCATCACAGCAAACATTCTTACTAATTTTCCATTCATATCTGATAAAAAATTTAACCTCTGTAGTAATAAAAAAGGTTTCCCTATGACTTGACCTGGTGACCTAGTTTCTGATCCCATGTGACCCAATTTTAAAATCTTCCAAAAATTTATCAAGGCGAACATTCTGACCAAGTTTCTTTTAAAACAGGTAAAACATGTAGCCTCATGAGTGTTAGCAAGGTTTTCCTATGATTTTACTCAGTCACCCTGCATGACCCAAATTTTGTATTCCTCCAATGTTTCATAGAACTGAATACTTGGGCCAAGTTTCATGAAAATCTTATCAAAAATGTGGTTTCTATAGTTTTTGTTTTATTATTTGACACAGTGACCTAGTTTATGAACCCTTGTAACCATGTTTCAAACTCATCTGCGATTTGATAGAGGCTAAAATTCTGATCCGTTTCATTAAGATCCAAATGGAATTGTAGCCTCTAGTGTGTTTACAAGCAAAATGTGAATGGATGACAGATGGATAGACGACGGGCAAAATAGCATACTAGAAGTTCACATTGGCACTTTGTGCCAGGTGAGCTAAAATGCTACTTTGTATGGAATTAAACTTCAAGCCTCTTGACTGGATCTGTATTGGAAAAACAACACTCTACAGCAGTAAGCCAAAGTACTGATTCCTGGATGCAGTTGTCAGATATTGAATTCAACCAAGTGTGCACTCACTGTTACCGAATTCAAATTTTCTAAAATACTGACTTGACCTCGTAACACACAAACCAGTACATGTATATGTTCATTTTCTATGTTATGCTTTGGAGAATAAAAAGAAGTGTTACCAAAAACTAAAAGCCTACAAAAAGCTAAGACCATAATTGTCATAGCTTGTTACTGATGAAATACTTTTAAGCTCAGAAGATAAAAAATGTCGCTGTTAATGGTGAAGATGCATTCAGACTTAGTTAATGAGGGTAGCATAAGACTGGAAAGAAGGTGAAATTTATACAGCTTTGACTTAAACTCATGTCCCAGATGAGCATTTATACATACCAAATCTTTCAATAGTTCACATCCAAGACCACCAGCTCCTATGATGAGTAACTTGCAAGAATCTTGTAAGAAACTCAGTGTCTGAAAACAGAAAAATAACATAGTACAAACAGTAATATCAAACTTGCTGAAAAAGGTAAACCATTTATAAAGAATAGGTTACTCAGAAAAAAGTAGCCTCAGTCATGTACCAATCCAGGATTATAGACTGTGCATTTATAATTAAGCAAGTAAATGATAATGCCAATGCTGGAAATTAAATTTTGTGTAGAAATTATGGAATATCCAACATGCAATCTAATTAAAATCAGCTCCTAAATAACACTCTGCTATTAGGATCTCATCCTCATCAAAAGAAGGTCACCTTATCATGACTTTTCTATCAGCCAATCGGTGCCCAGCTTTCAAGTTTTTGAAGGTAAATCAGTTTCTAACTTTAACCATTTGAACACATGTGAAAAATCTATATTTAACTGGGATCGCAAATAACCCAGTTGTTTTCAGCCATAAACATGACAGTTAACTGAGAAAATCTTGTAAAATACTGAGATAATCGTATGTGTGGGAAAATTTCCAGTAGCTTTTGGCATTTTGATATTTACTGCATGTATACCAAAATAAACAGCGCTGTTTACTTGAATATTTTCGTCACTCTGCTCATATTCTAATTAAAATTCAATTAGAAAATACAAACTGAAACTTTAATATACTTATATTAATCAAAGGAGGATTCATTTATCCTAAGAAACACAAAATATTTTTAAATATTCAAGATGATTTAAACATGCTATAGAAGATTATACATTCTGGAAAACCTTAAAGACTATCATAACATGCAGTCTCATTGGCTGGGATACAAACAACAATACTGGAAATCCAGATTATCGAGAAGACAGAACTGAATCCTTCAGATCTAACAGTAGTTAGATCATGTACTTCAGTCAGATTGTCCAACTTGCCAAAACAGGTAAACCAGACACATGCATGAATAGACCATTCAATTACAAGATATAGATTTTAGGGGTATATAGAAAAAAGTTATTCTTTTTTTAATCATGATTTAAAGATGAAAGAAAATGTTTTGTTTCTCATTAAATGTAAGAAACATTCACAGGTTTTTGGCACATACCTAGGATTATATAAGGAGTATCTTGTCATTCCTATACAAGTTTCCACCCCCTAATATTGTATATATACACTGAAAATAGAAAAGGTAAATAAGTCTTGAAACCGGGCATTTACGAAGCCCTCACTTCTATGTTCTCTCCCCTACTTCATACACAGTATTTGTAAAAAAACTTGGCGGCGATCAGTAGCAGGATCATTTACGTTCACAAATATGCCATACATTATACACTGGCATCAAGTATAAAGCCACAGCAGCCGAAAGTTTCAAAGTTTTTCAGCCAAAACGCTTACTCGGAACAGTAGACGTTAATTTAACCGGAGGTGTGTATCCATCGTCCAATGAAATGATCCGTTTCAAATTTCGCAGTTGTAAAATGTAATGGCCGATGCGAAAAAAGATAAGGTAGTTGAGTGAAGAATTAAACTGATTATATACTTGTGAAAAGGTATTGTAAATGTAAATGGATACATATGACTTTGTTTTAAGTAGACTTATCGAATGACACTGCATTTTCCGTGAAAACTAAGCTGTTTATCATAGACTTTTGCAATAAAAGGCGAAATATCAGACATTCGATTAACGTCGACTGTTCCGAGTAAGCGTTTCGGCAATGAAATCTTGAAACTTCCCGTTTCTGTGCCTCGATGCTTAATTGCAGTACATAGTGTATGGGATGTTCGTGGAGATAAATGACCCTGCTACTGATCCCCGTTTGATTTATCGCGAAATATTTAGATTACATTAAGGGAGAAAACTTAAAAGCGAAGGCTTCATAAATGCCCCGTCTAGGACTTACTAACCTTTATATTTTTAATCTATATTATTGCAAATGAGGAGAATGTATGTCCAGGAATGACTAGGCCCTGCTAAATACTATCATAGGTATGTGCCAAACACCTGTGGAAACATTACACACCTCACTGCTTGGTTCAAAGTCTGGATGGGCAAATGGCCCAGTTCTCTCCAGAAATTTCTGTACATGACACCAACGTCCTTGCCAGTCTGCACTCATTTTTTTTTTCTTAAAACAACCTACAAATTATACAAAACTGTGGTGCACAATGTAAAAATAAATTTATCTGTCTGACTGTTTTAGGAATACAATTGTACTTGAAAAATTCAAGAGCCAATACTTCAATACTCCAAATACTTTTTAGCAATCTATTTTCCAGAGCCTTATTCCTAACTTCACAGAAAGAAAAGAAGCAACTTCTTTTGAATCATATTCGCCGGTCTGCTGAGGGTACGAATTGTTTCAAGGACGAATGCATAATGTAAGTATTTAGTACTAATGGACAAATTTTGAAGAAATACTTTTTCTCAATAAGTTACTATTACGTAGTTTTAAAAAAGAAATCAAAGCTTTGTTTAAATACAAACTGGACATATAACAAAAAACACGCATGAAACTTGAAAATTACTCACACCTTATTATTAAGTACAATACCGCTTCACCATTACGAAAAATTATTTTTCTTTGCAATACATCAAATGAATGGAACCATATTTTTCTTATTTTATATTTCAGAGCAATTATCAATTTGATTATTAATCCAATAATATGAAGTTGAAAGACGACAAAACTTTCATTTTTTCCTTTTGCTTAATGATATAAGAAGAGTTTCGTGCGCAATATTTTCGAACCTGAAATATTATCTCTCTTTTAAACAATCCAATAGGAAAACATTCTGTACTTTTTACATTAAATATTTACGATAATAGATTTAGGTATCAACTTCTCTATGCCTTATTCTTTCGTGATTAATTGTTCCATGTTGTGAGTTGGTTCGAAATTAATGCGAACGAAAATTACTGTCAACATGGCTGATGTGCAGTTGGCACCTTTGCGAGCAATAGGAGATTTTTTATTGGAGTCAGCTCGTTTCCAGATACCAAACATCAATGATCCCGAGAAATGGGCGAATAGAGTCCTTAACAATTTGTTGTATTACCAAACCAACTACTTTTTAACCGCTTTGCTCGTTTTCCTGATAATAGGGTAAGAATATTTGGATACAACATTTGGATGGAAGGGGATTTTTTTTTTTTGGTATTGACTCATGCATTTATGATGTTTTATTTTCTCATTTTGCTGTCCATTGTCTTTTACTATTTGTGTTTAATAAAATCTGTTTGACAAAACCTTTGTTAATATTGAGCAGATTTTGTGTAGGCCATAGTTCAAGTTCAGCTTATTACTGCCAACAGCAATATTGAGTCAGTACATTGTATGTCAAAATCGTTACCGGACAAATCGGTATCATGACAAATCGGTAACATGATTCTCTAACGACCGACACGTGATGTTAGCACCTTTCTATGATGAGCAGTGTACCCCAATATGCCCTTTCACACCAACATTTCCTGCAGCTCAGCCTGATCTCCTTTTTCAAAGAAATAGGCTTTAGGCATGGGGTTGGCCGTTTCACATGCTTCAGCTTGTTTCATTCATGGTTTACAGAACAATGGAGAAATGTCAGTACAGGACAGTACAGGAAGAGAAAAAGAAATGCTTTATCTGTCAGATCTTGTTAAAATCAGTTGTCCCCTTGCATTACCTGATTGTTTATAAGCTTTCGATACTGTACTGATTCTGCTTTTGTCAGTTATGGAGTCTGAATCAGCACAATATCAGTGTTAATTAGCTTGTTTCACAAAAGAATATCTCTAGATCACAAAATTCATTTGTCTGTACTTAGAGTCTTCCCTATATACTCAAAAAATTTGTCAATTCACTCAGCATTAATAAGCTATTATGGATGGAATTAAAGCATATTGAAGTAATCCAACACTCAAAAATTTGTGATAGCCCAGTATCACTCAGGAATTTCTTTGACAGTCAAAACAGTGAAACATCACCATGCATTTCAATGGTGTATCATTTCCTTTTCAGCATGTACACATACCAGCTGTATGGATTAGTGCAGAAATGTATGCAGCAAAACACACTAGTCTTTGTTTAAAGTAATCAAGTACATATCTTGTTCAGGTGTGAAACCTTTTAGATAAGAGTGTTTGGGTACATTTATTTTGTTCTTTTAAAAGAAATTTAATATTCGATGAACTCTTGTCCCAGCATATCTACAGTCACTGTTCTCACTGTATATTTGAAACAATTTTGATGTTTTTGTTTTTTTTACAGAATTGTTCATCCTGTTCAGATGGTATGTGGATTTATGGCAATATCTGTAGCTTTTGGAGGCTTTGTCTATTGCACTAGTTCCCGGTGGAAAGCAAGGCGCTTTAAACGAGATCATCCCATTATAAGTGTGATTGTGATACTTCTTGCTGGTTACCTGCTTGTCTACATGGTAGGGGCAGTAATAGTGTTCATGTTTGGAATTGCCTTTCCACTTCTGTGTAAGTAGCAGTATACAGTGTACCAGTAGGGATTTTGCTCAAAAATATTCTGCAGGAAGCACTGTACAATCATATATATATATAACATGTACTTCATTCAATATATTTTCAAGTCCAAACCCTATGTGTGTGCACCTAACTGTAGAAGTAATGTCATTTAAATATCCCACCTAATATACACATATATGAAATTTACAGCGTGTTTTTTTGAATGTTCAGTCTCTACACACTCACAGAAACATTTAATATTAGATACCATAGTGCAAGAAAGTGACATCAGTTAAATTGGTCAGGAAGTATTCACTGTGCTATAATTGAAAAATCCTACAGACTGATAAATTCTGAAGACTGACAAATCCTACAGTTTAAAACAGACTGACTCAGCAAACGGTTATGCATTCTGTGAAATGATGTCATTTATTGGAAATAGCATTCTTCTTACTATCCTAAAGATATTCATGTCTGAACAATTGAAATGTTAATTATGCTGTAGGCAGTATATTTGTTATGAGCAATAAGATGAAAGGTTCTGTAGTGTGCCTGACTCTGCATTACTCTGTGTATTCAGACCTAAATTGCAACAAACTCATTTACTGATACACAGTTTAATATTCTATGTGTTTGATTCAACACAAGGACCAAAATCTTTCACATGCTTTGAAAAAAATATCCTGATAAAAGTAGTTGTACCAAGAAATATGATATTTATTTTTTTAACTATATATGTTGTTATTGTTTCATCCCATATCACATGTCCCAGGCATAAAGCCAATTCATTTATGATCATAGTATAAAAGATGCAGTCAAGTTCCACCAATAAGACCAGTAAACAAATTGGTCTTTTAAGTGAATCAGTCTTAATAGCATACCTTACTTATTCAAAATTTTATATTTTGTTTACTTCAGATTGCTGATTTTTTTTCATAAGTTAAGGATGGTTTTAAATTAGTCTTCAAGTCCTAGGATCACAGTTACAAGAAGTTCTTATAGTAAGATGTTTAACCGGCTGAAATGGTCTTTATTTGTACTAGAATCATTCCAAACTTTGTTTTTTAAATCAATGAACATATTAGAAATATAGTGAAGTAATTTTTTTCAGTGATATTGCAAAAACAAACAAGAAAGGCTTTTTCATGAGGAAATGAATAAGAAAGAAAGACATATATCAGTCTTTTAGAGTGAATAGAACATGGTTCGGTCATTATCCTATCAGTACATCTTTTTTTTTTTATATCAGTAAAATCAGACTGGGACTTTAACAGTGGAGCATTATTATATCTCCTTTCCTTTCCAGTGATACTGATGCATGCATCATTACGAATGAGAAGCATAAGGAACAAAGTAACGAACAAGCTGGAATATGTGGGTCTCAAAAGAACGCCGATGGGGATAATACTTGAGGGGCTGGGCCAAGAACAAGAAGCTGGGTCGTAAACTGTTCCATACATTTAGGATAGATTTTTTTATAGTGGTCATCTGTTTTAAGCAGTTACTTTTGTTAAGTGGCCAGTTTTCTCCAACTTGTTTATAAGTAGTGTAATGTTGTTGCTGTTTTTGTGAATGATTCTTAATTCAGTATAGACCTGCAGTTTCTGTATTTTGCTTTATAAGAAGTAGGGTATTATTCCAATAAAAGATTAACATATTTTTTTTCATACTGCAATGTAATCATTCATGTAGCAGTTTTGTCAGTAAATTCTCATTACCATAAATGTAATAAAGATAAACACTTTCTTACCAAGATAATAACAATATTCATATAACTAGCTACATTTTTTACCATTAAAGATTGTTATGGAAACAGTTGAGTGTTATAGAACTAGATAAACTAGTATTTCTACTTAGATATTTGTTAGAATTTGTACAGATAAACCTGTGAACACATTCCACTGCTAAGAAGAGGCAAAAATTATCCTTTTTTACATGTGGTCTTTATTCACAAGTTTTTCTCTACTAACAAGAAGTGGTGCTTGCTTTTTGTTGTTTTTTGTTTTTAACCTTTTTGTCTTCATTTGAAAGGTGATGTTTATTCTAAGGTAGTCTTAAAGACAGGTTTAAAAATACATAGTTGTATCACATAAGCATCTTAGCAGTAGTGTATCATTCATATAATTACATAGTCTTAATGCATGTCTTCAACCCAGCAACTGACCTGAACACTTTTTTGTGAAATCTCTTTTTTCATTTTATCATATTTTTCTTTCTCAGCAAGTAGTACTAAGAATGTTTCGATTGTAGACTGATATTTGGCCCTATCATGATTCATTCAATTGTGTATCAGCTGAACTGGTATTTTGTGTTTCTTTTGCCTGTTTGAATATGAAGAAGAAAAAGTTTATTTTTATTTTACAATAAATGTACATGTATGGTCATGTGACAAAGTTGGATAATTGAAATTAAACTGTAATGCCAGTATGATAGCAAAAAATTACAACTTGATGATTCAGCGATCACATAGATATATATAACATGTATTTATTAATTAGTTTATTTTGCTAATTTGAACAAAGATTGTGAGCAATGTACATTTATTTATCAATTTCTGATGGTTATATATTAATATATATAGATATTGTATGTATTACACTTGTGTATGTAAGTAAAGGAGTGAATAGAAGTCCCTTGGATTCTTGGCCATCAAAGGTATATTACCGGAAAATTTATCCGGTTGCATAATGATCAAAAAGATGCTGAATTCATGTAAAGAGTATGCTGAAAACTTGTTACACTGTCATTAAAAATCTCATAATGATTAAAATTTAAAATTAAAATACTGTTCTTAGTATGTTTCTGTGGTAAACTTACGGTAAGGTTAGTGGTAAAACTGTAGGCAGTGTAAATCTAAATATGATAGACCCTAAATACATTTTAGTTACGATTCTTTCAATTTTTACTTTTTGGAAAGAATTATATCTTTAAGTGCTTAACTTTAATTTCAGGGGGTCACTGAAAGGTTTTTTGTATGAAAGAAATTATGTCCAAAAGTACTAATTTCAGCCTTAATATATAGTACTTCATAATGGGATATTTTGACTGAAACTATTTGGGAGCCTTTTCATAGGGTAATACAAACATGGTATTTATTATAAATTGATGGTTAACAAATTTCTAACATGTCATCAAGTCAGTTTTAAGGTGCTCAAGAAAGGGTAACCTGCTCTAGTCCTTCAAGTCATTCAGAGAGTTCAGACATGGAACTTGCCTCAAAACTTGTAACAGAACACTTACCATTTCAATTCATCTAGTTAAAACTAATCCAGATGGCCTACTCACATGTTTTATCAATGCCATTCCCACACATTTCTACTGATAAGAAGTGTTCAGTCTGATCTTTCGAAGTTCAAAATCTTTCATTAAATTATTCGTCCATATGGTAATTAATATAGCACAAAACAAAGCCAATTTCTGCAGTATGAAAGATAGTCTGTTAAATCAGACAACTCAATCTTTTAAGGAGCCAGTACTTAAATTGAACTTAAGTATGTTGTCTATAGTTAGGGTCCCTTTCACATAAATTTCAGTGATAGTGCCAATTGATGGTCTAGGAATTAAGTCATGTTGCATAAATGATCCTCTATTCAAGAAGGTTGTCAATCTCTGTATAAGAAAGTTGTCTGCCTGTTGCTTGTTTCAAGTCCTGGTTTTGATCCTTGCTACAGACCTCTTTTATTACTCTGTTGTGTGAGAAAAGAAGTTTCTTATTCAGAGAAGGACAGAATTCTTTTGCTGCAGAAGTGCCATGCTTTACTGCCAGTTTCCACTGTACAACTGAAATACTGCTGAGAGGCACAGAAAAGTTTTGAACATTTTTTTTATATTTGAAAACAGTGTTTTCCTATACCATTAATTTTCTTATAGAACTGAAATTGTGTTATGAGTAATGGTGCTTAAATGTACAAAAGCAAATTAAACTAGAAAAAATTCAAAATGCTTAGAAACAGCGATGTAAAAAGTGAACTGGTTTTTGCAATCTTGATGTTCTAAAGGGGTGCTTGATGAGTGAATTTTAACTATGCAATATTTTCAATTCAACCAGTTTTTCATTTTTCATAAGTTTTATGTATATACAATGGGGCATATTATGGTGCAACTCTCAAATTCATAATTTGGAATAAGATTGATGTATTTGCATAATTTGAGAGTAAGGTCGGAATGAGTACAAATTGTAATTTAGAGGGTTACTTGTTTGTGAATTGAATGTGTTACAAGTAACATTGCTTGTGGGCAATCGCAAGTTGAGATTTTGATTGTGAGATTTTATTTACTAATTCAGTGTTCAGAAAAAAGGATAAATAAAAATAATAAAGTGCACTATGCCCTTTTTTAAGGACTTTTTTTAAAATCTTATTCAGTCAATCTGCATACATAATATAGTGGCAAGTAAGGAAATTTGTCATAATAAGTAATCACATTGCTAAACACATTGTGTAGCATTGTAAACTTTTTAAACAACATGAAAAATTCAAAACCTTTTTTGGACACAGTTTTGCATGTTTCTTGAACATTATGAAATAATAAATTGATTTTATGTGAAGCATGTCATTTTTGTAATGAACTGATTCCATATGAAGCTTTTCATTATATTATGTAATGAACTTATTTCATGTGAAGCTTGAAATACTGAATCACATTGCTAAACACATTGTGTAGCATTGTAAACTTTTTAAACAACATGAAAAATTCAAAACCTTTTTTGGACACAGTTTATGCAATATGTAATGAATTTATTTCATGTGAAGCTTGTCAGTATATGTAATGAATTTATTTCATATGAAGCTTGTCAGTATATGTAATGGATTTATTTCATGTGAAGCTTGTCAGTATATCTAATGGATTTATTTCATGTGAAGCTTGTCAGTATATGTAATGGATTTATTTCATGTGAAGCTTGTCAGTATATGTAATGGATTTATTTCATGTGAAGCTTGTCAGTATATGTAATGGATTTATTTCATGTGAAGCTTGTCAGTATATGTGATGAACTCATTTCATGTTATGCTTATCAGTATAGGTAATGAGTTGATTTCATGTGAAGCTTGTCAGTTTACATTATGAATTGATATTGTGTGAAGCTTGTCAGTTTATGTAATGAACCGATTTTGTGTGAAGGTTGTTATTGTTATTGAATGTAAGAAATTGATTTCATCTGAAGCTTCTCAGTATATGTGATGAATTGATTACATATGAAGTTTATGATTATATGTAATGAATTGATTTCATCTGATGTTTGTCATTATATGTAAAGAATTGATTCCATTTCAAGCTTCTCATATACTCTTGTCTAATTTTGTGTGTGGTGGTGTTCAGTTCTCGAATGTATTTATTCATTTATTATAAAAATTATGTATTACCTACATTGAATCTCCTTATTGTCTGTGTTAATGAATTGCAAGTCTATTAAGCTAATTTCAAGAAAAAAGTTTAGACAATACCTTTAACAGTGTAACATATGAAAAATGTTCATCTTTTTTCATTACTGACAATATTTCACCTACAAACTCAGCATTTTGGGAGTGTTATTTATAACAAGATATAACAGTCACAATATAATCTTTGTCATCATGGCAATGGAATAATGATTAAACTTAGCGGAGTTTCAAAATTTGTACAAACTTTAGAAAAGAGAGGAAATATCTAAATATTTACTGGCACTGAAATTTTCAGCACTGGGCCACACAACAAAAAGACTTGTTATTTAGAATGTGGCAAAGTGATGTCAGTATTGTTTAGCAGTGGTTTCAGCATTGAATATTTTTAACCAGGTTTTCAATTTTGAAAATCCTGGTTATTAGATTGGGGTATGGCGGGCGGATGGGCGGATGGGCGGGCGTCAAACGAAATTGTGTCCGCTCTGTAACTCTTCAACCCTTTGAAGAATTTTGATGAAACTTCAGACAAATGTTTACCACATCAAGATGACGTGCAGAACGCATGTTCCGCATGGCTGGCTCCAAGGTCAAGGTCACAGTGACATTAACATTGAAAATCCTGTCCGCTCTGTAACTCTTCAACCCTTTGAAGAATTTTGATGAAACTTCAGACAAATGTTTACCACATCAAGATGACGTGCAGAACGCATGTTCCGCATGGCTGGCTCCAAGGTCAAGGTCACAGTGACATTAACATTGAAAATCCTGTCCGCTCTGTAACTCTTCAACCCTTTGAAGAATTTTGATGAAACTTCAGACAAATGTTTACCACATCAAGATGACGTGCAGAACGCATGTTCCGCATGGCTGGCTCCAAGGTCAAGGTCACAGTGACATTAACATTGAAAATCCTGTCCGCTCTGTAACTCTTCAACCCTTTGAAGAATTTTGATGGCTCCAAGGTCAAGGTCACAGTGACATTAACATTGAAAATCCTGTCCGCTCTGTAACTCTTCAACCCTTTGAAGAATTTTGATGAAACTTCAGACAAATGTTTACCACATCAAGATGACGTGCAGAAATTGTTGTCTCATTATTAAGTATACTCCTTGCAGACAGTATTGTTAGCCGAAATTTACATCCTACTCATTATCATGTATTCTCATGAATATTATCTTTTCCTTCATGTCATGTTATAATCTTTTGAATATTCATAGCAATCTTCATTCCAAAATTCATACTATAGTATAGAATCAGAACAACATTTTTGAAAACCTGGTTTCGTGGCATTGCCATGTTTCTTGTTCTGTATTGTGAAGGATAGTTTTGAAGCATGGATGTGTTACATGTGTAGTTGTTTTTCATTTACTTTTCAAAAGGGGGGTCAGGAGAAATTGAAGGCATCTCACATCTCAAATCATGAGTGCAATCCACATGAATTTGACCTTATTAAGTTTAATTTTCTTACTTGAGCTTAATTATTATAATGGAGCTTATTTCTTGTTATGGAGCTTAAGTATTGTTACCAAAGTTTCATTTATGAAGGGTGTTTCATTACATGTAAGTACTGTTTTTGCCACTGGGCATGGTTAATAGAAAAATTTCAAGACATATGTGTTGTAAGTCAAATTAAGAGAAAAAAGACAAGATACTATTTCAAATTAATGCTAGTAAAATGGTTAATAGTAGATGAGTGACTTTTAGGACATTCAGATGAGTTCTAGTTTAAATATTCTTGTACAGATTTGTTTAACAAGCAGTGTGGATGATGATTTTCTTGTTGTATTATCAGTTTCAGTTTCCAGTCCATCTCATTTGTTTTATTTCCATTTTCTAAACTTACTGGTGAATGGACTTACTTTTTCCTAATTTTTTTATTGTTATCAAACATGTCCCAGTTTGTGTTGTGTGCAATATATAGATATGAGAAATACAGTTTAATCTCTTTTCTTCATTTTAATTTAGAACACTCTTATGTAATTTTGTGTTTCATCTTTAGCACAGTCAACAAAATTTTCTCAATACTAGTAGCATTTAAACCTGGACTAGCTGATCTGACAGTTTGTAGTCCACAGCTGGAATATGAAGAAATGTTTACAGTCTGCTGACTCTGCTCTTTTCAAGGCCATAGTTTTTGCAGATCTTCAACCATACATGAGAACTGATTATGATTAGGACGGTGAGCTATTTCATTAATAAAGCACCAGTTAATGACCCCTAATGATTAAATGGGTCTGCCCAGTTTAAACGACTAACAAATTCTTTTTATTTTTTTTATTCTTTTTGTACAAAAGTAGACCAAGGCAAACAGTGCAGACCCAGATCAGCCCCCACAAGCGGTGTCTGATCACAGTCTATGCTGTTTGCATAAAGCACTTTCTTCACTAAACTGAAATGAAAATTTATACCAGAAACCCTTTTAATTTAAAATGGACTCGTCCAACTGACAAGGATAGCATAATCCATTAGGCACAATTGGGTTAAAACTTGACCAATCCTTCATACTTCAGTATATCATTCCTATAGTTTCATGTGGTTATTTTAAGTTTTTCTATTTTTTGTGTGACCAGTTTCACAGTATTTGAATATTAAATAGCATTTAGAAAACAGAGGTGAGTAAACTAACTTGACATATTTCGTCATTCTAGGAATCAAATTAAAGTTTGGAAATTTGCTACAAACAATTACAGGTCTGTCTCGTATAGAGGCTAAAATTGTCTTATAGAAAAGCTACTAGATAACTTATTTAACCAGTCCAATAACCCCAAAGGCAGATGTAACAAACAGTGACCTGCATTGTATGTATTAAACAATTTTTATTTTCTAAAACCTGAAGTCAGAGGTGTAAATATTTTGTTTTCAGAACTTAGTTCTAATGCACTTGTTTTCCTGCACAGTAGATATGTTGTACTAAGTTGATGCTTTCGTTCTGGCAGAGTTAATGGCCAGCTGTGGATACTTTCACACATTAATTTCTTTCCTAACCAAGCAAGACGTCTTAGGTTATTTTTCAGAATATCAGAAAAAATAGTGTACAGTGCACAGTCTGCGAAGGTTTTTTTTTTCTTTTTACAGTAAATATGGCATGGTATTACAATCTCATTGCTGTAATTGATTTAGTATTTTTTAAACAATTTTTTTTAAGTTCTACCAAGTCTCAAGGAATTTGTCCTACAACATAAAATGCCATCAGATACGATACAAAACCTGATAAAAATATATTGAATTTGCTTGAAAGTATATAATTACATGTGTTAGCATATACCAGGGTAGATTTAACAACTGTGCCACCATGCCAACATGTAAGGGACGGGTGTACTGAAATACTTCATGATAACATAAATTGGTGTTCCAAATTAGACAGATAACAAAATATTGCAAGTGCAAATCAATATTACAATGACCTTCTGATTGATACACATGCTATGTGTCTTTTTGTTACAGTTTAGTTATGGAAGTATACTGGA
Organism: Cyclina sinensis; assembly: GCA_012932295.1. Taxonomy (NCBI): domain Eukaryota; kingdom Metazoa; phylum Mollusca; class Bivalvia; order Venerida; family Veneridae; genus Cyclina; species Cyclina sinensis. The sequence goes on from JAAONU010000013.1 coordinate 6,154,255, forward strand.
AAGAAAAGAAACGCGATCTGAAATTTTAAACAATAACATAAGGCATTGATGTTTTCAATGTTAATCACATAACAAGCCTAAATGAGCATATGTTATACACCAATTACATGTCTATCTCAAATAAACAGCAGAAAAAAAACACATACCAGCAGTAAAAAAATAAACAAGATTACAATATTTAAAAGCTCATGAAAACTTGCATTACTTTTTTCCTAAGGTATACAAAAACATATAAGTGATGCTGTTAGATGTTTTTTTAGCTCACCTGAGCCACAGGCTCATGGTGAGCTATTAGGAACAATCAATGTCTGTCATCCGTCCACAATTAGTTTGTTAACACTCTAGTGGTCACATTTTTGCCTCAATTGTCATGAAACTTAGTCAGGATGTTTGCCCCAGTGATTACTCGGACATGGGTCATGTGGGATAAAAAAATAGGTCAAAAGGCCCAAAAATGTAAAAACCTTGTTAACAATCAAGAGGCTACATTTTCAGTCCAAATATCCAGGAAATTTGTCAGAAAGGTTGTTTTAATGATTTCTAGGTTAAAGTTCGAATATGGGTCATCTGGGCTCAAAAACTAGGTCACAGCCCAAAAATAGAAAAAACCTTGTAAACACTCTGGAGGCTACTTTTTCAGTCCAAATATCCTGGAAATTTGTCAGAAAGGTTGTTTTCATGATATATAGCACAAGTTTGAATATGGGTCATCTGGGATCAAAAACTAGGTCATAGAGCCCTAATTTGGAAAAACCTTGTTAACAAGCCAGAGGTTACATTTTCAGTCCAAATATCCTGAAAATTTTTCAGAAAGGTTGGTTTGATGATTTCTAGCTTAATTTTGAAAATGGGTAATCTGGGTTCAAGAACTAGGTCACAGAGCCTAAACATGGAAAAACCTTGTTATTACTCCAAAGGTAACATTTTCAGTCCAAGTAACCTGGAAATTTGTCCGAAAGGTTTTTTTGATGGTTTCTAGCTCAAGTTTGAATATGGGTCATCTGGGTTCAGGAACTAGGTCACAGAACCTAAACATGGAAAAACCTTGTTAACACGCCAGACATTACATTTTCAGTCCAAATAACCTGGAAATTTGTCAGAAAGATTGTTTCGATGATTTCTAGCTCAAATTCAAATATGGGTCATCTGTGGTCAAAAACTAGGTCATAGAGCTTAAAAATTGGAAAACCTTGTTAACACTCTAGAGGTAACATTTTCAGTCCAAATAACCTGGAAATTTGTGAGAAAAGTTGTTTTGGTAATTTCTAGGTCAACTTCGAATATGGGTCATCTGGGGTCAATTAATCAGGGCCATAACAATTTTGTTAAAAGCAGTCATACTCAGGTGAGCGATCTAGGGCCATCATGGCCCTCTTGTTTCTTATTATTATCAGAAAACTTTTCAGTTAAAATGTGTTAGAAAAATTTGTTTCATTTTTGAAGTTATTTATCAATCTTATTTTCTCTTGTAAATCTTTGACTTGAAAACTATAAATTTGAAAAAGATAGCATATTTTTTAAAACTACATGGAAAATGAATTTAATTTACATGTGTAGGTTCAATGTACAAGCACAGTATTTTGAAGAATTTACATAATTATAGTACACTTGAAGTGAAAACATGTAACATACATTGCCTAAATTTTGATACGACAGTCTGTACACATTATTTGCTATCTTACATTCAAAGATAATTTTCCTTATTCCTGCTTCAGTGATAAAATATTACTGTGAACTTCTTTTTTAAAATAAAGAAATTTCTAGAAATAAGTTGTGTTTTTAGCTATACCTTGATTTGTAATTACTCAAGTCAAGAAAAGCAGTGCTTTCATGTCAAAATGATCTTTTTCCATAATAGCATGTTTGTTACTGATTTCAAACCATAATTAAGGGTCTTAAATATGTGCCTACAAACTTTAGAGGAAAAATGGAGACTTGCATAGGCTCTTTCCAGAAGGTATGATTAACTGGCTGTATAACATGAAACGTTGTTGCAAGGTGTGAATAAGCGAATTATTCTTTACCCTATCACAGACAAGGCCATACTTTCTTCTATTATATAGCATAGATTCAACCTCTTAACAACTGCATATTAAGGTAGATTCTATGGCTGCAGTGGTCAGATGTGTTGAGGATTTTAAGCTAAACTGCCTAAACAGCTGTAAGAGTGGCACTTTTTCTGATGCAATACAAAGTTTCATAAGCACCCATAAAATCTAAGAGGACTGACTTCCTAAAACCATGAAAAGTTTCCTAGACTTACATGTGTATGGGCAATGAGTAGTGTTAAGGATGGTGAAGACTTACAGAAAGACTGGAACATGGACATATAGTTTATTAAAACATTCCTAGGAAAAAATTAAAACAACGCTGTATGTTAAATTTTTATAAATTCTTAAAAACTAATGTATCACAATGAAGGTCCATCTGGTTCTTTGGGGTCCTTATCATTCTCAAAAGATGAAGGTCCTTTGGGTTTTTCTGGATCATTGTCATTCTTGTCTTTCTTTCCGTTTTTGTACTTCCTGTTAATATTGCAGAACCACAGTTTCTTTGATTTCTTTGGCCTCTCGAAAGCTGTAGGAACTATTTTCTTGAAAGACTCAACATCGCACCTGGAAAGTAGATCTGCTGCAACATTCTGTATTCTTGGCACATGTAAACCCACCACAGTTATATTATACTTCGTACATACTTCCATCAACAGCAGAAATAAAGAGAGGTAGGATGAACACTGCCTTGACATTTTGGTGAAATACACACCATGATTAATTGCGTTAACAGCACTTATGTTGTCACTATAACACAGGACCTTTTTGCCAACAAATTTATGCTTCCATGTGTATAATGCAGTCACAAAGGCATAAAACTCAGCCAAATTGCTATTTAATTCGGGTTCAAATTTTGTCTTGTCTGGGATCCAGCGGTCTGATAACCATCTGATTTTTTCCTCATCTTGTGAGATCAGATATGCTCCCATACCATGCTTGGATGCATCAACAAACAGTTCAAAATCAGGATTGCTCAAGTCCTTCACTTGTATGCGCAATTTGACATCATCAAATCTTGCCAAGGCTAATAAAGTGCCTCTGCTTAACCAGTTATTGTTGTTGAGGTATCCGAATGCCTGAAAATTAGATTCAAAGTTCTTTCCAGTGAACCAATTGTAGGGAACTAATATTGCTTATGCAGATTGAAAACTTAAAGGTTTTAGTTTAAATAAAACAATCTTTTGTTACATTTTAGTATATGAAAGAACATGTGGGATGGTTTAAAATGTAGAAAAAAATTACAGTTTGAGGCACAAAAGAAATTATCAGTAGAACTCTTCAAACAAGAGGGCCAATGGCCCTTAAGCACTCACCTGGGTTCAAAGATGAAAGAAATTTTTATGAATGTAATGATGCATATCACTGAAATGGACCAATGCAATTTCATTGCCATAGCTCCAAAAACAAAAAGTAGGTCAGTAGGTCAAAATATAGGTCATGAGACTACAATTTTGAAATCGGAACGAAAAGCTGTACACACAGTCCAAATTTCATTGCCATAGCTCCAAAACCAAAAAATTAGGTCAGTGGGTCAAAAATATAGGTCATGATATGATGTTTTTGAAATCGGAACAAAAAACTGTACAGATGGTCCAAATTTCATTGCCATAGCTCCAAAAACAAAAAGTAGGTCAGTAGGTCAAAAATATAGGTCATGCGATAACATTATTGAAATCGAAACGAAAAACTGCACATGGTCCAAATTTCTTTGCTGTTGCTAAAAAACAAAAAAGTAGGTCAGTAGGTCAAAAATATAGGTCATATGTTGACATTTTTGAAATCAGTGGAGAGTGACCCCCAGGGGAGGGGGGATGACCCCACAGTGGTCACAGTGCATAATACCAAATATCTAAGCTCCAGGCCTTGCAGTTTGTGACAAGAAGATTTTTAAAGAATTTACTATATAACTCTATGTAAAACATGTGACCACTTGGGAGGAGCCAGTTTTGATCCAGGGGCCATGATTTGAACAATCTTGGTAGAGGTCTACTAGATCATGCTCAACGCCAAATATCTAAGCTCCATGCCTTATAGTTTCTTACAAGAAGACTTTTAAAGTTTTCCCTATATAACTCTATGTAAATCAAGGAAGCCCTGGGCGGGGTCAGTTCTGACCCCAGGGTCATATTTTGAACAATCTTTCTAGAGGTCCACTAGATGATGCCTTATACCAAATATCTAAGCTCCAGGCATTGCAGTTTCTGACAAGAAGATTTTTAAAGAATTTACTATATAACTCTATGTAAAACATGTGACCCCTTGGGCGGAGCCAATTTTGACCCAGAGGCCATGATTTGAACAATCTTGGTAGAGGTCTACTAGACACTGCTCAACGCCAAATATCTAAGCTCCATGCCTTGCGGTTTCTGACAAGAAGATTTTTAAAGTTTTCCCTATATAACTCTATGTAAATCAAGTGACCCCCAGGGCGGGGCCAGTTCTGACCCCAGGGTCATAATTTGAACAATCTTGGTAGAGGTCCACTAGATAATGCCTCATACCAAATTTCTAAGCTCCAGGCCTTGTGGTTTTAGACAAGAAGACTTTCAAAGTTTTTCCTTTAAGTTGCCATAGCAACCAGAGTTCTGCATGGAATTGAATTCTTTGAACATCTTTGGAAGAGCTTTACGCAAGGAACATCCCATGCAAGTTTCATTGAATTTGGCCCAGTGGTTTCAGAGGAGATGTCGTTTGAATGAAATTGATGACGCCTCACGACGCACGACCCACACCGGACATTGGGGTATGACAAAAGCTCACTCTGGCACTTTGTGCCAGGTGAGCTAAAAAGGCACTCACATTTTTAACTGATACATCTGCAAACCAATAGCAGAATAGGAAAACTATCACTTATCACATACAGGTATTTAGCCTACCTTGAACTTCATGACAGCTTTAAGACAAGTCTGGTAGTATGCCAAATCTAAACATGGTGATTTTGAGTTGACTGTGAAACAGAGTGGCCACAGAACCTGTAAAAACACACCTACACACACTGAATAGCATGAATTTACACTCATTTAAAGGAACTCATATTACAACAAGAGCACTGCTGGGTGGAGCAGTATATGCCCAAAGGGTGTTTTTTCTAAGTTAGTATGATGCATTTGTCATATAATGGAGGAAACCTTAGGCTTTAAAATTAAATGATTTGCTTTAAATTTTGAATTTTCTGACCTTTGACCTACTGACCCCAAAATCAATAGGGGTCATTCACTCAATGTGTGCAATTATTTTTATGAATTTTGAAGTCTCTATGAAAAATGGTTCTCGAGTTACAGAGTGTAAATGATTCTAAACATTTAGGGCACTGTGACCCTGACCTTTGACATACTGATCAAAAAATGTATAGGGGTCATCCACTCAATGTGTGCAATCATGATATAAAGTTTGAAGTCTCTATAACAAATGATTGTCAAGTTACATGGCAGAAATGGTTTTCATGTTAAGGTCTTGTGACCTTGACCTTTTACCTACTGACCCCAAAATCAATAGGGGATTAGGGGTCATCCACTCAATGTGCACAATCAGGATATAAAGTTTGAAGTCTCTACAACAAATGATTGTCAAGTTACATGGCAGAAATGGTTTTCAATGTTAAAGTCTATGTGACCTTGACCTTTGAGCTACTGACTCTTAAATCAATAGGGGTCATCCACTCAATGTGGGCAATAATGATATGAAGGTAAAAGAACGGTAGGCAAAAGAGTACTCAACTTATCCTCCAGAAACAAAATTGCTAATGGACGGAAACCCCGGACCATAACATAATATACCCCCTTCGGGCATATAAAAACCTGAAAGCATACTGCAAGTATATGAATCTACAATGGGCTAAATTGTCTGTTAGATGGTACTATAACCATTCAACCATTACCCTGCTAAATTTATAACAAGAGGGCCATGATGGCCCTGTGTCGTTCACCTGAGTATGACTGCTTTTATCAAAGTTGTTAATGACCTGGTTAATTGACCCCAGATAACCTAAATTCAAACTTGACCTAGAAATTACAGAAACAACCTTTCTGACAAATTTACAAGTTATTTGGACTGAAAATGTTGCCTCTAGAATGTTAACGTTTTTCTGTAATTGGTCTCCGTGACCTAGTTTTTGAACCTACATGACCCATATTCGAACTTGAGCTACAAATTATCAAAACAACTTTTCTGACAAATGTCCAGGATATTTGGACTGAAATTGTTACCTCAAGAGTGTTAAGATGGTTTTTCCATATTTGGGCTGTGAGTTAGTTTTTGAACCTAGATGACCAATATTCGAACCTGAGCTAGAAATCATCAAAGCAACCTTTCTGGCAAATTTCCAGGATATTTGGACAGAAAATGAAGCCTCTAGAGTGTTTATAAGTTTTTTCCATATTTGGACTCTGACCTAGATTTTGACCCCAGATGACCCATATTCAAACTTGAGCAAGAAATCATCGTAGCAACTTTTCTGACAAATTTCCAGGATGTTTGGACTGAAAAAGTAGCCTCTAGAGTGTTCACAAGGTTTTTCCATTTTTGGGCTCTGTGACCTAGTTTTTGATCCCAGATGACCTGTATTCAAACTTGAGCTAGAAATCAATGAAACAACTTTTCTGACAAATTTGCAGGTAATTTGGACTGAAAATGTAACATCTAGATTGTTAACAAGATTTTTCTATTTTTGGGCTTGTGACCTAGTTTTTCATCCAAGATAACCTATGTTCGAACTTGTCCAAGTAATTATTGAGACAAACATCCTGACTAAGTTTCATGACAATTGAGGCAAAAATGTGACAACTAGAGTGTTAACAAACTAACTGTGGACGGACAATGGACAAAAGGCGATCACAAAAGGTCACTCTGTCACTACGTGACAGGTGAGCTAAAAATGGACTTACCTATTACAGGAAACTCAGACTGAATATTGCAAAAAAACAGCAAAGCCTAAAAAATTACATCACCTTTAAAGACTGATTTGTTAATGAGACATCTTTTTGACTTGTCTTATTAGTTGTAGCTTTTTGTTGTCAAAAGAAAATTATACTACATCCAAAACATATTAAACAATCATCAAATACTGTGTATTTTTTTTTCCAGCAATAACTGAACTTCTTTTTAAAACTTCTACACATATTATTTTGAATCAATAGAATTGCGTATTTTTATGAAAATTCATGGAAATTCAAATAAATCTCTTGTACAACCTGTAAGCTGGAGTCCCAGGCCACATCGTCGTCTTGATTGTGTTGCAGTAGATTTATCACACGGAAATTGTTTGTTTCATAACCACATATACTGCTCTGGAAAGATGCCAGCTCTTCAAGCAGTTTAATCACCTGGTTTGTAGTGTACACGTCTGTGCCTGTTTCGGACATCCTTACTAGACCCATAAACTATAACAAAAAACCAGTAAATTAATACTCCAATATTCCTTCTGCAGTATTTTGTTGGCAATATAGACAAGAGCCACCGCAAGCGGGGGTCACGCTCGACTTTTTCCTATTTCCAAAGGCAAACACAATCATCAGAGGAAGCACATTGTGGTGAAGGGATTTCAAATGAAACATCATTTGAAAATATAATTATACAAAACAAAGTTATGGCCAATTTTAGCTACATTCAGAAATTTGACCTTAAAGGTCAAGGTCAAGTTCAGTTTAACCTTCTTTGGAGGTATTGTCTAAAAGGTAGTTATGTCCAAGCATGAAGACACTACATCCATTAACAACAAAGATATAGCCAAGTTAAGTAATGTCAAGGTCATTAAAAGGTCAAGGTAATGCTTGAATTGTTCAACACGTTTGTTTTATTCTAAGTGTTGTTTTGTCCCTGTATAGATCAAATTCGTCAATAAATAACAAAAGTTTGGCTATTTTAGCAAAAAGCAATAATTCGAACTTGACTGTAAAGGTCATTTAAAGGTTGAGGTCATACTTGAATAATTTAACATGTAGGTTTTGTCATGAGCATTGTTTTGTGCAAGTATAAATAAAAAAGAACTAAAAATGACATTATGGCCAATATTAGCAAAATTCAATAATATGACCTTGATGGTCAGGGTCATTTGAACGGCAACGGCAACAACACCATGACTATGACAATAACTCAAAAAAAGTCAAGCTAAAAATGAATCAATAACACTGGTTTTCTGAAGTTGGACATTGTGGAAGCTGCTGCAAAAATTCACTGACTGGATAATAATCTTGGTTGAGAGTCCAGTACATACACTTACATCCTAATGATTTCTATTATGACCTTTCCATACCTTATCTTTCTAGAAATATGAATAACTATGACAACTGAGAAAAAGCATAAACTGTATTATATAATACTTAGTTCGTCTGAAAGTAATAAGGAATATCTATATACCGAAAGGAACTGACAGGCTCTGAGATATGCATTATTAACAGACATATCCTCTTTCTCATGCACTCCACAAACATCTGTCTCCACTGGCCAACTAAACACTAATCTTGTCTTACACACACTGTCCCTGAGCTGTTTCTTCATTTCCAGTTTTGGAACTAAACTCTCATCAGCCATTTTAAATGGAGCAAACAGATCATCAACCACTTTTTTGGGGTCAGGAAATTTTTTTTTGAGTCCCTCAGCTGTTGAAGAAAAAATTAGTCTTAAAAATAATCAATGAGGTGGTACTATATAATCACAATACCAAAAACATGTAGATAAACTACTGAGCCGTTAGAACTTTTTACTTCCCTTTTTTGATATACTCTACTTGTACATGCTATATAATAAAAATAAATATTTTTCCTATCATTTGTAAATATCACTGAAATCCATAAGAAATGATATTTTGATTTAAGTAAATCTTTACAACATGTTTTTCTGTGTGCTTTCCAAACTTAGAAACTTTGAGACAGAATTATAAAAATCACACTAGTTTTCAATGGTTGCAACATTAAAAGTATTGTTATAATTAAACTATCACAATTTACATACAAATGGATAATGCACTTCTAAAAAGCAACATGGGAAATGAATTGGCAGCGTTGAAAAGAAATTGGCATATGGAAATAACGGTGTACTGACATAATCCCCTTCGGACAAAATCCCCTTCGCATACCCGGACAAAATCCCTTCCATGGGTGGACATAATCCCCTTCATGTTTCTGCAAGGCTGGACAAAATCCCCTTACCTACCTGGACAAAATCCCCTTGTTTCATAGGGTTCTAATGTATTATTATGCTCCATAAAAATTGATTGTTTTTTTATTTATAATTATGTATCAAGTTAACCTTTATAATTATATAAGCTTGATAAGACATATTTTTTTTATTTGTTCAGATCAATTATCAACCAAATTATCATTAAAAACAATTTAATTAGTTTAGAAGTGTTCAAAAATACATGAAGGGGATTTTGTCCGAAGGGGATTTTGTCTGACATTCGGAAATAACAAATACAATAGTGTGTGAACATTAAATTCTGGTAAGTATTTCGTAAATTAGAACTCCTCAAGGGCTGTGAAAGTGAAAGCAGAACAATCAAAGTTGCAAAAACTGGTTTTCTTTGAACAATTATATGTGATTGTCATTGATCTCTCTGAGCAAAAGACCTGAAAAATACTATGAAAATTCTGCCAATATACCTTCTTCTTCACTAGGAACAAAATGCTTCTTGATCATTTTCTCTCTGAATGTTGATCCAAACCATTTAGATTCACCAGATCTGCTACCTGAACATAGTTGTCGTTTTGTTCCATGGATCGAGTGCAATTTCAGATGCCGTGGACAGAAATCTGACAAAATTTTACTGTGAAACAATACTTTGTGTACCATTTCTATATACATGGCAAGTTTTTGATCATTCTACTCTTTGCATATTTACTGAAAAAGGAGAGTCAAAAATGAATTACATGTATCTTCCTAAAAAATATCCCATCTTTGACAATAAATAAAAGGGAGAGCATTCTCTCTTACTTATAATTTGGGACAACCTCAAAAGGATGATTTTTTGTTTCAGATATGTTCGTTAACTAGTCTCCATTTCTGACGACTTTTTACTATTTACATTGAATAAGAATTCTGTCAGTCCAAGGCAGAGATTTTTTATACTATTTTCAAAATTTGCTGCTTTTAGTAGTTGTTTTTAATTTTGAAAAGACCCCTGCAGAAAAGTACGTACTAAACGGGGTCGGTATAAAACGCAGCTTTTTACGCAGCCAATATAGAGATTATAGGAAAACGCAGCCAATATGAAATATATAGAAAAACGCAGCCAATATACAATAAGAAGGAGAATGAAAATGTCGGTTCATTGTGTGAATTGATGCAGTTTTATATTTATAGTATGTGATAATATTTAAGAAAAATAAAATAAAATAAATTATTAACTTTATGTTATGTTTTTTTTTTGTTTTTTTTTTGTTTTTTTGTTTTTCTAAACCGTATGTAAAGATTCATATACAAATGTTAAAAATCGCTTGCAATCCAAAATGTTGATTTTGAGGACTGCCTTCATTAATTTCTTTTATAATTTAATATCGTTAAAAATTGATAGAGTTATACGCAGCTTTTTACGCAGCCAATACAGAGATAAAGGAAAACGCAGCCAATACAGAGATATAGGAAAACGCAGCCAATATAGAGATATAGGAAAACGCAGCCAATATGGAATCTATAGGAAAACGCAGCCAGTATACAATAAGAAGGAGAATTGATGCAGTTGTATATTTATAGTATGCAATAATATTTTAAAAAAATAACGTTATATTATGTTTTTGATGGTTTTTTTTTTTTTTTTTTTTTTTTTGGGGGGGGGGGGGGGGGGGTTCTAAACGGTGAGTAAAGATTCATGTACAAATGTTAAGAATCGCTTGCAATCCAGAATGTTGATTTTGAGGACTGCCTTCATTTATTTCTTTTCTAATTTAATATCGTTATTTTAAAATTGATAGAATTATACGCAGCTTTTTAGGCAGCCAATACATTGATATAGGAAAACGCAGCCAATATAGAGATATAGGAAAACGCAGCCAATATAGAGATATAGGAAAACGCAGCCAATATAGAGATATAGGAAAACGCAGCCAATATGGAATCTATAGGAAAACGCAGCCAGTATACAGTAAGAAGGAGAATTAATGCAGTTGTATATTTATAGTATGTGATGATATTTAAGAAAAATAAAATAAAGTAATTTTTTATAACGTTTTTTTTTTGGTTGTTTTTTTTTCTTCTTTTTTTAACGTACAAATGTTAAGAAACGCTTGTAATCCAAAGTGTTGATTTTGAGGACTGCCTTTATTTATTTCTTTATTTATTTCTTTTATAATTTAATTTATTAATATAATTGTTATTTATATCATTTGCTTTATTGTAGGTCACCATATATTAGATGTCGTTATTAATTGATAGAATTATACGCAGCTTTTTACGCAGCCAATACAGAGATATAGGAAAACGCAGCCAATAAAGAGATATAGGAAAACGCAGCCAATATGAAATCTTTAGGAAAACGCAGCCAGTGATGAAACTCCGATGTACATTTTTTATTCATCTTGTGCACTGAGTTCTAACAAAAAGGTTAGTACAATTGCACCACTCATACATTGAAAATAAATGGTGTCATTTGGGAAATATGTTTGTGCTCTTCTGGAAAAAAAAGAAAGAACAAAAGCCAGTGAGCATACTGTTAACATTTTTTAATGTTCTACGTCTCCTTCGTTTATACTTTGTACGTTAGGCTATAAATATCTTATGACATCAGCGAATTGCATTACTTTTTATCAGAGACATAGATGTTATCTATGTCTCTGCTTTTTATGTTGCAATGATTTTTTTGTTCAAGGTGTTGATTATTTGTGAAGCTTGACGCCTGGTCAGGCACGCGTGAAATGATGGGCGGAGAAATATTTTTTTATACATTAATCCCATTGACTGACAGCTATACTATGTAAATGAACTTGGTAGGCGGAGCAATTAAAATTATTCACTTTAATTTCATTGGCTATCAATACAATTTGAGCAGGACGAAGTTTGGTCGATACATTAAAAACTTATTAACAAAATATTGATGGAATAAATAAATAAATTAAAGAAAGAAACACAAGTGTAATGAATCTCAAATGAAAAGAAACTGATGAATGCTGTATAACTGAATGCAAAGATTATTTGCATCGTGCTTGATAATTCTTTTTTATGCATGTTATTTCATTGTTTTATATCTTACATTTGTGATATTAACAGATTTAATGTGTTGGCTGCGTTTTCCTATAGATTTCATATTGGCTGCGTATTCTTATATCTCTATATTGGCTGCGTTTTCCTACATCTCTGTGTTGGCTGCGTAAAAAGCTGCGTATAATTCTATCAATTAATAACGATATTAAATTAGAAAAGAAATAAATGAAGGCAGTCAACACTTTGGATTGCAAGCGATTATTAACATTTGTACATGAATCTTTACATACGGTTTAGAAAAAAACAAAACAACGACAACAACAACAACAAAAAACACAAAAATCAACATAATATAAAGTTATTTTATTTTATTTTTCTTAAATATTATCACATACTATAAATATACAACTGCATGAATTCTCCTTCTTATTGTATACTGGCTGCGTTTTCCTATAGATTTCATATTGGCTGCGTTTTCTTATATCTCTATATTGGCTGCGTTTTCCTATATCTCTGTATTGGCTGGGTTTTCCTATATCTCTGTATTGGCTGCGTAAAAAGCTGCGTATAATTCTATCAATTTTAAAATAACGATATTAAATTAGAAAAGAATTAAATGAAGGCAGTCCTCAAAATCAACATTTTGGATTGCAAGCGATTCTTAACATTTGTACATGAATCTTTACTCACCGTTTAGAAAACAAAAACAACAACAACAAAAAAAAAAAACATCAAAAACATAATATAAAGTTTTTTTGTTTTTTTTTTAAATATTATCGCATACTATAAATATACAACTGCATCAATTCTCCTTCTTATTGTATACTGGCTGCGTTTTCTATAGATTCCATATTGGCTGCGTTTTCCTATATCTCTATATTGGCTGCGTTTTCCTATATCTCTATATTGGCTGCGTTTTCCTTTTAAATCAGTATTGGCTGCGTAAAAAGCTGTGTATAATTCTATCGATTATTATCGATATTAAATTATAAAAGAAATAAATGAAGGCAGTCCTTAAAATCAACATTTTGGATTGCAAGCGATTCTTAACATTTGTATATGAATCTTTACTCACCGTTTAGAAAAAAAAAAAAAAAAACATAATATAAAGTTAGAAATTTATTTTATTTTATTTTTCTTAAATATAATCACATACTATAAATATACAACTGCATCAATTTACACAATGAACCGACATTTTTCATTATCCTTGTTATTGTATATTGGCTGCGTTTTTCTTACATATTATCACATATTACAAATATACAACTGCATCAAATCTCCCTTTTATTGTATACTGGCTGCGTTTTCCTTTAGATTTCATATTGGCTGCGTTTTCCAACTATATCTATATTGGCTGCAAGCTGCGTTTTATACCCCGAAAACGCAGCCTGCAAATTGCAGGCTGCGTAAAAAGCTGCGTTTTATACCGACCCTACTAAACGTTGGTTATTCCCGGTACCCGGAACATGGAACATAGCTGAGACCGCTGTATTAAACACATACTCCACAATAACAATGGGTTATAAAAATGAATGATAGTTATTCAATATAACTGTGGTTCGTCCGTACTGTCAGTGTAGTCAGCCGCCAATTAAAACTCTTACTTGAATTGTTGTTTTGATATGAACTCTTGCCGACCTCAGATAAAAATGGCGGAAAACGCATATTAGGAAAACCCAAACAACTAGTAAACACAGCCTCCCCACAAAGGCAAAAAGTAAACAGGAAAAGAGATCATAAATTTATAAACAGATCAATTAAAAAAAAAGACACGACACCCAATAAACGAAAATGAGAACCCGCAAGGTAACAACGAGACAAAAACGGTTTCTTTAGCATTCGTATTCATCTAGGTTTTGGGCGCCTGAGCAAAACATTAAAAGTATCGATACGAAGCAGATACATTATAGACCTTTTTCAGTTAAAACGACTGACTCACAGATGAGTCGACGATGCATAAAAAAGAAGATGTTTATACATATAAAAATTCTGATTGTAGTTGTGAAGAACATTTGTAAACTAAGTTACTGTCTATTTATTTGTAACAGAAAAACATCTTATATAACCTTTTTTCAAACTTGTATCGGTAAAAAATTTATTTGTTCATATTGTTAATTTTGACAATTGTTAAAAACATTCCACAGTGGCTCAGAGGTCTAGGTCGATACTAATAACTTTACTGACATGAAGGGCATGCGTTCGAGTCCTAATGAATTCAAATTATTTTTTCTTCAGGTTTTATTATATATAGAGGCATAAAATTATGTTGTTCTTTGGCATAGTGTATTAATTTTTCTTTAATCTTAAAGAAAAATATTTTAAGCTAAATTCTGTGAGTCGGTCGCTTTAAGAGTCTGGTCATTAATGTTTGTACCGAATTTCAATTCTCTCATTATACTGTATTCTATACTGACTTACCCACAACAGGCTAAAGCAGACGATAGCAATCGTTCAACAGATAAGCTTTGATGTGTGCCGTTGGATCATGAAATAAGATGGTATATACAACTCATTGTCTGTTCAATTATGAATAACTACAGTACTAAACGTGTCCTTTTCCCACAATGTTGTATACATGTATACATTTTATACTTAAGAAATTTCGATTTTATGCTCTGCGCTATTCATTACTACACTGACTGACATTTTTTAGTGAACCGAGCAGCTCCACCACCTTCACCTCACACATAGCCATACTGTACCGCAAAAAAATGGAAGCCATTATTCTAACGATGTATACGTAATAATACAAAAAAAAAATGTTATGATATGTGTATTTAGCTAGGGTAGACGAATGTACTGAAACCGTGATTCTGATTGTCATTGACGGCGCTGAGAATGGCGACACCTATATTTGGATACTGATTCATTTTGTACCATGCGCTGACGTTATTATCAATTTGGGAGAATCTTGGATCATTATCAATGTAAAAAAAAAAAACGATTATTCTGTACATCACTTAAAATACGTCACTTCCTAAATTGTACTTATTAATTTTAAAAATAAATTGATCCAAATCAGGTAAGTTTGTATTTTTAATAAAAAGTTTTTGATGCAAAAATTACGGATTTAATGACTTTCCCCAAAACAAAACAAAGCGATGCAAGTACTTGTGTATTCACTGCATGTATCTAGCAGTGTGTTGCCACTTAATCTGAAATGCAAATCTTTGTTAATTCTTTCTTTGAATATTGTTAATTGGCCAAAGGTATGATATATGCCGACTTTGCCAATAAACTTTGAAACTTTGAAATTTTGTTAATTCTTTCAGCTACAGCTATACTGCTACACAAACATTCGTTTCCCGTTTCCTACCAGAGACGGTAATTCCTTAAATATAATTTTCTCTTAAACACAGTCTGATTATAAGATGTTTCTTTTTCTTTTCCTATTTTTGCAGAAAAAAGAAAATCGGCTGGAGCTTTCATATAAAGCAGAAGATAATATTTTTTATTGGAAGTGCAGTTAACTCATATTTCTGCAGTTCAATCTGAAATCAAATTATTTTCTTCCAATTGAAATGAGTTTGACATTTTTTGGGGTCATTTGCATGTTTCAACTTCAGAAGAGTTACTTTTTAACTTTTTTTTACTTGAAATGTGGTCCGTTCTGACTTGAAATTAGTTTGGAGTTACATTCCACTGACACTACTACGTTTCCAATAAAGTACTTGACGGGTACCAGACTAACTTGAAATGTGATCCGTTTTGACTGGACCGTTTTGGTTTTGGGTGGTTTTGACCTGTATTTGTCAGACAGTCTCTGAACGCCACAAATGATCCCTAATTATTAGTCTCTCTCAGTATCACAGTTATATTCCTAGCTGTTATTTCGTTTGACACGTCACACTTTCACAATTTTTATTCCTTTTTATTTTGCGCTCCTGTAGTTCATGCTCGATAGGAGAGTCTCGCAGTTTATAAAGATATACATATTATATTTGAAAGAAGTTAGACTGTATTACTGATAAGGCTCACGAAAGAAGTAAACTGGTGGGTCTGACTAAACCAGGATATTGCCACCGGACAAAATTTTGTACCGGCTAATATGTGTATGGGGTCAATACCTACCTCAGCTCAGATAGCTTCCGGTAGACTCCTCTCGCTCAAAAAAGAGGAAATGAGTACTTATCTGCACATCTAAGACTATTTTGAAGGTAAAAAATAAGAAAGTATCATGAATTCAATCTTTTGCAAAATAACTTTAAAATATGTGTATTTCTCTTGCTTCCAATTTCTTGTGTGGGAAGTACATGTACAATCGTACCCAGTTTACCAAAACGTACCTAAAGGAAAAACAAGACGTTCCCAACAGAGAAGTCAAGAGGTGACCAATTTGAAAAATTCAAGATGATGAAATGAAAAATTTAAAATGAAAGTAAACTTTCTATATAGTTTTGAAATTCCAATATGGTCTCAAACACTCTGGAAAATTCTTCATGTGATCTGGCCATCCTTTCCGGACGGGAGCAAGACAGTTAGACCCCTTGACAATTACACCCCTTTCAGTTTTAGATGACACTTAGACCCCTAAGACACCTAGACCCTTGATTTGATTTTTTTAAAAGACACTTAGACCCCTTATTTAAGGAATGTTCAGTTATATTGATTTAGCCATGAGATTGATTTTATTACTATTATTTTTTATTATTATTTTTTGGTATTATATCAATTCAATAAAGTAATGATATTTGGTAAAATTTGATTGAAAAGGATCAAGAAAAAGAAAGAAACATAATTTCATGGGGAAAAACCTATCAGGAGAGGTGTTAAATATCAGAAGAGGTGTTAAAGATTATAAACATAAAGGGCAAATTGAGAAATAATTAGTTATTATAACACTTTTCCAACATGTTTTTACTAATTTAATTACTCATATGTTAAATTGTTTTTCATTGGTGAAAGATAGCAACTCATGTTTATTATAAAAATACATGCATTATTTCATTCATCGATCCATTCCTTGTCTCTATGCTAAAAATATTTGGTACTGTGAAATTGAATTTTTGGATTACTTTAATTAATATTTTGGATTACTTTATTAAATTCTATAAGTAAACATTGTATATTTTTATTGCTTCAGTCATCAAACTGATAAAAATATACATTCCCTAACAAAAAATTTATTTCAAACAAATATGAGAAAAAAAAAAACATCAAACATACTTCATATTGTCAAAATCCAAAATAAGGGGTCTAAGTGTCTCAAAAAAATAGGGGTCTAAGTGTCTTCAAAGGGTCTAAGTGTCACCTTCAATTCAAAATTTAAAGGGGTCTAGGTGACAAGGGGTCTAAACGTCTGACACTCTCCCGGACAATGTTACTCAGTAGCATAAGAGTGCTGTCATTTCACGTTGCGTCACATAATTCTGTCATCTGGTCAGGACTTAACTGCAAATTTTTAATCACTGAATGAATATGAACATTCACTTCAAGTATTGATGAATTATTTTTTTCACCATCAAATATGCTCAGCGAAGATTCTGCCTTTTCCGCAGTACCACCGCAGACAATTTGTTTTTCGCGAACAAACGCGGTGGACATCCGCAATGAGAGGGCTGATTTCTGCTGTAATCCGCGGTGTCCAGTTGTTTCCACCTCGGACAAAAAATACCGAAGACTGTATTTAAGTTATCAATAAAATCAGTTACCTGTTTCTCGCCGGGGAATGCGGCAGCCATTATAACTATAGCTCCAAAAATAAATGTTTTTCACCATGCTCTAATTTTACACAATGACTTTAAATTTATGGTGCCTTATCTTTGATACACAACATTGTTTTGACACCTACCCTCAAAGGAACAACCTGTCACTCACACTTCCCCTGACCTATGATCTTTACACGTGGTATAACACCATCTTTTTTTTATTGGTTGTTATTCTAAGTGCTAACTTTTGACAGAAAGCCTGAGTAATTTTCCATAAAAAATTCCCACTATTTTACTGCCTTTTCCACATCACATGATCTAATGCTGCATGCTTTTCTAAAAATAGCAATGCTTACACTCTACTTTCAGTTCTCATTTTCGGAAAATCTTTACCCAGTTTTTAGCTCACCTGTCACGTAGTGACAGAGTGAGCTTTTCTGATCACCTTTTGTCCGTCGTCCGTCCGTCCGTCCGTTACCAATTGGTTTGTTAACACTCTAGTGGTCACATTTTTGCCTCAATTGTCATGAAACTTGGTCAGGATGTTTGTCTCATTAATATTTCGGACGAGTTCGAACATGGGTTATCAGGGTTGGAAAACTAGGTCACAGAGCCCAAATATAGAAAAACCTTGTTAACACTCTAGAGGCTACTTT
The DNA here is from genome assembly GCA_012932295.1 of Cyclina sinensis. Taxonomy (NCBI): domain Eukaryota; kingdom Metazoa; phylum Mollusca; class Bivalvia; order Venerida; family Veneridae; genus Cyclina; species Cyclina sinensis. The sequence goes on from JAAONU010000013.1 coordinate 6,172,744, forward strand.
TTCAGTCCAAATATCCTGGAAATTTGTCAGAAATGTTCTAATGATGATCTCTAGCTCAAGTTCAAATATGGGTCATCTGGGTTCAAAAACTAGGTCACGGAACCCAAAAATAGAAAAATCTTGTTAACACTCTAGAGGTTACATTTTCAGCCCAAATAATCTTGAAATGTGTCAGAAAGATTGCTTTGATGATTTCTAGGTTAAGTTCGAATATAGGTCATCTGGGGTCAAAAACTAGGTCACAGAGCCCAAATATTGAAAAACCTTGTTAACACTCTAGAGGTAACATTTTTAGACCAAATAATCTGGAAATCTGTCAGGAAGGTTGCTTCTATAATTTCTAGCTCAAGTTCAAATATGGGTCATCTGGGTTCAAAAACTAGGTCACGGAGCCCAAAAATAGAAAAATCTTGTTAACACTCTAGAGGTTACATTTTCAGCCCAAATAATCTTGAAATGTGTCAGAAAGGTTGCTTTGATGATTTCTAGGTCAAGTTCAAATATAGATCATATGGGGTCAAAAACTAGGTCACAGAGCCCAAATATTGAAAAACCTTGTTAACACTCTAGAGGTAACATTTTTAGACCAAATAATCTGGAAATCTGTCAGGAAGGTTGCTTCTATGATTTCTAGCTCAAGTTCAAATATGGGTCATCTTGGTTCAAAAACTAGGTCACAGAGCCCAAAAATAGAAACATCTTGTTAACACTCTAGAGATTACATTTTCAGCCCAAATAATCTGGAAATTTGTCAGAAAGGTTGCTTCAAAGATTTCTATCACAAGTTGAAATATAAGTCATCTTGGTTCAAAAACTAGGTCACAGAGCCCAAAAATAGAAACATCTTGTTAACACTCTAGAGATTACATTTTCAGCCTAAATATTCTGGAAATTTGTCAGAAAGGTTGCCTTAAAGACTTCTAGCATAAGTTCAAATATGGGTCATATGGGGTCAAAAACCAGGTCACAGAGCCCAAAAATAGAAAAATCTTGTTAACACTCTAGAGGTTACATTTTCAGCCCAAATAATCTGGAAATTTGTCAGAAAAATTGCCTTGAGGATTTCTAGATCAAGTTCGAGGATGGGTCATCTGGGGTCAAAAACTAGGTCACAGAGTCCAAAGATGGAAAAACCTTGTTAATATTCTAAAGGTAGCATTTTCAGTCCAAATAACCAGGAAATTTGTCAGAAAGATTCTATTGATGATTTCTAGCTCAGTTTTGAATATAGGTTCTCTGGGTTCAAAAACTAGGTCACAAAGCCCGAAAGTAGAAAAACCTTGTAAAAGCTCTAGAGGCTACATTTTTAGTCCAAATGTCCTTGAAATTTGTCAGAAAGGTTGTTTCAATGATTTCTAGCTCTAATTTGGATATGGGTCATCTGAGATCAAAAACTAGGTCACATGATACAAATATGTAAAAAACTTTTTAACACTCCAGAGGTTACATTTTCAGTCCAAATATCCTGGAAATTTGTCAGAAAGGTTGTTTCAATGATTTCTAGCTCTAATTTGGATATGGGTCATCTGAGATCAAAAACTAGGTCACATGATACAAATATGTAAAAAACTTTTTAACACTCCAGAGGTTACATTTTCAGTCCAAATATCCTGGAAATTTGTCAGACAGGTTTTTTGATGATTTCTAGCTCAAGTTGGAGTATGGGTCATCTTGGGTCAAAAACTAGGTCACAGATCCCAAATATGGAAAAACTTTGTGAACACTCTAGAGGCTACATTTTAAGTCCAAATGTCCTGGAAATTTGTCAGATAGGTTGTTTTGATGATTTGTAGCTCAAGTTTGGATATGGGTTATCTGGGGTCAAAAACTAGGTCACAGAGCCTAAATATTCGGAAACCTTGTTAACACTCTAGATGCTACTTTTTCAGTCCAAATATCCTGGAAATTTGTCAAAAAGATTGTTTCAATAATTTCTAGGTCAAGTTCGAATATGGGTCATCTGGGTTCAATTAACCAGGTCCATAGCAACTTTGTTTTAAGCAGTCATACTCAGGTGAGCGATACAGGGCCATCATGGCCCTCTTGTTTCTTAGAAGAAACTGACAAGGATTAAGTTTTCATAGTGTATTAAATAAGAAACAAAAGTTGACGTCTTGTTACTTTTTCATAAATGCTGTAGATTATTCAGTATTTGACTTAAAGTGGTTTTCACAACCATGAACTTGCGTATCTACTCTATTTTCCAATTTAATACAACGACAACAATTTGCCGTGATGTCAAATATTTTTTTGTACATTACCCAATAAAATAACAAAAGAACAACAAGAGTTACAAAGTTGTAAAGTTTTAATAATTAATTGTAAATTGTAAAAACAGTTTTCACCGCGATCAGCGGTGATTGACCACCGCGTTCCCTCGCGATGTACCGCGGCATTCTGAATAGGAAACGCTTACGGATGTAGATTTATGTCCGCGGTGGTGAAAATTTCCAGTCAGCGGGGTCTCACGGACATATTTTATGTAAATTTTCGTCCATGATGAGTCTCATCCGCCGGGTCTCGCGGGTTTTGCAAAATTCGCGCTGAGCGTACTGTATTTTTCCCAGTTGACCACTGAAGTTTAAGTGAATATTTCTGTAGCAATAGTAGCATTTTTTGCAATCTAGGTGGGTACTGATTCAACTGTTTCTTAAACAGAAATTCAAGAGGGCGATGATCTGTAAGCACTGTAACATCTTTGTTCTGGATATTTTCATTTGAAAAAACTCACTGCTCTTCAGACCAAACAGCATATGCTTATATCTGTACCATGTAAACAGGGTCTGGAATGTACACAAAAATGAACTTTCGTTATCGAAATTAGCTTTATGATATCCATCTTTTTCATCTAACACTGCGAATATTTTCTTGCCACTAAGTTGTGCAGTTATGTCATTCAATGTTGGTATTTGAAAATGATGTCTTTTAAAGCTTTGTTTAAATCGCCTGGATCAGTACACAGTCGATGGTCACCATTCTTTTTCTCAGTAATGACCAGAGAATTTACCCAGTCTGTTGCCTCATTTACTGGAATGATTATCCCTTGACTTACAAAGTTTTCAAGCTTTTGTTTTAATTTAGGAAATATAGTGTATGGTATATTTATTTTTGAATTTACCACTGGTGGTACATTTTTGTCTATTTCTATGTGATAAGGTACTTCGAATTTGCCTAAACCTTCACATCATACCTGCCATAATTTTTCTGGCCATTTCCGGGATTTTGATGTCGAATTTCCGGGATTTGAGCCGATTTTCCGGGACATACAACTATTCATATACTTTCAATGCCCTACCGTTGGCAGTACACAAAATTGGACGGGATTCCGTTTTTGGCGGGAAAAGCCGTGCACGTCTTTCAAATACGTGTGCATCAGTACCATCAGTTTCATACCTTTTATTTTAGTTGCAAGAGCATAGTAATTGTCAGGCTTGCAGAAATGTTCAAGCTCAATTGGTCCGACCACCCGACGATTACTCCCCCACCCCTCTCAACCACTTCAGAAAAAAAAACGTTCGCTCGTATTGACGAGTGGAGAAGGTAGGAGGACGAGTATAATTTTCTGATCGATCATCCTGCAGAACGAGTGCAAAAACCATAGAAATATACCGATGGATGTGTATATCATAACGTCACAGTTTACGGACAGTAAATTCTGCATGTAATACGCTGTCAAAACGAAACCGGAAGCGATAGTAAGGGGGAGCACTGCGCCTTTTTTAATTCAGTAAACCGCACAGTACCGTTGATCTCCTAGGTCTCCAGGACTGGTGGTGGTGATGCAGGACGAGTAGAAATTTTTGTCACAATTACTAATTGTGTAAAATAAAAAAATAACTGTGTACCATTAATTAATTAACATCATAAACTCGAATTCAAGTTGAATCACGGGAGTTTGATGACAGCGTCGTCTATGCTTCGTATTACAAGTATCAGCGCGATTTGATCGAACATTACAATATTCACCACGAGTTTTATGCGCGTTTGCATTAAATTTAATTTTAAGTAGCATCTCTATTAACACCAATTACCGTGGCGACAGTCTTTGAAAGGGGCAGATATCCTAGAAATTAATTAATGCACCGCAAGTCGATAGCCGATAGCGGTCATTTGTTAATTGGTTATCGATGACACGCGGTGTATTCACCGAATCGGAACATATTATCATAACGAATAATTTAAGAATTAGCGGCGTGTGAAAAATTTTACTGGCCTGATCAAAGGTATGCGCGTTTTTCATGTTTTCCGGGACATCGGGTGTCTTTCCGGGACTCCGGGACGGGCCCTCGATTTCCGGGACAATCCCGGACGATCCGGGACGTATGGCAGGTATGCTTCACATAAATGAATATATTCTGATAGTACTGACTTTAAAGTGTATTCCATTTTGACAACACTAATTCTTTACTGAAGTTTGAGCTTTTGATTTAAAATTTAGATAATGATAAAGGAGAAAATGCCTGGTCCATAGCGATAGCTTGAGTTATCCCTGTTTCTTGAGTTGTTGATGCTTGAGTAAATGAAGTTTTGCAGTATATGGAAGACGTACTGATTATATTGAAAAAAACAACATACTGAACAGAAGGAAAGAGATATTCGACATATTGAAAGACATAATGGAAAGAGATACTGAACATGAAATAATGGAAGGACATACTGATCATATGGAAAGCAAAGATAATTATACTGAACAGAAGGAAAGACATACTGAACATATGGAAAAACATAATGAACATAAAATAATGGAAAGAGATACTGAACATATGGAAAGACATACTGAACATAAAATAATGAAAAGATATACTGAACATATGGAAAGACATACTGAACATAAAATAATGGAAAGACATACTGAACATATGGAAAGACATACTGAACATATGGAAAGACATACTGAACATATGGAAAGACATACTGTACATAAAATAATGGAAAGACATACTGATCATATGGAAAGACATACCGAACAGATGGAATGACATACTTATGACAGGATAATGAAATCTATATGAAAGTATGAACAACAGCACTTCTTCTTTTTGTATTATATTAAATGAAGATACCAAACAGGAAGAAGGAAAAAGATGTTAAAAATATATGTAAATATTATGATATATATAAATTTCATGTAAGAATGTTTCTATGGAACTGTAGGATAAATAATGTCAGTACAACGTATTTGTCAGGTATGTTTTAAGGACACAATATTTGTATTTTCCGACCTTGTTTTGCTTATCAGCTTTTAAAAAATAGTGACTATAATTTTGTTTTGAGATTTTAGACTTATTTTAACTCTCAATTCACTGTAAGAATTTGGCATTTGTAAGGTTAAAACACACTAACAGTTTAACACACAAACCTGCAGAATCATTACCTTCAGTTACACACGGAAATAAATTATATAGATAACAGTATAACAATTTTCATATCATCATCTGTATCATCTGAGAGTATACAGTATGAAAACAAACATACTATAAAGTCATTATCACATGCTTGTAAAGATTTTCTTTGGTTTGTTATAACATAGTGTGAAAATTTAGATACCTTTTTATACATTTTTTGGCCATTAAACTTGTTAGTTAACAAAGTCTTATTACATCATTGATATGACACGGAGCAAAATCAGATGCAAGGATTGATACAGAGGGTTGGGAATTTTAGAGAGAGAAAGTACATGTATATCTTTAGAAAAAATGTGGTAATATACATGTCATGTCCATGCTTTAAATTAATATCTAGAAAGTTATGTCAGATGGTTTCACTCTCAGCATCATTGCAGACTTACATGTTTATATTTTCTTTTTATTCAGTTAATACAGATACTTTCTGCAGCATGTCATTCAGAAAAAAGGTAGTTGGTCAGACATAACTTCCTTGATTAGTCAGTACATGCTTTGTATTGTAACCGAGTGATGTCCTATTGCATTTTTTCTGCTTTTAAATGTTTTATCCCTCATCAACAAAAATAGAAAATAAAGGTGCAGGTACACCAAAGGAATCTTTTTAGCTTTTCTCAGATTTTTAAGAATTGTTTTATTGTGAATGACCTGTCAAGGACCTGTACATGACAAGTATTGTATGTCTGAGATAATGAAATAATCTTACCAGGCCTTGTCCATGGCAGTCAGTTTTAAATAAAAGTCTACCCACTTGTATTAATGTTTACCGGTATATCATTTAATAAAGCACAAGTTTTGGCAATATCTTATTTTTTGTTTGAAGGCTACTGAATTCTTACATGTCTGTATTGATTTAATTAAGTCTGTGGTTACTGGTTTATAGTAAGGAAGATACTAATTTGAACTGAGCTTAATTAGGTTTCATGTAGCCATTTGGAGTAAATTTCATGTGAATACTTTTCTTCACATTTGTTGCATGTAAATTTTCTAATAGGCTCATGGTCTCACATCTTGTTTGTCAGTATTAAATCTATTGAGCCTTATTTTCAATATTCTTTATATGGTTTCAGATAATTTTTTCAACACGTTATGTCTAGTCATGGTGGAGAGATTAGAGAGGGGTTCCTATGCCCTATGTGTATGAAGGATTTGGGAACAGTCAGTCAGCTACAGTCACACTTCGAGGAGGCTCATAGCAATGAAGACAAAGCCACCCTTAACCAGCTGAGAGGTATATACATGCAGCATTTGTTTTTTGTGTGTGTTTTGTTTTATTTCAGACTTACTGGGGTCTTTTAGGTGTCAGAGTACTGTAATCACAAGTGGTAATAAATATTGGTATTGTTTGAAAGGAAGAGGGATGCGAGCCTTCACAAGATGACTTGAAAATACATTTATGTTAAAATATCACTGAAAACTTTCCCAGACATAATTTTTCATGACATTTCAGGTTTGTTTGACAGAGCCAAAAAAAAGTTTCTAGGTGACAAAGATGTGGAAGAATTTGCAGACACAAGTAAATCCAGCAGCAGTGCTCTGTTGACACAGCCTACCAGTCTGTTTGATGTAGATTACTGGCAGCCTCAAGAAATAGGTACACAGTCTAGCTTCACACAAGCATTCTAGCTAGGAGTTGAAGAAAGAGGGGAAGGGGACTACAAAGTTTAAGAGGGATGCTTTAAGGAACTGAAATGCTATGTAACTGTATCTGCTTTGTTGTTCAAAGTTTGAATTAGCTGATGTTTAAGTAAAGAATTCTTTTAATAGATTATTCATTGTAAAGTTTTGAATGGTCTGTCTCATCTTTCAAGTTAAAGTAGAACAACTCAGAAGTTGGAGGATAAAGCAACCTGAGTTCCATTATGTGATGTGACAGTCTAATTAGATTTATATACCAAAAAAAAAAAAAACTGTTTTTTCACTCATTGATATGGTATTTGATATAATTCTGATTGTCTGCAAGTTCACATGTAATGCTTAAATACCTTGGACCAAATGAATGCTTTCAATTTATAATGTCAGAGATATTTGTGGAAAGTTTAGAATAAAGACCTCTCTTGATTTTTTTAAGGAGCAGTTCATAGTTGGACAGACTTTTTTCGAGGCATAAGGGATACTAGGGTGGACAGATATGTAGTGGAAACCAATAAAATACTAATCCGCTTAGATAAACTGATCAGTTCTGAAGTACCAATGGATTCTGGGAAGAGAAAAGGCAAGTCTGATTATTTTGATGAGTTTTTGTGAGCTAATATTTACTTAATAGATACATAATTGTAATATAGTTTGAAAATTTGTTTCTTTGATTGTAAACCATGTTTTATCAAAACTAAAAGCAAAATTAACTGAACAGCTAACAAACCTGTGATTTTTAATCCATTCGGATTAAGGTATTGGCTAGTCTTCATAAGTTCCAAGTTGCTTACCATGTTAATTGGAGAAGTGCCCAAATACATAAAATTTTCTGAAATGAACCTTATGAAAAAGGTACTTTAAAAAGGACCTTAAAAATAAAGGAAAAGGAAACTACCATCATTAAAATCTTTCAAATCCAGAGTATTATTATTATATAACATTCTGTTCTTGCCTTCTTTGTCAGCTTTCGAAAAGACAGTTGTAATGTGGACTCCAGACAGTGAAGTAAAGAGCTGTAAATTCTGTGGTCGGTCATTTAGTATGACCCGCCGTCGCCATCATTGTCGTCTCTGTGGTGGTATCATGTGTGATAGATGCTCTCACTTCCTGACTCATGCATATGCAAGTAAGTTTTGTTGTCATTTGAATCTACATGTAACATTTCAAAATGTGAATATAGATAAAAACTATGTTAGCCTTGCCAGTGGACTAAAAACTCAGTGGTTAATAGATTTTGAAAAAGTTGTTTGAAAATCGTATCTGTATCTACACTTCCTGGTTAAATGACATTCATTTTAATGAAATGGGACATTTGTCTACTAAGTTTAATTTCTTAGTGGTAACATAGTATATGTGTGGCTGGTGTAGTGCAAATTATGAATATAAGTTTCCCTGCAAGAAGTTTGTGTCAAGTTTCCAGGCAAAAAAGTTTCAGTCCATGCATGACATGCTAAGTTTCTATGCAAGAAACGATCTGTTCCTATTCAAGAAATGGTACCTTTCCCTGCAAGAAATGATGTTTCCATGCAAGAAATGATTAGTTTTTATGCAAGAAATATAAAATAGTAAGTTTTCATGCAAGAAATCTAAAAGTATTAAGTTTCCATGTAGGAAATGATTTGTTTCTATGCAAGAAATATTTGTATTACCAGTTGGTTTTGTATATGCAACAAACATCATTTCTCAGGCTTCTTTTTGGCATGTTTTACAGATGTACAAAAGATTATCCTAAGAAAGCTTTATTTAGTAGTTTTGTAGGAGTAAGGATGCATACATTTAGAAAAAGAAACATCTTTATCCAAACATAAACCTTGATTGAGATGCTTTCTGTTTAAAGTACTTTGTATGACAGCCAATTATTTCCCTTTCATTTCTATTTAGGATATGCTACAGGTGAGAAATTTATTAGTACTGTTACTTCCACTGTACAATTTCACTAATTTTTGTATATTCAGTCCTTTTCTGTTCTTTCCTTAAGGTTTTGCAGTGTGTTTTAAGGATATTTCTGTGCATAATCTTGTTGAAAAAGTTCCTTTAAAATGTATTTTAATGAATGCTCGGATGTTACTTAGAAGAGTATCATAAAATCCAATGACTAGAATATGTGCAACAGGGAGTGATTTTGAATTAAATAGTCAAGTACTCACCTTAACTTATATGTAAGAATGAGACAGATCCTGAAAAGTTTTAGCAGGTAACTCTAATTTATTTATAGACTTTCAAAATTTGTATATTTGTACTAGAGTTTAATTCAGTTCTGTTTCCTCTTTCTTCCCAAACTCTTCCCACTACCTTCAATGTAAAAGTGGTGAAGGAAACACAGTGTTTGCCTTTTCAGCTGTCAGTCTAGAGAAGATCTACTGTATAAACCTTTTCTATAAAATAATCCGTCGTAAAACCGAGTCCAGTCATATAATCCTTCCATTCCCTTGTCATAATGAATTTTTCATTTGTGTTTGAGATTAAGCTGTTGAAGCTGATACAATAAATGGAGACCTTTGACTTCCATTGCTCTCTACTTAAAGTTTTGGTTTCTGCTAGCAAAATACTTTTAGAAGAAAATAAAGACTAGTGAATGTCAGAGTTATAATTTTTCAGAAAAGCTGACAAACCCATCATTCAACTTTGAAGGAGGTAGAGATGCAGGATTCCTGAAGCGTGCAGGAAGCAGTTCTAGTCTAAACTCCCTCTTCAGTACGGAGGGAGACCCTCACATACGTGCCTGTGAAGACTGTCGTAAATTACTAGAGAGACGAGATCAGCAGATGGAACAACGCAATACAAAGTCTACCATTGTTTTGTTGTATGAGGTATACAAATTCTGAATGTTAATTTTTTGTCAGATTCAAGGGTTTCTAGTTTAAAAGTAATGATTTGACAACCATTGTCCTCTAATCTCAGATTGAAAGGTTTGACCTCTGTCTAATTTCAGATTGAAAGTTTTTGAACCCATAACTTCAAAGATTTATGATTTAAAACTTAAATTCAACAATTATAACTAATGTTAGAATTTCCATAAATATATGCTGTTTTTTAGCTCACCTGTGGACGTAGTGCACAAGGTGAGGTATTGTGATCAGTCAATGTCCATCGTCGGTGCGTGCGTGCGTCCATGCGTAAACTTTTGTTTTAAAGAACATCTCCTCCTAAACCACTGGGCCAATTTCAACAAAACTTCACAGAAATGTTCCTTGCATGAAGCTCTACCAAAATTGTTCAAAGAATTTGATTCCATGCAGAACTGTGGTTGCTATGGCAACTTAAAGGAAAAACTTTGAAAATCTTCTTGTCTGAAACCACAAGGCCTAGAGCTTAGATATTTGGCATTTAGCACCCTCTAATGGAACTCTACAAAAATTGTTCAAATTATTTCCCTGGGGTCAAAATTGGCCCCGTCCCAGGGGTCACTTCCTTTTACATAGACTTATATAGGAAATCTTTAAAAATCTTCTTACTGGAAACCTCAATGCCTACAGCGTTGATATTTGGTATGTAGCATTGTCTAGTGGATGTCTACCAAGTTTGTTCAAATTCTGTCCCCTGGGTCAAAATTGGCCATGCCCCAGGGTTCTCTTGGTTTACATATAGTTATATAGGAAAAACATGAAAAATCATTTTTCTCCAAAACTAATAGGACTAGACCTTAGATATTTGGTGTGGAGTATTGTGTAGATAACCTTTACCAGTATTGTTTATATGTTGGCCCTGGGGTCAAAATTGGCCCTGCCCCAGGGGCCCTTAATATGTAAAAAAAGGAAATCTTGAAAAATCTTTTTCTCAGAAACCACAATGCCTACAGCTTTGATATTTGGTATGTAGCATTGTCTAGTGGATGTCTACCAAGTTTGTTCAAATTATGTCCCCTGGGTCAAAATTGGCCACGCCCCAGGGTTCTCTTGGTTTACATATAGTTATTTAGGAAAAACATGAAAAATCATTTTTCTCCAAAACTAATAGGACTAGACCTTAGATATTTTGTGTGGAGTATTGTGTAAAGAACCTTTACCAGTATTGTTTATATGTTGGCCCTGGGGTCAAAATTGGCCCTGCCCTAGGGGCCCTTAATATGTAAAAAAAGGAAATCTTGAAAAATCTTCTTCTCAGAAACCACAATGCCTACAGCTTTGATATTTGGTATGTAGCATTGTCTAGTGGATGTCTACCAAGTTTGTTCAAATTATGTTCCCTGGGTCAAAATTGGCCACGCCCCAGGGTTCTCTTGGTTTACATATAGTTATATAGGAAAAACATGAAAAATCATTTTTCTCCAAAACTAATAGGACTAGACCTTAGATATTTGGTGTGGAGTATTGTGTAGATAACCTTTACCAGTATTGTTTATATGTTGGCCCTGGGGTCAAAATTGGCCCCGCCCCAGGGGCCCTTAATATGCAAAAAAGGCAATCTTTAAAAATTTTCTTACTGGAAACCACAATGCCTACAGCTTTGATATTTGGTATGTAGCATTGTCTAGTAGATGTCTACCAAGTTTGTTCAAATTATGTTCCCTGGGTCAAAATTGGCCACGCCCCAGGGTTCTCTTGGTTTACATATAGTTATATAGGAAAAACATGAAAAATCATTTTTCTCCAAAACTAATAGGACTAGACCTTAGATATTTGGTGTGGAGTATTGTGTAGATAACCTTTACCAGTATTGTTTATATGTTGGCCCTGGGGTCAAAATTGGCCCCGCCCCAGGGGCCCTTAATATGCAAAAAAGGCAATCTTTAAAAATTTTCTTACTGGAAACCACAATGCCTACAGCGTTGATATTTGGTATGTAGCATTGTCTAGTGGATGTCTACCAAGTTTGTTCAAATTATGTCCCCTGGGTCAAAATTGGCCATGCCCCAGGGTTCTCTTGGTTTACATATAGTTATATAGGAAAAACATGAAAAATCATTTTTCTCCAAAACTAATAGGACTAGACCTTAGATATTTGGTGTGGAGTATTGTGTAAAGAACCTTTACAAGTATTGTTTATATGTTGGCCCTTGGGTCAAAATTGGCCCCGCCCCAGGGGCCCTTAATATGTAAAAAAGGCAATCTTTAAAAATCTTCTTACTGGAAACCTCAATGCCTACAGCTTTGATATTTGGTATGTAGCAATGTCTAGTGATTGTCTAGACTACCAAGTTTGTTTAAATTATGTTCCCTGGGTCAAAATTGGCCACACCCTAGGGTTCTTTTGGTTTACATATAGTTATATAGGAAAAACATTAAAAGTCATTTTTCTCCGAAACTGATAGGACTAGACCTTAGATATTTTGTGTGGAGTATTGTGTAAAGAACCTTTACCAGTATTGTTTATATGTTGGCCCTGGGGTCAAAATTGGCCCTGCCCTGGGGGCCCTTAATATGTAAAAAAGGAAATCTTGAAAAATCTTCTTACTGGAAATCTCAATGCCTACAGCTTTGATATTTGGTATGTAGCAATGTCTAGTGATTGTCTAGACTACCAAGTTTGTTTAAATTATGTTCCCTGGGTCAAAATTGGCCACACCCTAGGGTTCTTTTGGTTTACATATAGTTATATAGGAAAAACATTAAAAGTCATTTTTCTCCGAAACTGATAGGACTAGACCTTAGATATTTTGTGTGGAGTATTGTGTAAAGAACCTTTACCAGTATTGTTTATATGTTGGCCCTGGGGTCAAAATTGGCCCTGCCCTGGGGGCCCTTTAATATGTAAAAAAGGAAATCTTGAAAAATCTTCTTACTGGAAATCTCAATGCCTACAGCTTAGATATTTGGTATGTAGCATTGTCTAGTGGATGTCTACCATGTTTGTTCAAATTATGTCCCCTGGGTCAAAATTGGCCACGCCCCAGGGTTCTCTTGTTTAACATTGATTTATATAGGAAAAACATGAAAAATAATTTTTCTCCAAAACAAATAGGTGTAGACCTTAGATATTTTGTGTGGAGTATTGTGTAAAGAACCTTTACCAATATTGTTTAAATGTTGGCCCTTGGGTCAAAATTTGCCCCGCCCCAGGGGCCCTTAATATGTTAAAAAGGAAATCTTTAAAAATCTTCTTGTCTGAAACCACAAGACCTTGAATTTTAAAATTTGGCATAAAACAAGCTTTATCAAGCTTTTGCAAATTATTGGATTAGGTTAAAGGTCACAGAGGCTTAAAATAGATTTATCTACTGTACCTCATAAAGCCTTCGGTTATAGACCAATATCTTTGATATTCAGTATATAGGTTCCTTGCATGGACCTCTACCCATGGGTAGGGTTTGAGGTCACTGGGTCAAGGTCAAGGTCACCATAGCTTATAATAGATATTTCTACTTTCTGTCATAGAGCCTTTATTTATTGACTGATATTTTACATATTTGGTTTGTAGGCACTTATATATTTTCAATTAAAAAATGAAATACTGCTTAACAGCAAACCTACAGCCAAAGTACTCAGGTGAGCGATCCAGGGCCATCATGGCCCTCTTGTTTTTTATCCCTCACTGTGCTGAAAATGAGAAAGTCAGTTTTATTTTTATTTATAAATTGTTTTCAGAAAATGAAGCTATGTATACATGAATGTGAAGAAATGCTAGAAAATTACTTGCCTATGGTTGAATCTCTAAGGTAATGTATGCTCCTTAATAAGACTTAAAAAGGTTTCGAAGTTCTTTTCAGATCAAATATAGGAGTTCAGTGCAGGGATTTGTGGTTATCAGTGGTAAGGTAAATTTCCAATCTTTCTACTTGAAAATATTGTTACTAACTAGTAAATTAAAGAAACCAAATAAAACCATCTTATCACTTGTTCATGCTTGTTGGTTAAAGCATCTAGACCTGTCATAAAGTACATTATAATCTGCTTCTACTTCCATTACCAAGGTTTGGCTTGGCTTGTAAATTTATTGAACTCATTTGTTTTGATGTTTTTACCAGTTGTGCAATGACTGAAGCTTAGAATCATTATTTCAGTGCTGGAGAATCAACCTATAGTTTATCTGTAGCCCAGCGCCGTAGACAGGAGCTAGTGAAGAAATATGAGTTAATTGACCAGTTAAGGTAAATTTTCACAATAATTGATAGTCATTATATCTGTATATGATAAAACATTTATTTTGTTTAATTGTCGAGCCGGCTTGCAGATAGGTCGACATAGTCGTCAAATTTGATACCGCAGTTTGATGTATGTATGGCTTCTGTGCATCCATCCAGATTGCCTTGTCCGGGCTGTAACTTCTCCCTGCATGGAAGGATTTTGTAATACCTTGGCACATTTGCTCTCCTTGATGAGATGGTGTGTTGCATGCAAGACCCAAGTTCCCAGCTCAAAGGTCAAGGTCACAGTGCCAGATCAAAGGTCCAAAATTTTAATGATAAAGCTTGTCCGAGCCATAACTTCTCTCTGCATGAAAGGATTTTAAAATACTTTGGCATGTTTGTTCACCTTGATGAGATGGTATGTTGCGTGTAAGACCCAGATTCCTAGCTCAGAGGTCAAGGTCACAGTGACAGCTCAAAGGTCTAAAATGTTGTCTGGGCCATTCCTTCTCCATGCATGGAAGAATTTTAAATTACTGTGATACACATGTTATGGTCCCTGAAAGAGACATCATATAGGCCTGCCTTGTCCTTCCATCATCATCTTCCCACAGTTTCCATTTCACTGTCCTATCCCCATAGGCAGCTTTCCATTTGCAGACTCAACATGCTGCCCATGGGCATTCTTGTATACTTTATGCTTTAAGTGCTTTCATATAATGAGATATCATGAAAACTTTGTTCATTTTATTAGTAACTAGATTCATGACAGACACTGATTATTGTTACAAAGGAAATACTGAGTATATATAGGATTAGAAGTAACATTCAGTGATCCAGTGGTAACATACAAGACTTGTAATTCAGTGGTTGAGAGTATCATCCCCTTTTCCTAATAGTCTTTCAGATGTGATATTAAATTGAGGTCACATATCGTTGTGCTGTGCAGTGGGTATGTAAAAGAACCAGTAGTGTCTAGAATGGGGTAATTTCTATAAAATGCACTACCCCAACAACCTAAAATATCTAAACTCTTCAGGAGACATCAGTCATATCGGCATCTTGTACTGTTAATGAATAAATAGATAGATGGCCAAAAACGAACATTTTGGAGGCAAGACCTCAATATACAAAATTACAGGTAATAAAGGCTTTGGTACTTTAAATATAGTGTATGGTGCCAGTTGTCATTTATAAACACCTGTTATCACCGCCACATGCTTCTGCTGTCACCTCAGAAATGTCAATTTTTTATGCCCCCACCACTTTTAAGGGGGTATATAGATATACATATTTTATAACTTTTAACTTTTTTTTCAGTAAAAGAATTGCCTTACTAAATTCTGACAAAGAAGATGGACTTTCACCAAAACAAGCTCTGCTACAGAAGTCTATAAGAGCCTATGCCTCCAATTTCATGCAAGAAAACATGATGGGATTACAAAACTTGCCTTCCGAAGAACAGTATAGCAAATTACAGCAGCAGCATACGGCTAAGGTGCAGAGACAGATTGCCTTGGAACGACAAGCCATACAACTGGCACAGGCAGAAGAACGAAAATTAGCCGAGCGGGAAAAGGATGAAGAAAAACGTGATAGGTCTGGTTCACAAAAACATACTAGAAATAAAAGTGAAGGTTGGAAACCAACGGAACATAAGGTGAGGTCTTCAGATTCTGATCCTATGTTACAACAGATGGAAATCATTAAGGGGTATATTCTTCAAGCAAAGAAAGCTCAAAAGTGGGACGAAGTGAGTATGTTAGAACAAAATTTGAAAGACTTACAGATGGAATATTCTAGTCAACAGAAACAGACCTGGTCCTAGTGTTGTGTTTTATATACCAAGGCCAAGGGGAAGTGCAGGTTTCTTTTATAAAAATTACAGTTTATTCATGATATACAGAAGGAAAATTAGTGTGTAATGGCTTTCATAATACATCTCTACTTGTTGAGATTTGAGATGGTTGCTTTTTTATTGATATCCCACCATGAAAAATATTCATTGAGAATAGCAAAGGAATGTTTTTCTTAAACAATTTATACATGATTGATTTACGTTTTAAGAAATATATTGAAAATTGAAAAAAAAAGCAAGTGATATAATATTGCCAAGCACTGGTTGCTGTTAATTTAACACAAAAGATGTACTGAAAAACACCAGAATGAAAAAAGTGCTTTCCTAATTGTATACATTTCCTTCATTGCAGTACTGGTTGTTAAAATATCATGGTTGCATGAATGAGGGAGATTACAGAAAGCTAAGCACTGGTTTCTTTCCTCATGTGAAGCAGTTAACTGTAAAATCAAAATGGTCATTATGTTTTTCATGAAATCTTTCGAATAAATCATGGTGGATTGATCAACCCAGTATTGTTAAATTTGTGATAATCAAATCTCAAAGTACTGACATTAATATTGAAATTACAATGTTTTTTATCAAAACACT
Source organism: Cyclina sinensis (assembly GCA_012932295.1). Taxonomy (NCBI): domain Eukaryota; kingdom Metazoa; phylum Mollusca; class Bivalvia; order Venerida; family Veneridae; genus Cyclina; species Cyclina sinensis. Next base: position 6,189,236 of record JAAONU010000013.1, read on the forward strand.
GTGAATTATTAATAGAAGCACTGAGATATTGTTGTTGTTGTTGTATAATTTATTTGCCAGATTTATGCAATTATTTATTATATTAAAGATAAACATAACATTAAAATTACTTACACGTAACTTGATGTTGCTTATGTGAGTGAATTTTTAACTGTCACAATATTTATATAAATGTTGCTTTGTTCAGTTGATTTAATATTGTATTTTTTTGTTCTAAAAATGGTGCCAGATCTGAAGTTAATGGCTATGCAATGCAAATAATGAAAGAAATATTACTAGCACGCATTTAGTTTCCAGTAAACAAAAGAAGGACCTTACCTTTTCAAGGCAGACCAGATTTAGAAAAACAGATTCTGTCAATCAATTAACTTTTTTTGACTTTTATGTTTATATATAATAATAGCTAAAATGATGTAATCATTAAGGAAATTATTTATCCCCCCGCCAAAGGCGAAGGGGATATTAGAAATGCCCTTCGTCCGTCCGTGTGTATGAAACAATTTTGTCCGGAGCATAACTCCAAAACTACTTGAGGGATTTTATTCAAACTTCATACACTGACAGAGCACATTGGTAGGTAGTGCAGTGTGCAAGTGCAATAACTCTACCTTGCCTATTTTTAGAGTTATTTCGCTTTATCAGATTTACTTGATAAATTTTGTCGGGAGCATAACTCCAAAACTGCTAGAGGGATTTTATTCAAACTTCATACACTGACAGAGCACATTGGTAGGTAGTGCAGTGTGCAAGTGCAATAACTCTACCTTGCCTATTTTTAGAGTTATTCCCCTTTATCAGAATTACTTGATAAATTTTGTCCGGAGCATAACTCCAAAACTACTTGAGGGATTTTATTCAAACTTCATACACTGACAGAGCACATTGGTAGGTAGTGCAGTGTGCAAGTGCAATAACTCTACCTTGCCTATTTTTAGAGTTATTCCCCTTTATCAGAATTACTTGATAAATTTTGTCCGGAGCATAACTCCAAAACCACTTGAGGGATTTTATTCAAATTTCATACACTGACAGAGCAATTGGTAGGTAGTGCAGTGTGCAAGTGCATTAACTCTACTTTGCCTATTTTTTAGAGTTATTCCCCTTTATCAGATTTACTTGATAAATTTTGTCCGGAGCATAACTCCAAAACTACTTGAGGGATTTTATTCAAACTTCATACACTGACAGAGCACATTGGTAGGTAGTGCAGTGTGTAAGAACAATAACTCTACCTTGCCTATTTTTTAGGGGTTTTCTTCAAACTGCAAACCCACATTATTACATTTACTTTTTTAAGTCTTTCTATAACAAGAGTTCAACAATACAGCCCTTTACTTGAACAGAACAAAACAGAACAGAACACATACCATACATGTGGGAGGGGACTTCAGCATGCAACCACTTGAAAGTACAACCTTCAGGTAACTTATTTCCGGTGGGGGGATTAACCATGTGTAACATGGCTCTTGTTAGATTGCAAATGCTTCAGTGAATAATATTATTCAGGTTGTGCATAATGAATTAAAGAGAAACAGTAGAAGTTTTGATCTTACAGTGTGCACGCAAAATGTGCAATACTGTAGGTCTTTAGGTTTATGAATAACACCTTAAGTCATGAGATCATAACTTTTTAGCTCACCAGGCGAGCTTTTAGTACACTATTTTGTCTGTCATCTGTTCGTCCATCCTTCATTCATTATATTTTGTTTGTAAACACTCTTGAGGCTACAATTTCAATCAGATCTAAATGAAACTTGATCAGAATGTTAGCCTCAATGAAGTCTTGGACATTGTAAATGTAAATCTACCTGACATATTTTAGCTCACCTGACCAAAAAGATCAGCTGCAGCTTTTAGTATGCTCTAGATATTTGGTTTGTAGTGTCATCTAGTGGACATCTAGCATGATTGTTCAAATCATGGCCCCTGGGTAAATATTGCAGATTCCCAAGAGGTCACTTGCATTCATTCTGACCTTCATTCTTGGTTTTGATATTACAAGCTTAAAATTTAGACCACATACAGTTTTTATACAGATTTCAATAACCAACTTTGATGAACTTGCTCTCTGGCAATGAGTTATTTTGGACCTTGTACCACACATTTCAGTTGAGCGACCCAGGGCCACTTGGCTGTCTTGTTTTAATTCTATTGATCATCTGTGAATGAGCTGTTTAAAAAGGCATTATATTTTATATTTATATTCTTATTATTCAGACTGGTTCTTGTCATGTGTTCTTGTTTAGAAGAAAAAGTACAAAAAAAGAAGGAACACAGTCAAAGTCTGATGCTTGCTAAATCAAAATTATTTCTTCAGTGCTACATGTAGTTGTTTATGTCTGTGCATGCTTTCTTGTTGAAGAAAATACACTTTAAAACTTGGTTTAATTTTGTTAAATATTATTTTTAAGTTTTCACTTTTCAGGTATACAAAACATTGCTGTCTCTTATTCTAAATCAGGGAAAAAAGGAGTATTCTGTAAGTCTCTGGTCACTGATGTGCTTTTTACATGTATAATCAGAATGCTTATGAACAAATGATGATGAAATGAAATTACGAAGTTCTGTGAAAATACACTTGGAACCTGTCAGAACTTTTTGCCATAACTAAGAAATGCTTTATAACCTAATTGTGATGCTATGAAAAAGTTAATGTTGTCTGTCTCTGATTCAGAGAATCAAGTTTTGACTGTACTTAGTATGGTTCAGATGCACCTTTATGTATGTTTTAATACCCTGCTTTGAAAAAGTTGGGATATAATGCTTGCTTGTCAGTAGACCATGTCAGCATAACCATTGACAAATTCTGCCAAATAATGAGAGGTCATCTTTTCATCATCCACAAACATCCCGCCTAGAAGCAGTCATTGATCGGAAACTGTTTCAAAGTGCAAACTCTTGGAGCATGACCTTTGACCATGTGGACCCAAAAATGATAGGGTTCATCTGCTTGTCATGTCCAATCACGTAGTAAAGTTTTAAGGTCCTGGGTGGAGTTGTTCTCAAGTTATTACTGAAAACCATGTTTACACTGCATGCCCCTTGACCTTGGCCTATAGAACCTCAAACTAAGAGAGGTCATCTTACAAGATGCCCAACCTATTTAACACATCCCAAGTCTCTGCCTATGTTATACGTTTGATGACTGGAATTCTTTTAAAATTGTTTCCAGTCAATAACTCTAATAAAGTGCTCCCAAGACCTTCAAACTCATCAGGATTATTTGGGATATTCTGTAGATTACTTGAATTGCTTTTTAGGTCCATTTGGTCAAAGGTTAAGCTTACAGGGGCCTGCAGTGTGAAAATTATTTCTTAGCTATAACTCAAGAAATGCTGTACATCAGTATCTCCAACTTATCAAGATGGTTGGACATGTGTTGATAAATCCTGTTGGTTTGGCTGTCTGTATCAAGTGTCAGGGTCACAGGGGTCTGTACTTAATACATGGTTGTTGATCAATTACTTAAGAAAATGTGAATTCAGGAATTTTATGGAAGGTTAACTCTGGCTGGATTTTATTGTTTTAGGCTGGGTCGACCTTCCTTACTGATTTGGGGACTTTCTGATGCACATTAGGGGCATCAGTGTCATTCTGACGATACTGATGCAGCTGTTACCATGACAATGAATCATGTTTATCAGAAATAGTGTTGTTAAGCTAATTGGCAAAGTAATACAGTATTATCTGTACTTTGCAGTACAGTAAGCATAAATATGTCATTCTTTATATTTTAGAAAGTAAAGCAGCAAACTTATTTTGTCTCGGTGTGAAACATTTAGATACAGAGTTCTATTGAGAGATGAAAATTTAAGAATAAAAGAAAGTGCATTATTAAGCAGGATGATGGTATTAGATACAGAGAATAGGAGTAGGGAAACATTGGTCACCTGTTTGACTTTATTGACAAATAAATGGGCTTTAGTGATGTATGAATGTCATATTTTGATATTAGCAGAATAAAACATATTGAAATAAGTTAGTTTTATGCCACATGTATATTGCTTTGCACATGTCGGTCTGTCCTGTCCAGCTGTCGGTAGACCAGACCTTGTCTGATCGATAACTCGAGAACTATTTGGCCAACAACCTTTAAACTTCATAGGTTGGTTGCCTTTATTGATTAGAAGACACATATTCTTTTTGAAGCCAGTAGGTGAAAGGTCAAGGTCACTGTCAAATCAAAAACCATGTGTGCTTAATCATTCGAGTACCATGACCCCAAACCCTTCAAATTGTACAGGGTGGTTGCTTTTATTGATTAGAAGACCCATATTGTTTTTGGGACCTGTAGGTGAAAGGTCAAGGTCACCTTAAATTTTATGACCATGTCTGCTCAATAACTCAAGTACCATTTGACCCACAGATTTCAAACTTCATAGGATTGTTGTCCTTATTAAGCAGAAGATCCCTTTTGTTTAATGGTCAGTAGGTCAAAGGTCAAGGTCAGGATCACCTTTAATCAATAACTAGAGAATGCTTTGGCCTACAGTCCTCAAATTTGGTGGGGAAGTTGGTCATATCCAGTAGATAACCCCTATTGATTTGGAGGTCAAAAAGTCAAGGTCACTGACCATCTCAGGTGCAACTTGTTCTTGGGGCAACCTAATGGAAGATTCCCCCATTTTGGACATTGGTTGTATGCCCAAAGAACATGCTTACCTGTAACACACCTTTTGTTTGTCCACCAATAACTAGAGAATGATTTGGCTTACAGTCCTCCAATTTGTTGGGGATTTTGGTCATGACCTGAAGATGACCGATATTGATTTTGAGGTCAGTAGGTCAAAGGTCAAGATCACTGTGACCTTGACCACAAAAAGTTTGTCCAATAGTTAACTAGAGAATGCTTTGCCATACAGTCATATCAGATTTGGTTGGGAGGTTGGTCATGACTGGTAGATGACCTTTATTGTTTTGAGGTCAAAGGTCAAGGTCACATAGACTTTTACCACAAAAGCTAGTCTACAGTCTTCATATCTGGTAGATTGGTCAGCATCCAACATCCTTTAATTGTCACATAATTGAAATGATAGGGTTTTTTTTAATCTGCTGAATATTATGTATTGCATTGATGTCATATTTACTTATAATTTTTGTTATATATATATACAGTTATACAGTGTTAAGTGTTATGATAAAAGATTCAATAAAAGTGATATCTTAGACTTTGTTTGACTACTCACTCTTCAACAAGCTACAAGGGCTGTGACTTGTCCAAATTTTAAGACCAATGGACTTATCGCCAGAACCACTTCTTGAATTTTGAGTAAACTTCACAGGAATGATCATAAGCAAGTGAAGTTACTGTTGTTATTGATGTATCTCAGCTGGCTGATCAGATTTTGAGGAAACTTCACAGGATGATTATAAGCGAGAGAAACCATGCTTTCAGCACTTGATTTGTTCAAATTTGAATACACTTAGGCCTATCTCCATAATCGTTGGTTGGACTTTGAGGAAACATCACAGCAATGGTCGTGACCAAGTGTAGTTAGGCATATTATCAGTGTGTTTCTGTCAGATGATTTTTACTGGTGTTGCAGTGCTTGATTTGTCCAGAATTTGGTACATTTCATCATATCACCATCAGCTGGTCGGATTTAAATGAAATTTCACAGGAACGATTACTTCGGAAACAGTTTTTGTATTTAACATCTCTGTCTGTATGTATATATGTCACAAAGTTTTTCTGTTTCTGTTCTCCATAACCTCTGATTGGTTTTTAGCCTAATTGAGCATTTCATCAGCACTTTCCATATTAGTGATTTTTAACAGATATTGTCCTTGATTTGTCCAGATCTGAACACATTTGGGCTTATCTCCACAACCGCTGGTTGGATATAAGCTATACCGGGCTATCATGCCCTTTTGTTATTATTTTCACAGTTGTGTCTTCTTTTCCTAGATTCTGCTCCATGAATATAACTGCTTAGAGAATGAACTGCCATGTAATGGAAGGGTTAATTAAAGGTTTTCCTTTATATTTCTAGGTAAAACGTGACTCCCCGGGGTAGGAGTCAATAATGACTAAAGAGACATACTTTAAACAATCTTGGTAGAGTACTACTGGATAATACTACACACCCAGTTTCCAAAGTATCAGTTTTGTGCTTTCTATTTTTAAAGACCTTACATATAATAATACATTATGTCTTTGTAAAACATCTTACCCCCAAAGGTGGAGCCAAAAATGACCCCAGAGGCAAAGTTTGAACAGTCTTGGTAGAGGTCCACCAGACGAAGCTTTGTGTCTAATTTTAGAACTTGGTACCCTTGTGGTTTTTTAGCTCACCTGTCACGTAGTGACAAAGTGAGCTTTTCTGATCACCTTTTGTCCGTTGTCCGTCTTCCGTCCGTCCACAATTAGTTTGTTAACACTCTAGTGGTCACATTTTTGCCTCAATTGTCATGAAACTTGGTCAGGATGTTTGTCTCATTAATATCTCAGACGAGTTCGAACATGGGTCATCAGGGTTGGAAAACTAGGTCACAGAGCCCAAATATAGAAAAACCTTGTTAACACTCTGGAGGCTACTTTTTCAGTCCAAATATCCTGGAAATGTGTCAGAAAGGTTCTATCGATGATTTGTAGCTCAAGTTCAAATATGGGTCATCTGGGTTCAAAAACTAGGTCACAGAGCCCAAAAATAGAAAAATCTTGTTAACACTCTCGAGGTAACATTTTCAGCCCAAATAATCTGGAAATTTGTCAGAAAGGTTGCTTTGACGATTTCTAGGTCAAGTTCAAATATGGGTCATCAGGGCTCAAAAACTAGGTCACGGAGCCCAAATATTGAAAAACCTTGTTAACACTCTAGAGGTAACAGTTTTAGACCAAATAATCTGGAAATTTGTCAGGAATGTTGCTTCTATGATTTCTAGCTAAAGTTCGAATATGGGTCATCTGGGTTCAAAAACTAGGTCACAGAGCCCAAAAATAGAAAAATCTTGTTAACACTTTAGAGGTTAAATTTTCAGCCCAAATAATCTGGAAATTTGTCAGAAAGGTTGCTTTGACGATTTCTAGGTCAAGTTCAAATATGGGTAATCTGGGGTCAAAAACAAGGTCACAGAGCCTAAATATTGAAAAACCTTGTTAACACTCTAGAGGTAACATTTTTAAACTAAATAATCTGGAAATTTGTCAGGAATGTTGCTTCTATGATTTCTAGCTCAAGTTCGAATATGGGTCATCTGGGTTCAAAAACTAGGTCACAGAGCCCAAATATAGAAAGATCTTGTTCACACTCAAGAGGTTACATTTTTAGTCCAAATAATCTGGAAATTTGTCAGAAAGGTTGCCTTAAGGATTTCTAGATCAAATTTGAATATGGGTCATCCTGGGTCACAAACTAGGTCATAGAGCTCAAATATGGAAAAAAACTTGTTAACACTCTAGAGGTAACATTTTAATTCCTAATAACCTGGAAAATTGTCAGAAAGCTTTATTCTATGGTTTCTAGCTCAAGTTTGAATATGGGTCATCTGGAGTCAAAAACTAGGTCACAGAGCCCAAATATCGAAAAACTTTTTAAACACTCTAGAGGCTACATTTTCAGTCCAAATGTCCTTGAAATTTGACAGAAAGGTTGTTTCGATGATTTATAGCTCAAGTTTAGATATGGGTAATCTGGGGTCAAAAACTAGGTCACAGAGCCTAAATATCGAAAAACCTTGTTTACACTCTAGAGGCTACTTTTTCAGTCTAAATATCCTGGAAACTTGTCAGAGAGATTGTTTCGATAATTTCTAGCTCAAGTTCGAATATGGGACATCTAGGTAAAAAAACTAGGTCATAGAGCCCAAATATGGAAAAACCTTGTTAACACTCAAGAGGTAACATTTTCAGTACAAATAACCTTGAAATTTGTCAAAGAGATTGTTTCAATAATTTCTAGGTCAGGTTCAAATATGGGTCATCTAGGGTCAATTAACCAGGTCCATAGCAACTTTGTCATACTCAGGTGAGCAATACAGGGCCATCATGGCCCTCTTGTATATTTCTATGTAACATATGACATGTGACAATATGCGTGGGGCCTAAAGTGGCCCCAGGAACATAATTTAAACAAGCTTGATAGAGTTCCACTACATAATGCTATAGATAAAATATTTGCTTGTATACGTCTATGTAAAACACCCTATTCCCCGTGTGAAGACCAAAATAAGCAAACATAAGAGGTTTTATAAGTTTTTCATTCTTGTTGCCTTGGCAACCAAAACTGCATGGAAAAAAAAAAGAAAAAAAAAAAAGGAAATAGGTCAGTTGGCCAAGGTTACATAAAGATCAAGGACAATAACATAAAGGTTCCTCCCAAAATTATTAAGTGGATTTTTAGGGTTTTTCTTTTTAGCTCACCAGTCCTGAGCACAACGTGCTCATGGTGAGCTTTTGTGATCCCCCTGTGTCCAGCGTCCGTTGTCGTGTGCCGTCAACAATTTCATAAAAACACATCTCCTCTGAAACCAATGACTGCACATTAACCAAACTATACAGGAATGATCCTTGGGTGGTCCCCTTTCAAAGTTGTTCAAATGGTTCTGGTCTGTTGCATAAGTAGGTCACAGGGCCAAAAAAGAAGTTTCAAAAATGCAAATTAAAAAAATCTTCTTGTCAGAAAGTACAAGGCCAAGAGCTTTGATATATGACATCATCTATAGGTCCATCTAGTGCCAAAATTGATCCCGCCCCAGTGGGTCATAGGTTTTCCTTATATGTATATAGTAAAAACTTAAAAAATCTTCTCCTCTGAAATGACAAAGGCTAGAGCTTTGATATTTAGTATATGACATCATCTATAGGTCCTCTACGAAAGTTGTTCAAATTATGCCTTTAGTTCCAAAATTGGCCCCGTCCCAGGGGGTCATTGGTTTTCCATGTATGTATATAGTAAAAACTTAAAAATTCTTATCCTCTGAAATGACAAAGCCTTAAGCTTAATTATTTAGCATGAAATATTGTCTAGTGAACCTGTTCCAAGTTTGTACAAATTATATCCGGGGTAAAAATTGGGCCTGCCCGGGGGTCATAGATATTCATTATTTGCATATAGTAAAAACTTATAAGAAAATTATTCTTTGAAGCTTCAAAGGCTAGAGCTTAGATTTACAAGAAATAATGATAGCTTCCACCCAATGGCCCCCTTGTTCTTTTTTAGTTTTAAGACCAAGGGGAGGGGTCAGTATTGACAAAAGCTATGATTTGAACAATTTGGGTAGAGGTTCACATACAAAATATCTAAGCTCTAAGACATACAATATCAGGTAAGTAGATTTTCAAAGGTTTTGTATTTTGCACAAAATAAGTCCTGGAGCAGTGTCAGTTTTGACCCCAGGTCAACCTATATGACAAACTTGTTATAGCCTTACTTGACAAGCTCAAGGCCTAAAGATTTTGGAAAAAAAGGGTTTTAAAGTTGTTCTGACAGTCAAATTGAACTTGCCCCATCCCTTGAAGCCATGCTTTTTATGACCTGAAGGAATCTGATAAAGGGTCACCCAACAAAAATTTCTTTAAAATTATTTTGAAATCTTGCCAGCCATCTCCGAGGAAATTTTCAAAGTTTTCCATATAGTCACATACTGTAAACTAGCCCCATCCTCTGTCAGCCATATTTTTTCACAGACCAACATGCCCTTAAGGAATTTGATTAAAGGCCACCACTGGAACATAATGTGATCTTTTTTTTCAATCAGGGCAAGTGGTTTCTGTTAAGATTTTTGAAATTTTCCATACAGACATACAGTATAATTCCAGTAATCTAGACTGATATAATATGAAATTATCTGAATAATATTCTTGGTCCCGACCTTTTTCCTTTTCCATCTTGTTGACATTTTTCTTCATCAAGTTGATAATTGATGGTTGGACGTATGGGTTGCCGAGGAAAATTTTTCCTTTTGATTGCCCTTAGCAACCAGAGTTCTGTATGGATCTTAATAAAATTCACAAATCTGAAAGGGGACCAAACCAGGAACATTCTGGTAGTTAGGTTGAAAGAAGCCTACGAAAGATGAAAATACTGTTTCATTTTTTGCACTGTTCGACCTCACTGACTGATGGAAACATTTAATCCATGACGTGTTTCACTGACAGGGGCTAATAATCTCTTGGTAGAATTAATAATCATGTTGGATGTTTTGAGAAAAAGAAATATCATCTGAAATTAATTAATTCAAGGGACAATAATAAGGTGATGGCTGAACAAACCAGTTGAAACTCTACCCACTTTTTTGCATAAGAGAAAAAAACCAATCAACAGTTTTCAACTAGGTTTACTTTATTTTAGGTTTGATAAAAACAAGATGACCTATAATAAAAATGGAACTCTGATTTCTATTATGTTTTTTCTACTGAGATGAAAATTTGTAAGACTGAGCCTTGTATAATATAAGAAAGATTGAGAAAATTTGATGCCAGCTGAATCTGTGGTAAAAAGTGTAATAAATTGGTAAAATTTCTTGAAATTAATCCATTAGAGTTTAACGTTAAATGAAATTTAATGACAATTTAATAACTACCAATCACAAGGAGAAAAACAAACAAAAACAAAAAAACCTATAATGTCAAAATTTTGTTTATATTTTCTAAAAGTAATGAAATAATACTTAATGTTTATTTCTATTTCTATCCTTCTAAAAGTCTTAATCAACCATGTGGCCAGTTCAAAGTTACCAAATAACTTCCAGATTAGAGCAGCTAACGTCAAAGTGATCAATCAGGATGGTCCCTAAAAAAGCTGAAACTATAACCTCATAACATGCAAGCTACCTAATGCCAAACATATTACTGACCATAACATTCCACCCCACAACCTTGCCTTTTCACAAGAGGGCAACAAGAAATTTCCTTTCATCACAGCTGAAAGATAATTGTTACAACATTTATTTTATGAACAGAGAAATGAGAACTTTAACCCAATTTACATCATAACCTCAACAAAAGATGTTTGTAAAACATACATGCCCCCCTAGTGCCTTATCGCTAGAGGCAGCCATTGAGGTATAGAGGGTAGAAGTAGGACAGGGACTTGTGTCAGTACATTAAGTGGAGGATGCCAGAGGCTTCTGATATCAAAAGCTAATTGGCCATGACAAGCAGATGAATGAGAGGAACTGTAGATTATGTCAATGACATTTTGGTTATAAAATGTATACAGTTCAGTTACTGGAGAACACGAAAGAGTACAGGAACAGCATTGGTAAGTAAGTAGGTAGGAAGGTGGGTGGGTGGGTAGGTAGGAAATTTAGAGGCAGCATGACCCAATGGTTCTCTAGTTATCAATCAGGATATGTTTTCCTCTTTATGGTTTATGGCCACCATGCCCTTGACCTTTAACCTAGTGACTTCAAAACAATAGGGGTCATCTCCTGAAGAGACTAACCTGCACTGCAAGTCTGAGGAGCCAATGCCCAAGGGTTCTCTGGCTATTAATTAGAAACTATTTTTGTGTTAATGGTTACTCTGACCTTGAACTGTGACCAAAAGACCCAAAAACAATATGAGTCATCTACGGGTCACTATCAACCTGCAGGCCCAAGCACTCTCTAGTTATTGAAAAGAAACCATTTTTCAGTTAATGATCAAGATGACCTTGACCTTTGATCTAGTGACCCTAAAACTATAGGGGTCATCTACTGGCCATGGCCAACATGCCAATGAAGTTTTAGGAAGCCTAGGCCCAAGTATCATATAGTTATTGATTGGAAACTGTTTTGCTTTTCAAGGTCACTGGGACCTTGGCCTTTGACCTAGTGACCTGAAAAACTATAGGGGTCATCTACTGGCCATGGCCAACCTGCCAATGAAGTTTTAGGAAATGTAAGCCAAAGTATCATATAGTTATTGATTGGAAACTGTTTTGCTTTTCAAGGTCACTGGGACCTTGGCCTTTGACCTAGTGACCTGAAAAACTACATGTATGGGGGTCATCTACTGGCCATGGCCAGCCTGCCAATGAAGGTTTTAGAAGCCTAGGCCCAAGTATTATCTAGTTATTGATTGGAAACTGTTTTGCTTTTCAAGGTCAATGGGACCTTGACCTATTGACCTGAAAAATTATAGGGATCATCTATGGCTTATGACCAACATACATACCAAGTTTGTGGAACCTGGGCCCAAATACTGTCTTGATATCTATTGAAAAATGTTTTGCTTTTAAAGGTCACAGTTACCTAGGCCTTTGACCTAATGACCCGAAAAACTATGGAACTACAAACAAAGTATGAGGTAGGTGGATCCAAGGGTTCTCTAGATATTGATCAGAAAAGAAGTGTCTACTGACAGACTGACATTTGCGGAACAATATACCCCCCTCCCCCCTCATATTCAATGGGGGGCATAAAAATCCTTCCATATCAGGATTTGATGGCAAGTGACAGGTCACTTTCAGGCAAACTTCCAATCAGCAAATCAGAGCCTTGCTTTCAAGTTTTCTAAAGTAAAAACAGTTATCTTTATTTAACAGTTGAAAATCTGGGCTAAAAATGAGTTTGCATGTCTTATAATACTTAATAGAAAAAACACCATAGCTGCAATAAAGACCAAGCTTTCTGACATAATCTTCACAAATAATAAGCTTATCTTATACCAAGGCAATATCTACCAGGATTCAACATCTGAAAAAAAAACAAAAAACAAAGTATTTTCAATACACCCTGTACTGGATATGCTTACTTGTGACATAAACCTTATCAGATAAAAGGCTCTTTGTTAATACCTTAAAATATACTCAACATAAATGCAAGGAATGACTTTAAGAAAATCACAGTGACTGAGATATCAGTAACAATTTTTGAAATCCATTTCAGGGCTATTCCAGTAAAAAATATGTCCCAACCAAGGAAAACAAAATGAAGAAATTCTGTTAGGGTGGTCTTTTCCATTTTTTCTTTTTTGGAAAGAAGGTGGGGGGGGGGGGGTCTTTTCTTTGGTCCATTTTGAGAGCTTCCTGGGGTGGGATAAATGTTTTACTGGAATGACCCTCAGCAAGAAGACTTTATTGAATGGTAATCATCACAATCTAAAGATGTAAACAGGCACTCGGCACCTCTATCACCAAAACTGATCACATGTAATCAGAAACCATTTAAAATCTGGCTAAGAATAAACAAAAGAATGGTCACTAGGACTGAAAATACACCGTAATATATATTGATCATCCTGGTAATAATGAACAAAAAATATGTTAATTTCTCCAAAAAAAAAAAAAAGGTGAAACAAAAAGACTTGGTGGTAAAGCAGCAAAATTAACATTGCATCCTCTTATACAATGTATAAACAGTAACTCTACTAGGTAATAATACTTAAGTTACATTCTTCCTCGACAAAAACATTTGTTGCTAACAAAATAATGAGTGCTTTTATACCCTTGAACAAATTGACCTACATCATACTCCTATCTTTATATTCACAGACTCCTGTCTGATTTTCTTTTAACAAACAAATGCCAACCGAAGTGTTTTTCTTTTTGTGCTATATTTTATACAAAAACTAGGAAACTATAATACATAACTAAACAGATAATGCTAATTGCTTAATATAAAAATACAAAAAGATAAATCCTATATTTATTGCGGCTAGGTTATTCATTCTGCCCTGTAACAAGTTTTAAATCTCAACTTTCCCATACACTTATGGCAAAAAATAAACATTATAATATCACAATGTTACATGCAGACAATAAATGAGTGGTTGGTATGTTCTGTCTTGCAGTCTACAAACCAACAACATTCAACGTAGAATACAGTCTATTTTAAGTAATTGTACACTTTTGCGGCCTGGGACCTCACATCTTCATTTGAATGTTTACATAACAAGAACACTTTATTTTTCAAGTTTCCAACGTTACTAATTCCAAACAGAGCTGAATACATGGTTTCAGGTGATGCAGCCTTGTCATCTGGTGGTAGAGAGGAAGACGTGATATTTTTAGCTTTAACAACATGAAGAATATTGGCAAGTAATGTCACAAATCGTAAAATAACGGCAGCATCAGTTTCCGCAGGTTCTAAGAAGACAAGCAATCCTTCTGGGGCCTGAAGAAAAGGTGGTAAAAAACACATTTTGTACATCTATCTCTGGTTCTGTCATGACTTTATTTGCATTACAATACTGTTAAATACTTATTATCCCTTACAATGCTAAATATCTGTAATGGACTTGTCCATCTTTCAATTTGGACAGATCCATTGTTTATGGGGGTGCTTATTGAAAATTTACTGATGAAATGGCGAATAAAGCGGACCATGATCAGGAGACAAGAATGTGCAGGCTGATCTTGGTCTGCACTGGTCACAAAGGCAGAGTCAATTGCCTCCAGCAGGGTAAGGATTAACATTATGGCATTCTGTAAATGTGTGTGTCCCTTCCAAGTGGACAATAGCAATACACATGAATTACAAAATATCCATGGTATAATCTAAATGAAGGCTCTAAAATACATGCACAATCAAACACCTCTATAAACCTATGTTATTAACCTATGGCTGTATATATTCATTTTAAAGATTTTTTCCTATGAAGACTTCTGTATTTAGTTATAAACTTCAGGTTTCCAATATCTTATGTCAAATTATTTTTTGCAGACTTATATTGGTATAATACAGAAATAATGATACAGAAATGTTTATTTATTCCAGAACATCAGGACTACTAACTTTTAAAACCCAAATACAGCACTCTAACAAAGTTATTTTACAAGGAATGAAGACAGGTATCAATATAATTCACCATCCTTTTTCCCATATCTAAAATGAATTATCTTTACAACCCTTACCTTTGCAGCCAGAAGATGAGGCACCATGTCAGGATTACATGACAAGTTCACCAGTATTTTCAGTGCTTGTAACCGTATAACATTCTTCTCAGCTTGTAGGAACTCATACAATTTCTGAACAACACGAGTGTACTGACCATGGTGATGTGACGTCAGAGACAGGTTCGTTAGAGCCTGCAGGGACGAAAGACAGATGGCCTCCCCAGTGTCCTTGTCCAGGGAGATGTCTACTAGTGTAGGAACGCAAGCCTGAAATTTACAACAGACAGGACATTACAACAAGAGTTTTCTTCTCATGGATGTGAACAGGATTTCAAGAAATCAGCTATAAATGAAAATACTGTAACCAATGGCAAAAAAGTTGTTTTTGAGCTAAACCTGTTATGTTCAAAAGTTTAGAAAACTGAAATTGTAAGGACTTTTACTGATTTCAGCTGTCAGTATCAAATTCTCATGCAGAGGTTTCAAACCTGTCAATGACCTGAGTTCTTTTAACAGCTAATTCAGTTATCACCTGAACATCACAGTGCAATTTTGCCTGTTTAAATTTATATTCTTAATTTACTATTATTTCAGTACTTTACAATCTATATCCTATGATCTTATTCTCTCTTCAGATTTGACTTTTAGAGATAAAGAACTCTTGATACAATGGTGATGAAGTATTTCACACACCAGAACTGTCCAGACAGCTATTTGCTTAAAAATCTTAAAGTGAAAAGACACTAGAATATCTTACAAATGAAAAGAAATACTATCTTAGCTTCTTTCATTAGTTTCAAACTACAATTTTGCTTATTACAAAGAGAACTTATAGCAATGTAAATCCCATTCTTCAAAATATTTCTGAAGCATACGTCATCCAGGCCCATGAATCTATAAAATCCATAGGCCAAAACATTTCATACACCCCAAAAAATTTCACAATAAAATTATTATATAAAACATGATTTTAAAATCCAATGCATTTAAAATCAGGCAAGGTTTGTAAGCCCAAATGGAAATTTTCATCCTATGGGCCCTAGGGCCTAATTCGGGAGCTGCAATCCTGCAATCTGACTTTACTGCCTTGTACCTTACCTCCATTACTTTGTTGTTTTCTTCATTTGCAGCAAGGTTGGTTATTGCGTTAACTGTGACAGACACAGAGGATGTTGCATTAGAATGTCTCAACCACATAGCCATCCGCTGAAGCTCGAGAAGTTTGGCAAGACGGGGAAGGCAACCCTGCTCTCGTAACACATTCTGGAAAAGAAAAATATTTAATTTCACTAAATCAACCACAGTGTTACCAGTTAAAGTTCGTAACTTGTAAGAGCTAATACTTTCACTGATGAAAAGCCATGACCATGACCATTTACACATGAAAACTTGCAGTTCCTTTATGGAGGAAGGCAGTCTAAAACAGTATAGAATCTGATGGTCAGGTTAACTGCCTGGCTGTTATGATTCTATTAGTACAATGGCAGTAAACTCCAGCTCTATTTTGATTCTTGTCCACTGTTGCAATGTGTAAGCATCAGAAATTATCATTAAAATCCACTCTCAAAAATAGAAGTAGACAAACCTTTCTTCTGTATTCCATTAAGGTATTGTTGTTTTATTACATAAATAGGTAATTGTATCTTCATGTGCACACACTCAGAATATTCAGTTTTAAACTAAGAAGAGCCCCTTGCATTTTATATTCCATTACTCGACTATGATCAATGTTACAATAAGGCTTTCATTTATGGTTATAAAATTTTTCCTCTGTAACAAATAATTTTTGTCCTGTCAGTGTAACCAATCAAAGATAATGATTACCTGTTCCCATTTTTTTTAATGCTCATTATTTTGAAATCTGAGGGTCTGACTATGACAGGAAATCAATTGAAATCAATTACTGCAGTCTACACATTTTACAGACCGACAGTGACAAAATTCAATCAGTAGAACAATATATGTCAAAATGCGGAACTTGCTTTATAAAAATTTTGATAAAACTTGTTTAAACATATTCATTTCACAGCAAGTCCTTGCAACAAATATCA
Source organism: Cyclina sinensis (assembly GCA_012932295.1). Lineage (NCBI taxonomy): Eukaryota > Metazoa > Mollusca > Bivalvia > Venerida > Veneridae > Cyclina > Cyclina sinensis. The sequence continues at coordinate 6,206,049 of JAAONU010000013.1, forward strand.
ATTCTGCTTGCCAACTGTTTCCTGGTTTCAAACCAATACTCACAATGTAAGTGTGGAATACAGCCAGTTACTGGAGACTCTGACACCTGATGTAGGGCTTTCATTAAGAGGCGGAAGGTGGTTATTTTCCCCTGCTATTTTGAGATCTTCACCCGGCTACTTTTCTTAAAAATAGGCTTAAAATTTATAACAAACTGGCAGCAAACCACCCGCCTACTTTACATGTACTCCCTCCAACTCAAAAACTTAATGAAACCCTTGCTGATGGGAATCAAAACCACCAAATACAAGATGAAACTTGTAATGTTTGGCTGAATTTTCATAATAAAACAAAATAAATGAGTGTTTGTACCTATAAGCTCATTCCTTTTTTTAACATTTATTAAGTAGTGTGAAATGAATACATGTATAATGACATTTCAAATGGTGAGTGTTTCTATGTTCAGAAATACTTTTTCCCTACACAAGATACTACGAGGATAGTGAAGAAAGCTTTGGGTTCTGCCGAATACAGTATTAACTGTTTCTTTTTAGAGCCTAAAATTTGATCCAAGCTACAAACACATTATCTCTCTTTTATCTCTTGATCAAGTAAACACTGTTACACCACACATACTTTTTCAACTGAAATTAAATCTAAACAAAAACTTCACTCCTGAAACCCAATAATTGACATGGACTGGTCTTATTGAAACAGTGTATTAACTGAAAGATTCTTCATTTCAATCAACTGTCATAACTGCAATTAGGACTTATTTGGAAAAAAATCGAAGACAGGAACTATTGTACCTTGAGGTGCATTAAGTATATAATTTTCTGCACTTAATCCACCTTACATAATGGATTAAAAATTGTGGCACTTGAAATGTTGCAATATTGAGAACAAAACTGTCTAAGGTGACATGTTGTTCAAAGATCATTCAACAGTCAATGTCAAAAGTCCACTTTTCTATCATGCACTGGCTACTGAAATGCAGACAGACAAACAGGCCCATAATAAATCTCAATGTCAAAGCCAAATAAGATTCATTAGACATTTTTATAAAGGTCACAATGACCTTAATGACTCACCAAGCATCTTAAAAAGTGATCACCAAGCATCTTAAAAAGTGATTTCATACTAGATATCAACACTGCTACCAAAAAAATTGGGTGAGACCTTTCACAAGTTTAAACCACTTGTACATGCCTAATATTATCTTTTCTACACATTTTTTGGCATAAAAATGGAAGTACACATCCAAATTGTTTTTACTATATAAAGCATAATAAAATTTACTATACAGACACTCACCTTCAAAAAGACTTATCCTTTAATCTTAAACCAGTATGCTAATACAGAAACTATAAGACCTGTTATTTCCATATATAGCTACCCTGTAACATGCAATGCCTATATTCAGCCGTTACATTAACTAATTATACTCGGTATTGACCAGTCACCAGCTGTGATTCTTACCTAGAACTGCTGTTGTTATAACTCAATACATGCAGAAAATTCAAAAGATGTAATATTATTTGCATATGCATGTCAATGTCAAAGCAGATGTGTGGTTATATTCAAAACAAACAACAGAAATGCACGTCTTTGCCTTTTTCCATTAAATGCAACACTGTGGCTTACTGATAAAAAGTTAACTTTATAATACATTTCTTTAATATTTACTCTCTTATTTTTCATGCATAATGACTCCAAAATATGGCTAAAATATGTTATTCAGAAAAAGGTCATTCTCAATATTGTATTAATGTTCATTAACAAACAAGCATTTTTGAATCCCCTGCAGGAACGACAAAGTCGATTTCTCACAATCCTTGTATTCTTTAGGGAAAAGTTTAACATTTAATTTAAGTATAAGCACTAACATTTCCCCTTAAGTTACAGAACTGACAGAATTGTTTCTGACTAAAAAGTTTTCAACATGTCATTTTTGTTTCCAATTCAAAATGTAGATTTAAGCTATGAAGCCATGTGAAATTCAGTATTAAGTAAACCATTTTTAAATCCAAACACCAACCTGTTCAAACTTTTAATGACAAAAATTAGGAATAAAACTTATCAACTTACAGAAGAAAATATTCCAGTAATTCAAAAGTCAACAATTCTGTCAGCCATGTTTCAACATTCTGGCTGAAATATCTGTCTATCTTAAAACTACATCATTAATTGGGCATCAATCAAACCTTATGTATCTAAATCTTCAATGAAAGACAAGATTATACCTCAAATTAAAAAATCAAGATGTTTCACAAGTTATCATTTTTGTATTTATTATCTTTAATGCAAGGCAGCACAACTCATGTGATTGTTTCATTTATTAGTGACACAAGTATGCATTACTTATTACCACTCCCCCACATTTTCTCTATGTACCCAAACTGCCATCTAGACATTTTAATAAAAATAGTGATAATGGCTTGATGTTTGATTAAAAAATAAATGACGGAAATATATTTCATGCTTTTACAAAATAAACATACATGTCATGAACAACCCGTTTCAGAATTAACAAAATGGACAACTTAGAGAGGTGGAAACAAATTCCCTTCATATTTTGTGTTGTGTCCAATATTAAATAAAGTACAACCTCAAACTATCAACATTATCCAACAATAGTCACAGATTTTCATATTAAAGTTACTGTCAACAGTTTACATGTATCACAGTTCTGAAGTTATACAAATGTAAATACAAGAGAGTTACTATTTCTTGAAGACTTTTGACTGCTTGCATTCAAGGGAAATGTTGTTATTTAAATTATTCATACAGTCAGGAAGATTACAGGTAGTGTAAAGCAAGCAGGACCAAGGAACAATCAATAGAAACAAGGTCACAAGGTCATAATCTTACAACTGCATCTCTAATTAGAAACAGCAATAATCTGATTCAATGAAGCAGCAATTAATAATTATGCAGCCAGACTTGCAGCAACATTAGTATTGTACTTCATCAGATCTAGTGCTACTTACATAAGTAGTAACCTAAAAACACATGATTAAATGCAAAATAAGGGTTACTTCCAGAGTATCATTTAATTTAGCCTTAAAGAATTTCAAAGCAGTTTGAAGAATCTACGTGCAGTAGTTCTTTAGATATTGACTAGAAACCATTTCAGAGTCACTGTGACCTTGACTTTTAGGGCAGCATCTTTAAATTCAGTAGGAGTAATGAACTGACAGATGTCAATAATTCTGTAGAGGGTCCTGGGTTCAGTCCCTCTTGAGTATTAAATAAGAAGCCATTTAAAAAGCTATTGTTACTTTGACCATGGCAGCATACACAGTTAACCAAAGTTCATTAGGTGTCATCAAATCCTTTATACTGAATCATCCTGCAAGGTGTGAGGGTTTTGAGTTTTAGTTGTAAGATGTTGACTCAAAATCTTTTTTTTTTTTAAGTAAAGGTCAATGTGTGACCTGGACCTTTGAAAGAGTGAGACTACCAAAAATCAATAGGGACCAACAAGTGATCAACTCCTAAAACATCCAGTTAAGTTTGAGGTTCATACATTCATTTGTTCATAACTTTGATAAAATGATAAGTGGCGAATGCATCCACAGAAACATCTAGCTAAATGTCCAGTTATCCACAGAAACATCTAGCTAAATGTCCAGTTATCCACAGAAACATCTAGCTAAATGTCCAGTTATCCACAGAAACATCTAGCTAAATGTCCAGTTTAATATGGAGAAGATTCCAAATGAGAGAGATTTGTCAACTGACACAGCTGGCCGAAGACATGTTGGCAATATGTTATTACTGGGCACTGCCATCTTGGACCACATACTCAATGATAAACAAAGAACATTCCAAATAAATCCCATTTGTACATTCTACCTATTGGCTTTTCATATCCCTAACAGTTCATGCTCATAAGTCTTACCAATGGCATTTTTTTCTATAATAATATTACAGACCATGTGTGTAAAATCAGGGTAGGCTGGGTCACTGGAACCACAATAAGTTTTCATTCAGCCTTATTCTACTGACACAATTTTCAAAGAAAACTTTGATAAAGTGACCTAAAAATCATAGAATATCTTCCTTTTCCTATCCAACCATCCTGTATATTTTGTGGGTTCCCAGTATACTTGTTCTGGATCAGAAAAAGTTTTCTTAGTAGCTGCAAAATGAGTTCTCTACTTCTAATGCTAAACCATCCTTTCCAGAAAATAGGTCCAAGGTTCAATAATTCTCCAGTTAATGATTCGAAACCATTTCGGATGTGAGGTCTGTGACTGTGATCTTGACATGGTGATACAAAATCAGCAGGGATCATCTACTCATCATGCTAAACCATGTAAAGTTTGAAGTCCTTGGTCCAGTAATAATAATTGTTCTTAAGTAATTCTATGGAAATCATTTTTGAGGTTTAACTCAATAAGACCTTGTCCTTTAATGCACTGACCCAAAATCAACAGGACTCATATACACATCATCTAAGCATTTTTCTTCTTCTTTGAACTACTCAATCTATTGGTTTATTGAAATACACTTCTGAACTAATTTTCACAACTGGCCTTATGTTTGTTTTCACCTGTCATACTCTACCCATTTAACAGTGTGATTGTACGGTTCATGGTTATGTATTATAGGGCTGCACTAGGTGCAAATATAAAACACTTTTGAGGTACGATTTTAAATGGCATCCAGGAGACCTTTATTTCATTGTACTGAAAACAATAAAGGTGTATTGTGTGCATCATCTTCTCCAAAACACAACCAATGGCAATCACACTTATTTTGTTCCACTTTACTCAATTGTCACATACTGAAGAATAGCTCAATTATCAGGCAGTTCTACAGACGTTTTTATATGCCTGTTGAAAGACGCCTTGTGTTATGGGAAACCCCGTGCGGGCAGGTGGGCAGTGTCCAGACTTAGTCCAAACCATATCGGCTGACTATTTTCAAACTTGCTATGCAGCTTCTTGCAATAAGTAGAAGAGCAAGGAGAAGTGCAGTGCCCAAGAAGCATAACTCTACATATCCTGTTTCTGAGTATTCTCCCCTTCTTTGATTTCTATAATGGATTTTTGTATCGAGCATAACTTGAACACTATGAAAGGGATTGTCTTGAAACAGATAAAAGGTAAATAGTAAATGTACACTGAACAAGAAATGTAACTGTATTTTGGGTTTTTTAATTATCTCCACTCTTAACGTTTTTTTTTGTAATTTTAATTCTTGCTGATTTGATGATTTACGAATATTTCTGCAGCGCCATGTAAAATTGCTGGCATCATCAGTTTGAAGTCTGGGCTGATAGGGGTATATTGTATCTGTTTTGCAAAACTCTTGTTTTAATATTATATTCCATGTGCTGACCTATTTCTAGCGACAAAACATGAGCATTATGTAATATATATAATCAGCATATTGTGTACAAAGGCATAACTTAAATCTGCCTAATAATCTTTATGGACAGCATACACAGTCTTTCACAAAAGGTAAGTATCTTTTTTAGAAAGGGAGGTAATACATTTTCAGAACATCAAATCTATCTAGTAGAGAAAATATTGGTCAAAAACATATTTGTGACTTAGATTTGTGAAACACATGACTGCAAAAAGAAAGATCTAAAATGTTTAGGGATGTAGACGGTTAACCGATTAACCATTTGTATGTGTGGTTAACTGGTTTCAAATTCGGCAACCGGTTAACTGGAAAAAAAATAATAACAAGAGGGCCATGATGGCCCTGGATCACTCGCCTGATTACTTTGGCTGTAGGTTTGCTGTTAAGCAGTATTTCATTTTTTTATTGAAAATATGTAAGTGCCTACAAACCAAATATGTAAAATATCAGTCAATAAATAAAGGCTCTATGACAAAAAGTAGAAATATCTATTAAAAGCTATGGTGACCTTGACCTTGACCCAGTTACCTCAAACCCTACCCATGGATAGAGGTCCCTGCATGGAACCTATGTACTAAATATCAAAGACATTGGTCTATAAATGAAGGCTCTTTGAGGTACAGTAGATAAATCTATTTTTAGCCTCCGTGACCTTTAACCTAATCTAATAATTTGAAAAAGCCTGATAAAGCTTGCTTCATGCCAAATTTTAAAATTCTAGGCCTTGTGGTTTCAGACAAGAAGATCTTTAAAGATTTCCTTTTAAACATATTAAGGGCCCCCGGGGCGGGGCAAATTTTGACCCAAGGGCCAACATTTAAACAATATTGGTAAAGCTTCTTTACACAATACTCAACACTAAATATCTAAGGTCTAGACCTATTTGTTTTGGAGAAAAATTATTTTTCAAGTTTTTCCTATATAAATCTATGTAAACCAAGAGAACCCTGGGGAGTGGCCAATTTTGAACCAGGTTACATAATTTGAACAAACTTGGTAGACATCCACTAGACAATGCTACATACCAAATATCTAAGCTGTAGGCATTGAGGTTTCCAGTAAGAAGATTTTTAAAGATTGCCTTTTTTACATATTAAGGGCCCCCGGGGCAGGGCCAATTTTGACCCCGGGGCTAACATATCAACAATACTGGTAAAGGTTCTCTTAACAATACTCCAAACAAAATATCTAAGATGAGAAAAATAATTTTTCATGTTTTTCCTATATATGTAAACCCAGAGAACTCTGGGACGTGGCCAATTTTGACCCAGGGGACATAATTGGAACAAACTTGGTAGACATCCACTAGACAATGCTACATATCAAATATCTAAACGGTAGGCATTGTGGTTTCTGAGAAGAAGATTTTTAAAGATTTCCTATATAAGTCAATGTAAAATGAAGTGATCCCTGGGGCGGGGCCAATTTTGACCCCCAGGGAAATAATTTGAACAATTTTTGTAGAGTTCCATTAGAGGGTGCTAAATGCCAAATATCTAAGCTCTAGGTCTTTTGGTTTCAGACAAGAAGATTTTCCTATATAACTCTATATAAAACATGTGACTGCCAGGGTGGGGCCTGTTTTGACCCCAGGGTCATGATTTGAACAAACTTTGTGCAGGTCAAGTAGATGATGCTTCATACTAAATATCAAAGCTGCAAGCCTTGCCATTTTGGAGGAGAAGATTTTTAAAAGTTTTCCCTATATATATCCCTATATAATACATTTGACCTCTAGGGTGGGGCCATTTTTGACCCTGTGACCATGATTTGATTAAACTTGGTAGAGGTCCACTATGTAATGCCACATGCAAAACATCAAAGCTCTAGGCTTTGCAGTTCTGTAGAAGATTTTTAAAAAAAATTTTCCCCTATATAAGTCCATATAAAACATGTGACCCCTAGGGCGAGGCCGGTTTTGACCCCAGGATCATGATTTGAACAAACTTGGTAGAGGTGTACTAGATGATGCTTCATACCAAATATCCAAGCTCCAGGCCATGTGGTTATGGAGAAGAAGATTTCAAAAAGTTTTTCCTATATTACTCTATGTTAAACTAGTGACCCCTGGGATGGGGCTGTTTTTGACCCGGGGGTCATGATTTGAACAAACTTGGTAAAGGTCCACTAAACAATGCTACACACAAAATATCTTAACTCTAGGTCTTGCAGTTTCTGACAAGAAGATTTTTAAAGGCGCGCGCTTGTGTTCAGCGTGCTATACTGCCTATGATATATCACGCTCAATTCATTCTTTGTTTAGTGTCGGCGAATTGCAGATAGTGTTAGAATTAAAAGTATAAAACTTTAAAAAAGAAGATTTTTAAAGGTTTTCCTATATAACTCTATGTAAAACTTGTGACCCCTGGGGCGGGGCCATTTTTGACCCAGGGGTCATGATTTGAACAAACTTGTTAGAGGTCTACTAGGTGATGCTTCATACCAAATATCAAAGCTACAGACCTTGTGGTTTTGGAGGAGATGTTTTTTAAAGATCCAACTTTTAAAATCTATTTTTAGCTCCTGTGGCCCAGAAATGCAATGGACCTGAACCATTTGAACAAACTTGGTACAGCTTCATGCAAGGAACATCCATGGCAAGTTTTATCAAATTTGACCCCGTGGTTTCAGAGGAGATTTTGTTTGAATAAAAAGTTTACGGACGGACAGACGCCGGACGGATTGCGATCACAAAAGCTCACCTTGTCATTATGTGACAGGTGAGCTAAAAAGTTAGAAAAATTAAAGATGCAAAGTTAAAATTAAAAGTTTATGAAATAATATTATACCTGCCATACGTCCCGGATCGTCCGGGATTGTCCCGGAAATCGATGGCCCGTCCCGGAGTCCCGGAAAGACAACCGATGTCCTGGAAAACATGAAAAACGCGCATACCTTTGATCAGGCCAGTCAAATTTTTTTTTGACACGCCGCTTATTCTTTAATTATTCGTTATGATAATTTGTTCCAATTCGGTGAATACCTCACGTGTCATCGAAAACCAATTAACAACTGACCGCTATCGGCTATCGATTTATTGACTTGCGGTGCATTTATTAATTTGTAAGATATTTCCCTTTCAAAGACTGTCGCCGCGGTAATTGGTGTTAAAAGAGATGCTACTTAAATTAAATTTAATGCAAGCGCGCATAAAACTCGTGGTGAATATTGTAATGTTCGTTCAAATCGCGCCGATACTTGTAATACGAAGCATAGACGACGCTGTCATCAAACGCCCGTGACTCAACTTGTATTCGAGTTTATGATGTTAATTAATTAATGGTACACAGTTATTTTTTTTTTCTTTTACACAATTAGTAATTGTGACAAAAATTTCTACTCGTCCTGCATCACCACCACCAGCCCTGGAGACCTAGGAGAAAAAATGATCAACGGTACTGTGCGGTTTACTGAATTAAAAAAGGCGCAGTGCTCCCCCTTACTCACGCTTCCGGTTTCGTTTTGACAGCGTGTTACATGCAGAATTTAATGTCGGTAAACTGTAACGTTATGATATACACATCCATCGGTATATTTCTTGCGTTTTTTTGCACTCGTTCTGCAGGATGATCGATCAGAAAATTATACTCTTCCTCCTACCTTCTCCACTTGTCAATACGAGCGAACGTTTTTTCTGAAGTGGTTGAGAGGGGTGGGGGAGTAATCGTCGGGTGGTCGGACCGATTGAGCTTGAACATTTCTGCAAGCCTGACAATTACTATGCTCTTTCAACTAAAATAAAAGGTATGAAACTGATGGTACTGATGTGTATTTGAAAGACGTGCACGGCTTTTCCCGCCAAAAACGGAATCCCGTCCAATTTTGTGTATTGCCAACGGTAGGGGATTGAAAGTATATGAACAGTTGTATGTCCCGGAAAATCGGCTCAAATCCCGGAAATTCGATATCAAAATCCCGGAAATGGCCAGAAAAATTATGGCATTATATTTCAAATATATCAAACATCGTGTTATTTTCCTGTTCTATCTGCATATTGCAGGTGTTTATCTGTCAGTAAATTAGTCCACCGGAGGTGTGAAAAATATGCTCTTCGTGCAATTAACAGAACAATGACACTTTGACATGAGTTTTTCTCCTAACAATTGAAATAGCCTGATTAACAAATTGCTTCATCAGTTGTTTAATAATTAGATATATCGGCGATCATCAATGTACCTTTTAATGACGGGAATCAAACACAGTTGAATTATTTAAATGATTTAATGTCTTACGATCAGAAACGTTATCATAGTGAATTATTTGTTACACTCGGTACTTTTTACTATTAATGAGTAGCTATTTAAAGATATAAATGCATTCTCTTCCTGATTTCTCACAATCTGCTTAAATTGCTTTGCCAAACTTCATGACTTAAAAACTTCAACTTAACAAATAGTCCTTCGTCAGTAAAATGTCTCCTACTGATGCAACAGAATCTTTCGCAAAAACCCCTACACAGATAATTTCCCGCGTTTCCGAATAATGTGACTGAATGTGACATTCATACATTCAAAATATTGGACAGCAGTCTAAGTGTATGGAAGCTGAATATTGGAATAAGCAAAACTGAGTATTGCAATACTGATTCAATATTTGTAACCTTACTTTATTACTTCTACTTTAAATTTGAGTTCAGTTCATGTACAGTCTGAAAGAAGTTATACCCATAAAAATGTTCATGTCATACCTGTAAAACATTAGTTGTCTCTTGCACAAGGTGTTGCATTTGTATTGAATAAGATAAAATTAACTGTGCTACATGTAGACTGACAATACCATAACACAGCCTTAGTACATGGCAATTTCTGCCTTTAAACAGGCCTTCACAAGCACAAAGATCTCATAAATGAGAAATACGTATAAAATGCTAGAAACATTCAAATTTCAATTATACTGGTAAGTCACCCTAAGACCTAGATGTCCTATAAAGATCAACTTTGCTCTTTCCAGGTATTTCCAGAATTTCATGATTAGTTTTAACCTATTTAAGTTACATAAACTGGAAAAAAGTTCCTGCAACATAACAAAACCTTTATCCCGCTCGTTGACTGCTTCCTTGGTTCAAACCAGTACTCATGCATGAGGTGTGGAAAATCACTGCAGACTCTCACTTTTAATCTCATAATCATGCCATATAAAATATAAAAGATATCATGCTATACAGTTTCTCACCTGATTATGTGTGAAAGTAGCACAGTTGGCTATGCCCTGTACAGCAGCATGCTTAAGATGAATGTCCTCAAATGTGAGCAACCCTGTAAGAACCTCTGCATTCCGTACAGTGAGGCCCTGAGAGGGGGTCTGGGTAGCTGTAAGAGCCTCTTTGATTTCAGCTGAAGTGAAGGTCTGAGACTCAGACTCCTTATGTTCTTTAAGAAGTTCCTCATACTGAATATTCATGGCTTCGACATCCACTGTTTCATGTTCCATGGAAGACATACGTGCTGTTACTGGCACTAAAATGAATAAATTCAACAATCTGAGATAATGTGTCCTCGTACAGCAAAATCTATGGAGAAACAAGGTGATTAGTAGAAAAAAATTATGCAGATTTTTAGAAGAGCTTCCTTCAAAACACAAATTATTTTTATCATATTTAACAATTCTGTAACATAAAAGCCATTTCAAGTAGGTATTATTTCATAGCTTTGTACATAGACAATGTTCATAAATTCTGAATAAAAACAGTCAAACAAGATTCAATAATCTCTTTGAATTTATCAGTATGTATCATCAAATACATACCCTTTTCCTCCAGTATAGTGCTCTGGTCAGGAGCTTCCAGGACAGAGTTAGATGGTGTATCATCACCATTGTCAAAGGCAGTATCATTGTTTGTGCTATTTATTATTGAGATACTCTCACTGTTACCATCCTCTGTACCATTTACAATACTTGTCTCACTGTCCACAGGTGACAGGTGGGGACTACTGATGTGAGATTCATCGTCATTCAATATCGCCCATGATGTTGAGATGGTAAGGCCCTCTTTATCAGGTAAGGGAGGACCAACTGAGGGGTCCAGTATCAGACCATCTCCCTCCCCTTGTCTACCCTGTACTCCTCCTTCTTCTTTTTTGGTCTCTCGTTCAGCATGTTCAGTTTTAACAGTTTTTGGCTTCACTAAAAAAGAAATTCAACTCTCTCCATTATAAAATAATCATCAACAAAAACAACTTTACAACTTGAACTGAAAGTACAATACTGGTCAGTGACAGTATCTTTGATATGCTAAAGACTTAAACTGGAAGAAAAACAATATAGGACAGTGACTATATCTTTGAAAGACTGACAAAAAGCCCTATCATGTGAGGTCAAACAACTCACTGATTCTTGCTAAAAGGAAACCTGTGACTTTTTAATTGTGGTTTATTAAATTACAGTATATTACAAAAATCTTCAGTGCTAAGCTCTTTCTCTTTATATCGTATGTAAATGTCTTTTAATGAAAATGTAAAAATAAAAGCGAAAAACACAATACATTCAATACAGTTTCAGATCTGAAAGGAAAAAAAAAATTTGATGTAACTTTTGTGTAATTTGTCTAACTTCATCACAGGTTACGGTGAAGATGTTTTGAAACATACTGGAATTGAAAAATAGTAAATCGTTGTTATTTTAAGCTACGTGTCAATGATATCTTTGTTAATTGAAATGTGCTTTAATAAGATCAACAATGTACAGTCCAACCTCCCAAGAGCTAACACCATTAAGATCAAGTCAAAGTGTTTGTTGTAGAGAGGTTGTTGTTGTTGTAGGGAGGTTCAATCAATCTTAATTGATGGACTGGTAAGTTCGATGTTGTTATGTTCTGTAACTTAAAGGATGGCTAGACCCACCCTGTTTTTATTCAGAATTCTAAGATTTGATCATATTTTCTTTATTTACATGTTATATTATTAAAAAACTTCATCAAATATGTATTTTGTTTATTGTATCTTTTGAATAAGATTTATCAATATTCTTGTTCCTGTCATTACTGTATCAACTAAATTTAATGATCTGCAAATTCTTATATTTTAATGTTTGGTAATTTTAGCAAACAACAAAGTCGGTGAATCAACAAACAAAGTAGCTCACTAATTAAAATACCTGCACAAAAAACCAAACAGCTTCATTAGTTCAGACCGACATTATTGGATAATTACTCCAAACCTCACGTAGCTTGCAACTTCTTTTTTTTTTTAATTATTTATTACAAGAAATGGCCATCAGATTTCATCGCTCACTTGGTTCCCAAGTTGTACATGTATATTTTATCACCAATATGTAGAATTAAATTAATGTTCATGATGTATATATATTCGGTTTTTTTTATATTAAATTAACAAATGACAAAAATATTCTTTTATCAATTTAACTTTTTAAAGTGTTCTTAGTGTTTGCTTATCTATCTTCCAGTAATGTCCAATCCCTCACAGGGACAAAGACATTTTTTCTAGAAAGAAATTTTAAAAAGAGGATAAAAATGCAAGAAGTTAATTTAAATCAAAGAGTTAAAATTAAAGGGCAGGTTTACTAGGGTGAGACATGTTCAATGCTTAGTATGGCTGCACTGAACTGCTCTGAAGCTGGGAGATGGGCAACAATGGGTTGTAACTGGTTCCAGTAGTATACAGTCATAGGAAGGAAAGAGAACTTATTGTAGCTGGAAGTTGCTGTAAATAACCTATAGTTCAGTGAATGGCCTAGATGTGACATTCAGGATATAAATAGGCGTCAGGTACTCTTCTATTAGGATGGTAAACAGTCTGTGATGAATCTTGCAAAAGAGGAAAAACCTAGCATCTATACACCTGGGATTGAGTCATCGGAGATTCAGGGGGTAGAGCATGTCAGTAACACTTAAAGCTTGACCATAGACTACCTTGATCCAATGGGCTGCTCCTCTTTGGATGCTTTAAGTTTGATCTATTTGTGTTTGGGTATGGGGCAACCATACTTCAGAACCATATTCAAGTTGGAGCCTGATTAAAGTCTGGTAAGTCATGGATTTTATGGCTGAGACTTGACTTTTATGTTTCTGCACAAATACATATTATTAGCTTCTTGAGTTGACCTGTTAATATGGGCATTTAATGTAAGGTTATTCGAGATATCCATGCCAAGGTATTTAGCTGAGCTGACTGATTCTAGCAGAATTCCATGGAGTAAGTATTTAGTGGCTATATTATAGATGTTTCCTTTTTGTGTTGTGGATAACTTGACACTCGGAAGTGTTGATTACATATCACACTCCAAATGCAATTTTTCTAACAAATTCAGGTCATTTTGGAGGGTAAATGTAACTGATGGGTTTGCAGATGTCAAAGCAAGGTATACTGCAGTTTCATGAGCAATCAGGCAGACTTTGGACTTGATATTTTGTGGGAGGTCATTTATATAAGAAAGAAACAGAGTCTTAAACAAATCAAAGATGAAGATGCATAGTTCAAATTCAACTAATTACTGCCAACAGTCATAACTGACTAACCTAGGCAGGGCAGTTCTTGCAACTGCTTCCTGGGTTCATACCAGTACTGGCGCCGAAAGTGAGGACTGTGGAATGTCACTGGAGACTCTCACCTCTGGTGGGATTCTAGTTCTGGCTTCCAAAACTTTAATGCCACTTTTTAAAAATTTCGCTTTTCATCTGATGCGGCTTTAACAGTATATATATTGTGTACACTGAAGACCTTAAGCTAGTGGGATTTGAACCAGCAACCTCTAACCCCTCGACCACCGCATATTGGCACTTCACGCAATAAAACTGCTCGTCATGTAGGTAAAAAACTGTACATTGCTTACAGATCTCATGTTATATGTGTAAACCGAAGACACATAAAAAGTTTGCTGAATTTGCTCAACATGTTCAAATTGATGGGTACGACACAAATAAGGTACGAATTTCCGAACGACAAATTCAAAAATAAAAGGAATCATGCTCTTTACCGGGTTTTTCTTCTGTTTTATTTCTACGTCTGATGAGAAATATTGTGAATATTGCACCAACTACTAGAGCTGAACCTGCGGCCAATGTAACAACTTGACTTTGCGAGGGAGCCATGTTTTCGTCTGCATAGTCGTAAAGTTTCACCTTCGTTCATATTAAAGAATATTCAAACATTTAGTTATTTGTTCCTTTTAAAGAAATGTTTTGATATGAATGCGTAAAAAGTATGACTTTTTTTGCTTTTAATATCAAAAGATTTTAAAAGCAATGTCGTGAAAATTATGTTGCACTGCTTTACGTGTACTCATAGAGGCGCTTGCTTATTTTATTTTTATAGCAAATGCAAACATTTGACCGTGAAGGTCGATGTACGACCACTTTCCGTCATTGAAAATGCCGAAATTGAATTTGTAAAAAATAATATTTCTTTGATACTGCTGTATCGATTAATTCTTTTAATTTAAGAAATGCCTTTTATGAAAGGCGCTGCGCCTGTAAGGCGAACAAAGGCGTATCTTGAAGCTGGCAAACTACTGTTCAGACCAGAAGTCAGAGTCATGACCATTAACTACAATCTTGATCAGAAAGCCAGTGAAGGCACTTAGTACGTATCACAATTTTTTATTTAGTAAAAACCTTTTTCTTACAATATAAGTTGTTTCATCTTGTAAACAAGTTCTAATCAAACATTTATGATCAGCAAGTGTTTTTTTTTTTTGTCCAGAAAACAAGAATGTGCACAGGTGTTGTATTAGTATCTGTTAAGGGTATATTTATGCTCCACGTAGCATATAGTTGTCACTTTGTCGGTCCAGGGTCTATCCATCTTTCCAACCGAGCTTACAAATAGATACTTAGGTAGCTATGGGAACAATAGGTAACAGTATATCTTCTTTGATTCTGTGCATTCTGTAGGCTCTTAGGTGGATTTAAATGCTCTTACTTGGCTAAGAGAACAATGGGGAGAACAATAGAGTAGCCACTTTATTACCAGTTTGTTAGAACGTCCATCCGCATGACTGTTACACTTTTTGTCCAGGGCAGACCATAAAACTAATAAAGGTATCAACTATCAACATGAATCTTCATAGGTGGATAGGTCTTATGAAAGAGAAGTGCACTGCACAAGAACCATAACTCTGCACTAGGTCAATTTGGCCCAGAGTATTACTCTTGGACTATCAGCTTGAAATTTCATAGATGGATATATCTCATAATGTGCAGTCAGGGTTGGCAAAATGCCGGCAAATATGAGTATTTTCCATGCCGGCGGTATTTACCGGTATTTACAGGCAAGTACTGGCAAATACTGGTCGATTGAATTGACCAGTCTGGAATATATACAATATTCCCTATTATCTTCATTCATATGGATAATTTCAAGTTTACCCATCAATTGCCATTTTTGCACAGTGCAGTGCACAATAACCATTGCTATGCACTTCATAATGTGTTACTACCCTTTGTTGATTTTTTATACTAATTTTTTGTCAGGAGTGTAAATCTTACATTATAAGAGCTACCAACTTTAAACTTCATAGGTGGATATGTCTTATTAAAGAGAAGTGCACAAGAACTATCACTTTGCTTTTCATTTTTTGGAGTTAATTATTACCCTTTGTTAATATTCATACATTTAAAGTTATTTCTTTTGTGTGGAGCATAACTCAGATACCATAAGAGATATCAACATTATACTTCATAGATGGATAGATCTCACGAAGGATAAGTGCAGTGCTTAAGAACAGTAACATAAATTATTTAAGTTTTGAGTTTTTGCCCTATGTTTATTTTCATATCAAATTTCTGTCCAGCACAATACTCAAGGACTATAATAGATATAAACATGAAAATTGATAGGTGAAAAGTTCTCCATGTGGAGAAGTGCAGTGCATAAAAAACCTTAACTCTCCTTTGTGTATGTTTTTTTAAGTAATTGCCCTTTGTTCATTTTCATACCTTATTTTTTATCCAGCACAAAACTAAAATTCTGTAAAGAGTTGTCAACATAAAGCTTCATAGATCTCAGTGAAGAGAAGTGCATTGCACTAGAACCGAATGTCTGTATTGCATAATTTTAGAATAATTGCCCTTTGTAAATTTTCATACTTATTTTTTGTCCAGACCATAACTTGTATAGCCTCTGTAATAGTTTATTTATTAAGGTATAGTTACTTTTCAGATTGATTTGATTACATAATTTTCTAACATATATTATATGTAATGCTATAATTTATGTTTTAAACATAATTATTGAATGTGTATTTACAATGCTGTGTGTCATTTTATGAAATAATTTAAATGATACTCATAAATTTTGCTTAAAAAGTCGAGCCATACATTTCTGTACTTATGAAATTCAGATCCATTTAGGTAACTTTCAGCTCAATAAACTACATTTCTGTGTTTTCCTCTACTAAGTTCTAAATCCCTTGAATGAGAGCACTTTTGGGAGCAAAAGCCAATTCCACTGGTTTCTTCTTTTTTCTTGTGAAACTCTACCAGAAACATTGCGATCGATTTTCTGGTAATCAAGAAAACAGTATGTATAACTATAAATATAGAAGGGGCAAGTGAAATTTCATCATGCAAAATGAAATAAATTTTCCTGAGAAATTCTGTGTTTAACTTTACATAGTAGCAAAATATTTTGTTTACTTTATTTTATGGGGGACTTCATACAAACATGTTAGGAGTATTTGATTTAGATTTGATTGGTGATTTTTCCTTGTTTACAATTGTGTATATTTAAATGTACCCACTTTGTAGGTGTAAAGCCTGTAAATTACTAGTTGTATTTGAAATGCCAGTGGCCATATAATCTGTAAAAAAGATACATGAAATGTATTACAGTGTTCCTTGCTACTGATAGAATGGGCTTTATTATGCATGCTTGTACTGTGCATATACCTGAAAAAAATTATTTGTTGTATGTATTTCTTTAATTTGCAGTGAATTTCTCTTCTGGCATCTTCCTCAGATCAAGTACAAAAATAATCATCTTCAGTTGCTTAAGTTCAAGAATATGACGCCTACTCCATGCATTCAGCTGTTTTTTGGTATGTATCATGTCAAAAATTATTATTAATTTGAAAACAAAGTTTATATTTTATTTGCCTGCAGCCAAGAAGAATTTATTTGCCTCAGAATTGAGATGAAATAAAGTATGTTTTTTTGCTTGCTTGCCTTTTCTTTTGATAACTTTGATTGAAACAGTTACATTTTGAAAAGTCGTTTTGAAATACATTTCAGCTTTAAAAAGAATTGTGGTGTCTTATCACTTGATTAACCTAGGATGTTACATGAATCTGTTTGATGTCAGTATGAAAAACTGAAATATTTCTTCATAATTTTAACCAGTTAAGTAATTTCGTTAAGAGCATAGCAGTCGGTGAAGCCACAAAGATTATTTTTGCTTCTGTATTCAGTGATTACTAGAATCTTCTTGCTTTCACCCCTCAAAAGATAACTGGACAGTTGTGGTCAGTAATTCAGGCTGTATGATCTATTGCATTCAGTTTTTTTACATTATTTTTGTCTTGCTTGGTATGAAAGTAGTGTACATTTATGACTTTAATGATAATATCAGGCCTTTGTCTTATTTCAGTCGATGGCAGGAAAGAAGTGATAGATGTATATAATCGAACAAGACATGAAATTCATGAGCATTTATTAGATACATTTTGTGATCCTGACAGGTAAATGATAATTGTAGAGAAAGTGCAGCTCTTTTCCTATCTGGTAATCTCACCTGAGCCAGAGGCTCGGGGTGAGGTATTGTTATTTCATTCTGTTTGTCATCCACCACTTCAAACAACTGCAACCACTGGGACAGTTAATGAAACTTGGCAGGAATATTTCTGGCATGAAACTCTACCAAAAATTTTTCAAAGAATTTCATTTCACGCAGAACTGGTTGCTTTAGCTATTAGAATGAAAACTTTAAAAATCTTCTTGTCTGAAACCAGCAAGCCCAGAGTTATGAACTCTACCGAGATTCTTCAGATTATATCTATAGAATCACAGTTGGCTTCTCCCAGAGGTCACTGTATTTTACATGGACATAGAGAGGAAAAATTTTCTGTTTTTGAAGCTGTGTGTATGAAATTTGGACCATATGTACAGTTTTGCAACCACTTCAGGCAACCATGACCTAACCTGCTTTTAGCACTACATCCATGAAAAAAAGACAATGTGTATAGTTTTTCACGTAAATTTCAACTTTGACTGTGGCTGACCTTGATCTTCTGATTTCAGAAAAGTTATCCATAATTGGCCCCGACCCAGGGGTCACTAGTTACTAAGTAACTAATCCAGATGATATTCAAACAGTATAAAGTCTTGTCTGGTGTTACAGGTCAGCATCATCGTAACAAACTTGCCATTAAGTGAACACAATTTTGGATTTCCAAGTATGCTGTTCATGAGTTGAATATCCTTCAGTGGTCTTACTGTTAAAAGCAATTGTACTCAGGTGAGCCATATAGGGCCATCATGATCTTCTTGTTAAGACATGTTGCCAGTGTATTTTGTGTAATCTTTAAACTTTACATCTTTGTAAATCATGAAGTTGTCATCGAGTTAGATTGTCAGCTGTTGCAAAACTTGTTTCACAATAAGTGTGAGATAAGTACAGTGTAGTCATTGAGTTAGATTGTCAACTGTTGCAAAACTTGTTTCATCATAAGTGTGAGATAAGTACAGTGTACATTTAAACGAAATAAGATGCAAATAGGATTGCCTGTATAGCAAATAGGATTGCCTGTGTAGCAGATAGGATTGCCTGTATAGCAAATAGGATTGCCTGTATAGCAAATAGGATTGCCTGTGTAGTAAATAGGATTGCCTGTATAGCAAATAGGATTGCCTGTGTAGCAAATAGGATTGCCTTTGTAGCAAATAGGATTGCCTGTGAAGCAAATAGGATTGTCTGTGTAGCAAATAGGATTGCCTGTGTAGCAAACAGGATTGCCTGTGTAGCAAATAGGATAGCCTGTGTAGCAAATAGGATTGCCTGTAGGGTTAGGGTTTTGCAAAACTTGTTTCATCATAAGTGTGAGATAAGTACAGTGTACATTTAAACGAAATAAGATGCAAATAGGATTGCCTTTGTAGCAAATAGGATTGCCTGTGAGGCAAATAGGATTGTCTGTGTAGCAAATAGGATTGCCTGTGTAGCAAATAGGATTGCCTGTGTAGCAAATATGATTGCCTGTGTAGCAAATTGGATTGCCTGTGTAGCAAATAGGTTTGCCTGTATAGCAAATAGGATTGCCTGTATAGCAAATAGGATTGCCTGTATGTTATCTGATGTCAGCTTTTTCTCATGATTCAGAAGTGATAGCGTGTTGCTAGCTGTCTGGAAAGTATATGGCAGTTAACATAATAATTAAGACAATTTAGTCTAGACTTTCTTCCGTTCAACAAAGTGCAGTATGTTTCCTTGTTTTCATATCTGAAATTTAACTTTGTCTACTTTTCAGAGACGTTAAGAAAGAAGAAGAAAAAAAATGGAATAAGGCCAACTTTGGGTATGGTTGTCGGCGTTGGTGTATATGTGAAGTACCGGGTCAGGTGCCGTGCCCAGGCTTTGTTGCGTTACCTAAAGAAATGAGAGGAAAATACAAATTTTTTAACAAAGATGAGCTGTCATAATATTGCCTACTGTGATACAAATAACTGTTTTTTGAATATGTCACCAAGTAGTAGAAATATCATTGTCATGACCATGAAGTCAAGAAGCACCTTGAACAGTTGTTATGGTGATGGTGTGTTCTGAGTTTTTGTGTTGTTTAAATCTGCTTTCATCTAAGGAAGTATGACACAAAGAAATTAGTTTACAATACATGCAGTAGTGTTTAACAAGAATTCAGAAAAGAAATTTACAGGTATAGGTAGATGATTCTACAGCTGTTTAAGTATTTAGAAAATGATATAAATGTGTGTTCATTTTCTAAAAAGTTGTGTATGTATCCTGTTACTACAGTTAAAAATTATTTTTTTAGTTTAAAATGCTTAAACTGATACACGTGTCTGTACATTTGGTGTTCTAGATTTTACATTGAATAACAGAGGTATTGTTTTGCAAAGGAGTTGTGGTTTTATGTATAGATATAATGGAAATCTATTTGACAGAACTACAAAAAGTGTTTGCATAATGACCTCACTTCTTCTGAAGAAAATACATGTATAAAGTTTTACCTGCCTTTCTTGTATCATTCACTGTGTTAGGTACAACACTTTGGTATTAAGTTTTAGTCAAAAAGCAGTATCTGACATTGAATACAAAAGCAGTAAGTGTCAATTGACCCTATATTGCTCACCAGGCTGACTTTGCCGAAAAAACAAATGTTTCTCTTATTCCGTGGATTTTACAAGGATCCCTGTTTTAGTAACTGGCAGAAACTACCAATATTGTGATGAAAACAGCTGACTATCAAAAACAGATTTTTTCTCATCAGAAGCAGTATTTTCATAATTCTGTTACAAAACCATTTTATTAAGTACAAGATGATTATTTTAATGCAGTGTTGTTATACATGCTTGTCTGTTGACATTACATGCTTCTGGTGGGAAAAAGTGAAAATGTCTCTGATATTATTGAGAATTTTTTTTTGTGATGTAAATTGTGTCGCCTAGATGTTCTGGTTCAAATCAAGATTTGATTCCGACATGCAAGTAGTTGAGGACTAGGATAATTTCACTTTTTACCCTGCTACTCGATGGTGAATGTAACCTGACTCGAGATCATGGATTCAATTTGACTTATATATGATATTGTTACGTATTTGGACCAGTCAGGAATTGCCATACATGCACTACAAATGTGTTTACTTCTAAAAGTCCATAATGAACCCTTTGGTAAATAACACAGACACTGTGAGAGTTTTTTTTAACACATGATTGTTTAGTCAGCATTTTTATGGCCCTTGTGTCTGAGCTACAGAGGCTAGCCTACTTTAAGTTGAATATGTGTCTTTCTAAACAAAATCAGTCTTGCAATAACACATTTTTTTTATTCAACAATGTTGTATAAATATTTATGAAGAATCACACACTAAACAATAGAACAAAGGATCACAGTGGGGAATATTTAAACATTACAAAATAAAATACAGAAAAAGTAACATTTCTATACAACAGAAGTAATTTACATATATCACCACAGTCTATGTTGTTTGTTTACACGAATGCATTCAACAAAACAGTATAACACAAGATTAAAAAAAAAAAAAAACAGGACCAGATTAAAGATTTCAAAATTTGATGTGGAATCAAAAAATATTAGTGGAATCAAGAAATATTGGCATTACATCACATTATATACTTATAATAAAAGCTTCAGGCAAACATGCTGAGATAAGATAATGGAGTAAAACTGTATCAAAGGGAATTAAATGCTACTTTCTTATCACATTCATACTTGAGTTACACCCCTTATAACAGTTACAATTCAAAAATTACAGTGCAAAAATAATACTGCAAATTGGTGCTAATACCCAAAAATTGCCTGAAAAACAATAATTGTCAAAACATTTCAGAGAAGCTGGTCTCAATATTTACAAAAGAAAGTGCTGGTTTCAAAAAATGACTGAAATGGTGCTATTATACAAACTTTGTCACAGAGTTTTCTTTATCACATTTACCAGTAAACCTTGACTTAAACTTTGGTAATAAAATAACTGACTAAATACTATACAGTCTTACTGATGAGAGTTGAACAATGGCAGTATACATTTCATTAACATCCTGTAACTGTGTGGGATAATGCTGTCAAGCAAACTACCGGTAAATCACCTGATGGAGCATTTGTACCTAAGTTTTTGTACTGATTTTTTTGGCACTTGACAAACTCATTAAGTCTGGCAACAAATTAGAGGAGTTGTCTTTATGAAAACAATATAGTAAGATAGTTCAAGTCCTTAAATCAGTAAGCAAAATATTCATATTAGCATGATTAAAGCATTATTTTTCCTGTGAAAATGCTAGTGTATTGAGGAAACTTCTAAGCTGAATCTATAAAAATTGAAGTAAATTGTCACTTAAATGAAAATACTGTAAAAATAAGTTGAAAATTAAATTGCTCAGAGACTGAATAGAAAGTTTTACACAAATATATATAAATTTCTGGTAACTGCTATGCGCTTTCTTGGAATTCATAAATACTGTACTGATTTACATTTTCAACTTCTAACAAATATGTTAATACATTATCTCAGCTGTAACTATAAATCCTTATCAAAATCAAAAAATCATAACACTAAAGGATCATAATTTTATTACATGCCCAGACAATTTGTGACTACCTTGCTTCCAGTATGCCCAACTTTTATATTGTCAATTCATTCTCACTTATATATTTTCATTTTCATGTATATTAAATACATAATATTTGGGTTGTGCACTTAGAAAACACTTGTGATTACAAAACTACAAGGGCAAAAATTCAAAATCAACTTTTTATTTTATCTACATATGACTGATTGAGTAGGTTAACCCTTACTCTGCTAAATTTCTAAACAGACTTTTCCACCATTCAATTTAGACCAACCATTTATAGGGATATTCAATAAAAACTGACTGAATAGTGAACAGTGTGGACCATGATCAGACTACATTTATTTATTTAATTCTATATATGCTGATAAAGTCTGAGCTGGACATAATGGAAAAAATATTTCTGCTAACAGGGTAACAGTTAAGAAAATTGGACAAATCACTATAAAGCCAAACTATGGTTAACTACAACACATTCTTTTCCTTCATTAGTATTATTTGTAATGATACTATAAAAATGTGGTTCTAATAAAAAATTATCACCTCTTGCTGAAGAACTGCTTTTTGACAGTACTTGTTTCAGAGACTTTCAATTACAAAATGTCTTGTGAGTAATGCAACTTTGTTTTAAATAGAGGATCTGTAGTGGGTCTGTAGCTATGTAATACTATTTGAGCATCTTAAAAGGAAAATTAATGAAAATATAAATAATCATACATATATTTACAAAAAAATTTTTGCACTGAAAACTATTATGTAATTTTGTGTTTCATCATATCCTCAAACAACAAAGTACTAACAGTTTTCAGTAAGCAATCAAACTTGATCAGACACACTTGCTCCTGAATGGTTTGAATAAAACATGTTTCAAAATGATACAAAATAGATGAGCATGTATCAGATCTATACAATATTCCCATATCTCCATACATTCAAATTCCAAATAAAACAAAACCTGAATGTATAAATCAGGTCTTTAGCTTAAAACACTTTATGACTTGATGAATTTTGAGCTTATGATGATCTACTGTTCCTCAATGAAGTGGAACTGGCAGTTGATAGTTTTCTAGTGCTGATGTCTGATGCAGAGTTTATGAGCAAGATTTCAGTTGTAACGCTAGCTGATTCTAAGTGTAGCATGTATAAATGACAATTTTGAACAAACTGAAGACTACGATTGAACTAGAATGCAAACTATTTTAGTGAACAGCTCCAGTTAATTGGATTATATCTCAGTCTCTCCCTGTCTATTCTATTTTCTAATTCTCGGTTGTATCTTGTGTTGGCCCATCGATCTTCCATTTGCTTAAAACATAAAAAACAAAATCATCAGTGACCAGTGAATGATACAACACCATGTTTCAAATCATTTGCACATATTTTTTTTCTGCCCCATTCCATCTATCAACATATTAATAACTATCTAAATTACTGAAATAGAAACAGTAACAACATCTGACAGCACTGCTTTTCAAAACAAAATTGTGAACGTAGTTAAAATGTAAGTTAAATTACAAAATTTTACGTTTTTAAAATGCTGCTTATTATTTGCAAGAATACACACAAGACTGGTTTTAATACATGGTCTTGTGGTAACACACTTGTATAACAATTAAGGTAATGCTTCACTAACAAAACATTGCCAGAACTTGTGCTCCTTCAATTAAAAAAAAAAACAACTTCTGCACTGGGGTTAAAACTACAAAGAGGAGTCAACAGAGCCAATGGACACAGTCTAAAAAATCCCTCAGCTGAAGAAATCTGTCAACAGAGCCCATGGACACAGTCTAAAAAGTCCCTCAGCTGAAGAAATCTGTCAACAGAGCCCATGGACACAGTCTAAAAAATCCCTCAGCTGAAGAAATCTGTCAACAGAGCCCATGGACACAGTCTAAAAAAATCCCTCAGCTGAAGAAATCTGTCAACAGAGCCCATGGACACAGTCTAAAAAATCCCTCAGCTGAAGAAATCTGTCAACAGAGCCCATGGACACAGTCTAAAAAATCCCTCAGCTGAAGAAATCTGTCAACAGAGCCCATGGACACAGTCTAAAAAATCCCTCAGCTGAAGAAATCTGTCAACAGAGCCCATGGACACAGTCTAAAAAAATCCCTCAGCTGAAGAAATCTGTCAACAGAGCCCATGGACACAGTCTAAAAATCCCTCAGCTGAAGAAATCTGTCAACAGAGCCAATGGACACAGTCTAAAAAAATCCCTCAGCTGAAGAAATCTGTCAACAGAGCCAATGGACACAGTCTAAAAAATCCCTCAGCTGAAGAAATCTGTCAAAAGAGCCAATGGACACAGTCTAAAAAATCCCTCAGCTGAAGAAATGTCAACAACAAGAAACCTTTATGTTAACTTAAA
Organism: Cyclina sinensis; assembly: GCA_012932295.1. Lineage (NCBI taxonomy): Eukaryota > Metazoa > Mollusca > Bivalvia > Venerida > Veneridae > Cyclina > Cyclina sinensis. The sequence goes on from JAAONU010000013.1 coordinate 6,230,985, forward strand.
ACAACCAGAAATCAATACTGCTTCTGGGAGATGTTACCTTTTTATTACCATCCCTGTACTGCATGAGATATGCATGTTTTCTATGATATTCCATTGCATCATTCATTCTGCACTCTCTGTCGTATGATATAGCTTGTTCTGTTTCTCGGACTTTTTCCTTAAACTCCATTTTTTCCATCACATTTTTGTCTGCCATCTGTTGCTTCAGCACTTCACGAAAATGACGTCTGCAATAACAATAATAAACTGAAAATATTAGTTCAAAAGGGAATGTCCACACAAAAAGATTATTTAGGAACTACAATGGTTAATGGGTTTCTTTTGTTCCAAGCAAGTACAGAAAGAAATAGTGAATGTTTTCATAACACCAGAATTTCATTCTATCACTATTTGGTTGATTGTACATTTTAAAGAAATGTGTAACAGACATGAATGCCACGGAAACATTGAAATGGTCACAGTCATGGTAGCTTACAACTTGATGTAACCTTTATCATTCGTTCTAAATAAAAAATGCAGCCTGTGAACTGAACAAAGTTACTATATGCCCAGGGATAAAACTAAAATATGTCCTTTACCTTTTTGCATGGCTGGTAAAATTAGAAAAAATTGCAAAACTGATGTGTTACCCATAGGCCAACACATGTCTTTTACAGAAAATGTGTTTCAAAACAGTTTCTTAACTTTAAACTTTTGGATTTTTATGCTCCAGTTGAACACCATAGGTGAAAATATTGTTCAGTTACAAAACTGTAGAAGCTTGGCACACAATAAATATCAAGTACAATTAAATAAAGGCCAATTACTCCGCCAAAAAAGATGGAATAGCATAAGCCGAAGAAAATGCACTGCGGCACTTCATAATGATCACTGGGTGAAAGTTTGGTAAAAATCAAATGAGAATTGTAGGAGTTGCACACGAACAGATTGGATGAACAGGCAGACAGACAGAATAACAGACAGACAGACAGACTACTATATGCCACCCTTCATGGGCATAAAAATGGTAAAATCTTATAATAAACAACAACATAAATTTTATTTCTGAAAACTCTAAATGCTTAGCCTACAGGTACCATCTCACAGACTAGCACCTTTAAGCTATAATCCTTGGGATTATGTGGTAAAATGAAAAAGATTAGCCAATGTGCTTTAAGGGCAAAAAATTAAATACTTTTTTCTGGATCAGATTTTTAAGAACCAAAATTAAAATTTCACTTAAACCTCAGTTGCAAATTTTTCTAATATGAAATTAGCTTTTACAATATCATTTTGAACTTTTGTCCTTGTTGAGAAAATACAAAAGCCATAAGAAATACATTTTCTAAGCAGAAGTTCCTATATTATTAACACTTGAACTTGTTTGCAAATTCTTAAGGACATATACCTGTATTTTGTATCAAAGTTTCTAGTTCTCTAATCTTTATAAGTGACACCCGCCAATCACCTAATATCAAATTCAATAAGCGTATTTGATTTTTGAATTTTAATGATATAAGAATATTGACTTTAAATTCAATTGAACCTTTCCTAACCTTCGCTGCAGACTGTATGTAAATATACTTAATGCTATAAAGAAATATATATACAAACTAAAACTTGTGACTTTAACATTGGGCTTGTTTTATAATGAATCAATAAATGTTTGATGTTCCTGAGATAGAAATCTACCCTTTGAAAAGTTGATTATGAATATAAAAAATGTTGACAGTTCTGTAATACGAAATATTGATAGGTTACATACAAAATACTGTTCTACGTAATCCTTAGAATCTGTGACACACCTGATGTTTTTTTAAGAATTACTGAATTTTACCTTTCAAAATGATGCCTATTATAGGCAAAAATACAAACAAGATTGCTTTTAAATGCAAGTTCTAGTGGCAACACACTTCACTAAAAACAAACATTACCAAACCACACAGGATTTTCATTCTGTCCTTTTTTTTAACAAGTATCATCTTATATTTATTCAACCATCATCTAATGACTAGTGTTTTTCATTGCCACATTTTATCTCTAACAAATAATGCTAAATATTTTCTACAGCTTGCTGCTTACTAAGAGGCTTAAAAACTTGAAAGTTTGGGTTATATACATGTACCAGTAATCCAAATAACAATAAATTCTGCCTAAACTAAACAACTAAACTTTAAACTTTCCTTTCATTTTCTTTTTTACTCCCTAATTCTGTTTGTACAATAGATTACGCGTATGTCTTATTCATAGGCATAGGGCATACATCTGAATTATTTATTAATTCTCACAGGTTGGGTTCTTTGACATTTTTTTGTTTCACTGAAATTGATTTTCAAAGATATACAAGTGATGATCTCTGGTCTAAAATAGATTTAGGGAGAGGTTTATTGAAGGAAGCTCCTGAAGGTTAGAGTTCACATCCTGATGGGTGGCATCTGACAGTGGTGGTACAAGTACTCCGGTGAGACTTGCAGATAGCAGACATTGTGAGTAGTTAAAAAAATTAAACAAGAGGGCCATAATGGCCCTAGATTGCTCACCTGAATACTTTGCCTTTGCATCTGCTGTTGAGCAAACATCAGAAGCTTTTTTAAAGTTCCCTCTATATAAATCTATATGAATTCAAGTGACCCCCAGGGTAGAGCCAATTTTCATCCAAGGAGCATAATTTGAATAAACTTGGTAGAGGACCTCTAGCTGATGCTCTATGCAAAATATCTAGGCCTTGTGGTTACAAACAAGAAATTTTTTTAAGTCTTCCCTTTATAAGCCTGTGTAAAATCAAATGACCCTGGGGCCAAGCCATTATAATGACCATAGGGGCTAAATTTGAACAATCTTGGTAGAGAACCTCTAGCTGAAGTTCCATGCAAAAATCTTAGCTCTTGACTGTAGTTTCAGACAAGAAGATTTTTTCAGTCTTCCCTTTATAAGCCTGTGTAAAATCAAATGACCCTGGGGCCAAGCCATTATAATGACCATAGGGGCTAAATTTGAACAATCTTGGTAGAGAACCTCTAGCTGATGTTCCATGCAAAAATCTTAGCTCTTGGCATTGTAGTTTCAGACAAGAAGATTTTTTTAAGGTTTTCCTTATATAAGTCCATGTAAAACCAAGTGATCTCTGGGGCAAGGCTATTAATGAACCAAGGGGCAATATCTGAACAATTTTAAAAGAGGACCTTTAGATGACACTCCATGCAAAAAATCTTAGGTCTAAAATTTATGGTTTCTCACAAGAAGATTTTTAAAGATTATATATATTGCACAAATAGGCCTCCCGGATGGGGCCAATTCTGACTCAGGTGGGAATAATTTGAACCAACTTGGTAAAGGACCTCTAGCTGATGCTCCATTAAAAATAAAAAATAAAAATGTCTATTATTAAGGTTTTCCCTATACAAGCCTATGTAAAATCAATTGACCCCAGGGGCAGAGCCAATTTTGACCCCAGGACTGTAATTTGAACAAACCTAGTAGAGACCGGTCCACTAGACAATGCTACATACTAAATCTTAAAGCTCAGGCAGGGCCTTGAGGTTTCGGACAAGATTTTCAAAGTTTTTCTTTTCTGTTGCCATGGCAACCAGAGTTCTTAATGGAAAAAAATTCTACCATACAATAGTGAAAAATCTAGTTTAAATAAACCTATGTTCACCTGCAGAACTTTCTAATGGACTTGGCTATCATTCAAATTATTTGACCTAGATCCAGAACCTGTGGTAAAGTGTTGGAGGAGGCAGGGTGGAATGAGCGGGGTGGATGGCACACCTTGGTGTGGGTACTGAATTTAACAACAGAATGACATTTTTGACAGACTATAATGTTCTCTTGGCCTGTTCTGAACTATGGTTTGCTTTACTGGATACATGTGCCCACTCAATGCTTGTGTCTTTAGTTTTACCACAAAAGCATTCTACTTGAAACATTATGATTATTCTTTTAATATTTAAATGGTAAGATGCATGATGGTCAAGATAAATGCTGAAAACAAAGTTAATGTTCTGAAAGTAACAAAGACTTTTTCACTTCTAAGGAGGGTTTAATTGAAAAAAAAATCAACCTTTCTACATTTTGACTGGACCCTCATGAAAGCTTTCATATAACATATCATATCCAACTGAACTCTACAGTAAAAAAAAATATTTTTCACAATGAATATATTTAAGCAGAAACATTGGTTATATTTGTTTTCAAGGAGTACACATCAGATTTTTTGTTTTAATTTCATTGTCACTGACCACTAATATAACTTAAGCACCTAACTGCCTTGCAATTTAAGTAAGACTATGTATTACCTGACTGCTTTTTATTAATCAACTGGTACACAGTGTCCTTAATAGCCCCTAATATTCTGATGAAACAACTTATGAAAGACTGCATGAGCAGCTTTTGTTGTTTGATTCTCAAGAGTAGGTCTAAATTGGGACTTTCTAATAAGATTCATACATGAAATTCTTTTACAGTAAACATTCCACAGGCACAAAGCAGTTGTTATTCATTTCAGCAGGTGCTAATGCCTATAACGTTCATTGTTTTAAACATTCCTAAAAGCTTTTGCAAGGTAATTTGTAAAATAATTTATAAATTTTAAATTACAAGTACACTTTATTTATAGTCTTCTGACACAATTTGACAAATATATATTTTTTTTTTACTGAAAAAAAAAGAAGCTTGCACCATGATTAATCTGTTTCGAATTAATTCTTACAATGCAAACTTTTTCAAAGTCAGACCAATTAAATCACTGAAAATCAAGTTTTCTTTATATGTATTAAAGAATTCTTATACAAGTGGTTTCTAAGGTTCTTAGATAAAAATGAATAAAAACTGATATATGTAATTAGGTCTGTCATCCATTTCGCTAATTTATGTTTTGCTATTATCATTGAAGAAAATATTCAATTGAAATATTTAACACAGTGATTCAGTTTTCGTACCTTTATTGGCATTTACAATGGTTTTCAGCCCCATGTAACTAATACCGCAATTTCATTTTCGATTATCTTTTTCAATACACTGGAATCAAAAGTAATAGAAAAAGCTCTGAAATGTATTGTATGTGTGCTATTGTAAAACTGACAGTACACAAATATTTAGACTTCCTATAGAAGTTATTCAAAAAAGTTCATTCTTAAGCAAACACAATCAGAACGTTTAAAACCAGTTCAACTGCCAAGTGTAGGTTAATATTTCTGAATGTATAAAATTTGTCAGTTATAACTAGTAACTATATTATGCACATAATCCATATTCGATAAATTTGGCTAGATATCAAATCTTATGATATACAATGCTCCCTATGAAAGTGTGCCTGTTGGTGTGTTAACATTACAATTGAAGTAAATCATATTATTACAAAGACTTTTCATAACATAGAATTTGAATGAGTTCAGCTGCATACTGCGAAAAGAAAGGAAATGTCAATATGTTTGACTTCATTTTGAATCAGAGCTTAGTTCTATAATCATGACTGTTCTGTCTTTAATGCTAAATGACCTGAATCAACAGAGCAGTATGGAACATGCCCCATTTCATATTGTCAGTTATTTCAATCATTGTAGGTAGACCATTATTATTTCAAACATCGTAGGTACGCCATTATTCTTTCAAACATCGTAGGTAGGCCATTATTCTTTCAAACGTCGTAGGTAGACCATTCTTTCAAACATCGTAGGTAGACCATTATTCTTTTAAACATTGTAGGTAGGCCATTATTCTTTTAAACAGTTATGACAATTATTTCTACTTGTCAATAATCTGTTTACTATTTCAACATGTTGCCTAGATGACCTTACAGAACAAATACAACTTTTTCCTCTGCTGAACTTACCCAGATGGCCAAGTTTACAATAATTAACAACTGCCCTTTCTCGTAAAGATATCATTTTTCTTTACATTCATGTAATAATTTTACAAAATCATCAACGAACTAACACTGGAAAAATAACTTTTCTCTATTTATTAGGATAATCTTTCTTGATCCTGTCACTTTTATCATATAATGTAATAAAGTTTATCGGTCTATGCATATTGTTATCATGATTAATAGATAGAATAAAATGTGCTTGCTTTGCACTTCAGAAATAATTATAATGTTACAGTTATAGCAAAAATGACCTCAGATTTGAACATCCGCCAACTGCATTATTTTTCTCAATATACAAGTCTGCTGTTCATTAAATTAAAACATTAGACAAACATAAAAATGCTTATGGTAAATATGACTTGTTTGTACTAATGTCTAAATTACCCTACATTTTGTTTTCATATATAATATAGTTACTTAATAGAAATTGTACATTATGCCAAAGTCAAGGGCAATGAATTTGATTTGATACTTTTATTTACAATTTGTAGTAATTAAATTCACGTGCTTTGAAATACAACCATATAAGTTGTTCATCTTATTTAAAAGTTTAAATAATAAATAGCCAACAGCTGGAATAATGAAGCAGATATGGCAGAACATGTAAACAGAAGCACATTCTCATTTAAGATTTTTCTCATAAAGGAAACTATAAAGAACAGATGTTAATTAGAAGCAGAATAATCCAGAATTGTTCCTTTACTTCACTGGCATTTGTAATTTATTGTAACAAACAAAATGTAGTTTTAGCCATGTCTACCTGCAGTAGATTCACTGCTAAGTCCACAAACATAATTAACCTTTACCCTGCTTGATGAAACTGAGTCTACCTTTGTGACCAGTGCAGACCAAGATCAGCTTGCACATCCATGCAGTCTGATCATGGTCTGCACTATTTTCCATTCAGTCAGTAAGTTTTCAATAAGCACCCCTATAAACAATGAAATGGATCTGTACAAACTGAAAGATGGACAAGTCCAGTTTAGATATTTATCATGGTAAGGATTAATACTGAACACATTAAAGAAATGTTAAGTCAGAAGCGCCAGTCTTTGACCACCATATAAAGAAATAATTTTTCGAAGAATCCTGACAAACCTGTAAAAATTTTATGACCGTGTAAATGTAGTGCCTGAACTTACCAATTTCTGTTGTACCATTTACCAGTTTCTATTGTAACATTTACCAATTTTTAACAATTTCTGTTATAACAGTTACCAAGTTCTGTTTAGGGAATTGTTTTATTTCAGGAAAGGTAAGCTAGCATTCTGAGAAAAAAAACAATTTAATATTTTTTATCAGTTTTCATATAAAACATATTTTTTCAAAAGCTTGTTTAATCAATTTCTTTTGGTCCATATTCTAAAAGTTCTAAAGCACATTTTAAAAACCCATTTAGATTTAAAAGCTCATCTTCTGTGCTGGTGTCAAATTGATTTAAGGTTTAAATTCTGTCAATAGACACTTGAAATGAAAGTGTATTTAGAAAGCTGTAAAACTACATAGGTGCAGAATTGATGGATCACTTTACAGGATGGCTTTTCAAATATGATCAGTGGAAAATCAATCCCATAATCCTTGCATTTGCAATTTTTAATGCATCATCTATTCAATGTTACCTAGCAGAAAAGGTTTATTCTACAACTTACATATATGCTAGAGGTACAATTTTAAGTACATTTAAATAATCTAAATTTTATCTTGATCAAATACTTCATCCACATTGAGTTGAATTAAATACTTCAATCAGTTACATGTGGTAATCAATATGTAAATACTTGTAAAACATAAAGGCCCAGGCCTTTAGTTTCCTGAAAACTTAGTTTTTTTATGATAAAATACAGTTTTATTTTTCGTACTGCTAATAAAAAAAAATTCATTGAGTTAAAAACATTTTACATCCCTAAAAGAAACGAGTTCTTGCAGCCTATATTAATCTGACTTAATGACTGCTTCCTCTGGGTTCAAACAGATGACTGTGTCAATTTCATATAATCTAGCACACTGTCCTCTAGCTAACCAGCTGCAGAGTTCTGCTTTATGATAATGAAGGGTATCAACTGGTTTATGTTATATTCTGTGAAAAATTATGAGAAATAATGTACTGGTCTGGGTTTTCTTGTTTGCTTCATTTAGCCATGCTGGTTTTTGGAAAATCCAGTAGCCAGAGTAGGTAAAAAGAAAGCATCACAAAAACCTGTCAAGACTACTGCAATCAATTTCTGGCACTAAGATTTAAACAATACATGAGTTATCAATAAGTATGTTTGGCAGTTTTCATAAAGTTATCATGTTAATTTCATTTAAGTTATCATGACATTAAATTCAGTAATGGATCTTGTAAAAAGCAGTAGAAATCTGTTGACGTCTAAAGTAACTGTATATTGACATATCTTATCAAAAGTATATAGAACTTATGGTACCAGACGCCATACTTAGATACAGTACATGTCCAAAAATATTTTACTCTCTTATTCCAACAGTATTTAACTAGCCGGGCTTTAAAATCAATAAGTACTTAGATTTTTCAACAGCAATGCAATGTAATTTATTCGTCTGATTTTGACATCTGATTACAAGACATTTCGATTGAAATTAAACCCAGGTAAACTTATCAGAAACAGAAGTTAAGCCTTTGTTTATTTTGTACAACCCCCCTTTAGATTGTGTGAAATAAGAAGTTATTACTGCCTTTGAATTCTGTATTATCAAAATAGATTCTGTTGCCTTAACTTTCTTTTAAAAAGCTTCATCAGTAATATACAAGAAAAACATTGATGTACAGCATCAAGTCGGCGCATGTGAACATGCTTGATACATGTAATTTTACACATACAGAATATTTTTATAACCTAGAACTGTTAGTGCATTTAAATAGATCATCTGTGTGTGTGTAATTCATACTCATGCTGCCTTTATCACAAGCAGATTGCTAAACCAACGCTCTTGCCACAAAGCCTTGTTGCGTTTATTGGAAGTTGTATCAACAGATTTCAGAGTCCATTTCGCTTCCCTTGTATGTTCACACTAGCTGTTTTGTTACCCAGTTGAAAGTCGACTTTTCGATTTTTCTTAAGATGAATGATACTTTGCAATAACATAAAGACATTTGATTTTATTTTATACATATTAATAATTTTTAATGCGAATTTACATTTTTAAATCAGTGCATATAAGTTTTTAATGCAAATCAATATTTTTAGAACTGAATAGTTTTAATCTACCATTATCCATGTACAATTCGTATAACAACTTCATCCTTGTTTCCGAACAGGAGACACATTCTAGAAAATGATCTGCTAATAATTAAGAATCAGTATCACTATAGTTGATAAGACAAGTTATCAAACAAATCAACATCAAGAACACTGCAGATAGAAGCTTTTAGTTATAATCATAACTTATCATTTAATGACACCGCTGTCATAATTGCACTAAAATTTTCTATTTCTTTGTCAAATCCCATACGAGTGTTAGTCGCAACTGGTGATGCTGGTGATTTCATTATATGTAGCACCACACCACACAGCAGTTACTTCCCTAAATGAAGGTGAGATTACTGTGCAGGGCAAGGTTCAAGTGACTTATTAAGGGACCGAATGTTAAGAAAATAATGAGAATCATCAAACATGTTATGTTCAAGTTCATACCGATGAAATATTTCATAACTTTTTCAGGTTTTTTTGTTAAATGTCAATAATTTTCATTCAGCCAACTGACATAATGATAAAAGACATTAATTGTCAATAACAACTAGTCCACAACTTTTGCTATAAATTTGACAATATCAACACAGTTGGCACCAGCTAGTGAAACTATCTTTGTAACAGACAAATTATTGTTCAGATAACATAAAATCTTATATTTGCTGGAAAAAAATATGCTAACTAAAATGAAAATATTCAGATTAATTCAGAACTTAAGTTGGCATGAAAAAAACTGTTGAATCTATGACAACAGCAACATACCTATAAGCTTCTTTTTCTGCAGGTGCTCCATAAAAAGCTTTTGACCAAGCTGAATGATACCTAGTATGTTCACGTTTTTGCATTAATAAACTTCTTTTTTCATTTTCATAATGCTGGTCTGTTGTTTCCCAGCTCCAGTTAATCCGCTTACGTGGAGGGGGTGGAGCTAAAGGGTTGACACGCCCTGGTATGCGTAAATAGTCCAATGAACTAGAGAGTTCTTTAGGTGGATATGGAACATACATTGATGCTGATGAATGAGATCGGGGTGGAGGTTGTGTGATCCCCGTTGGCAGGGGCGTGCATATTGGAGTTATCCTTGGTAATGTTGTTGTCATGTTTAAGCTTTTACCAGTGCATGCCTGAAAATATATACAATAGAATAAATGTTTGAGCAGCACTTAAAAGCTTAACTCTGTCAAGTTTGACTTTTTTTTATGTTTCAATTTTAGAAAAGAATTCAACACTTCAAACACATTACAATTATGTGTGTATTTAATAAGAATACTTATATAATGATCATGTTACATTATTGAGATTTCTGCATATTAAAGTCTTTATCATAATAAAACTGCTGACAAATTATTTTCAAGTTGAGAAGAACTTAAAAGAATTTGACCTCATCAATATTTCAAAACTGTTTTTCTTTAAGTCTCAAAGATTATTCAAACAACCATCTTAAAAACTTGCTTAAATGAACAACATTAACAAGTGCTTTTTACAATACTACAAAATTCAAAAGGTGCTAACATAACCTTCTAGAATTGATTTTAACATTTAATTCCCATGAAATTAGAATGATGTGAAATTGAAATCAATCATGATTGAAATTGATATAATAATCTGTAATATATAAAAAGTAAATTAAAATCAATGAATGGACAAAATATGACCAACTTCTGTATTGGAAAACAAGTAATTATGTTCAATACTTATGAGATTTGGCACAGTGCAGTAAATAAGTATGTCCTGCATAAAGTGAGTCAGCTAAATCTATCCTATTTCTAACTCTCAAAAGCAGATGGCTGCTTGGAACTAAGTAGAAGGCTAACACATGTCAAGGCAAGTGGATTCCTTATCAAAGTGGTCATTATCAACAGTTTAGTTTGAAAAATTTGAACTGACTTAAAGTCTATTGTGATATTTAAATTTTTATTGTTACATAGTCCTTAATAAGGTAATTCTGCATAATTGGCAATCTTACAGTGTAAAATAGATATGATTCATACATAAATTGTTGTACATGTAGTTAAGAGACAGAGATTAGATCACAAAGCAAGCAAATCCCTGAAATCTTTGAACAGAAGAATTAAAAAATAGGTAAATTTTATAACTCAAATAAGTCACTGGAAATTAAATAAGCCTTTAAAGTCAGTAAGTGCTTTCAATCTAAAGTCCAGACTAAGTGATTTTCTACTACATCATTTTAATTGTAACAATCCAACCTGTGCTACTGTCAAGTCTAAGGTGGTGTCTCTCTAAGTAAAGCATAACCAAATACAACACTATTACTGTTGCAACAACATGCTTCAAACAATACCGTCTTACCCCTTCTGTGAGCAACTTATTCAAATTTCCTGTCTTGTCACATCTAGGACATATGTGTATTTGCTGTTTATCTTCAGCCCAAGCCCATAAATTCTGATTTTTATCAAGGACATTACACACAGAATTTAGCCCTGTACCATTAACAGATTTTCCATTCCCTTTAAATGTCATTACAGCAGGATGATCATCACTTCTGTATTTCTCCACAGAAAAGAATTTTTCATGTCTGAATCTTCTGAACTTCATTTCAATTAAGGCAGTATCAGGTCTTAAATCCTTTTTAACAATATTTTCAGCAATGCTTCTTTTGTTGTTGGCTTCTCCTTCAATTATCTCTGTTTCATCTTGCCAAATCCTGTCTTTTGTTGAACCAGATTCAAATTTATTTCTCCTCCTAAATATTTGCCTTAAGTCAATAGCAGACTCTAAATGATTAGTTTTATTCCCACTTTTTACTGTATCCATGGAAACAGATGATGAAACAAGGGACCTTTGTTCATTTTTAAAACCATTCTCTGTAAGCCTCTGTCTCATTCTCTTGTGTTTGTTTTTAGAATGTTCCATTATCTTATTCACCTCTGCCCATATCTTCTGGCCTTCAAGGTCGAGGTCACTAACTAGGTTCTCTGTAGGAACATCCAGTCTTTTTCTACGAAATGTATCCATTGTTGTACCAGGCCTGTATGCTGTGATCTTTTTGTCTCCACCAAACCTAGTATTTCTTATTAACCAGAATGGTTCCTTTTTTCTGTCATCAGTTTTATCATCTGACTTTGGTACATGTTCACCAAAGTCTATCATGTCATATAATGAATGCTTGTAAATTCTGCCAGTTTTAACACTGTCTCCTTGACCTTGACCTTTTGTCTGCTTGACAATATCTTTAACAATACCATTCTTTAATTGTTTTTGAGTAGCAATTCCAGTTGTCTTTGCATTACTTTTCAATCTGTTTCTCTTACTAGGGGAATTATTTTTTGTGACAGAACTGGATGATTTTGTAGTGTCATTTGAAATCATGCACTGATCATTTTTATCAACTTTAACTTCACTCATAGCTTCAAGCTCTCTCTTAAAATTTGTGAAGTTCATTTTCTTTCAATTGTTCTTCTTATTTTCAGTTATATAAACTTTCTAAGTATTTCTTCCTTGTCGTGTAATGGTTCAGTTACATCAATCTGCTGACCATCAACATTTTTTCTTCTTCAATTGCCTCATGACATGTTTCAGTCATGTATGAAATAGAGCTAAGATGTGTTTTGAGCAAGATCAAACAAACAGAAACATTGGGAAATGACAGTGACTTCCAGTGCAGTGCATACTGGCCTATTTTTGTATAAAATTTAATACAACTCTGACAACTGCGTCAGGAAATCTATTCTTTGGCTCAGTTGTTAGAGCATTGGTTTTTGATGTGGGAGCACCTGAGTTCAACTCCTGCTCTAGGTGGTCTTTTCCAAGATGCATTGCATCTTTTTGTTAAGAACTTTTATGTTCGTAAGATGGGGGATCATCCGGGATACCCCCTTTTGGACTTACAAATGATAATAAATCTTTCAAGATTTCTGATATAAAAACAGACCACAGCATCCATCAACATAAATGAGGACTGTCTCAAGAGGGAATGTTTTATGGTCCAGTGCACACCGGCCTTTAATTAATACAACTTCTTACAAGGAACTGATTCTTTGGCTCAATGGTTAGAGCATTCCATGCAGGAGGACCTGAGTTCGAATCACACTCTTGGTGGTCTTTTCCCAAATGCATTGCATATTTCTGTTACGAACTTTCATGTTTGTACGAAAAGAAGATTACAATGTAACAATCAACAGCTGACTTTTACTAGCTTCAGTAGAAAATTTAGGTTAGTCAAAACAATCTGCATCTAAACTTATTAATTCAGCTACAATTAAATTTCTTATCATTATTCATACTGTCTTACCTCAATACATGGTATCTTGGGAACAGAGATTACTCAGACTTAAGACAGTGTTTAGAGCAAAATTATCTGATCATTTCCTTTTCTTTATATCTTTAATTTACAATATTTTAGTACCATTAATGCTTTGGACTGTTGCTTCACAGCAATGTGCACTTTGTATTTGATTTGTTACATCAAAAAACAGACTATGGTCAGTGGTATAGCTTGGCTTAAAAATATATTAAAGCATAGGACCACCTTCTAATAGGGCATGCCCCAAGAAGCTTTTTTTATATTCTAAATTTTAAATGGTGCATTTTAGAATATATTTGTAGTTTAAGAATACACCAAATAGTGAAGTACATTATACCTTTTAATCCCTATAGATTCTAGATATAGTGCAGATTGCAATGATTTTGGAAATGAAGTTTTTGAAAATGAAGTTTTTTGAAATGAAGTTTTTGGAAATGAAGTTTAGGCCTAAGCTTACTCAGCTTTACAGGAGTTATGTCAGTGATAATTTTGATATTGATAAAATTAGCCATAAAACAGAAACAAATCAGTACTTCATGGGGTAAATGCAAAAAAGATTTTAGTGCTTTAAGATAGAGAAACAGCACCTTTTCACATTTCCCCCTCAGCTTGTATTTTACAGCAACACTGTTAATAATAACATGAATTTTCCATTACTTTGCAGGAAGTGGACTCCTAAATCCTAGTGCCAAATCATTTTCAGTGGGGATATCCTTATTATGATTTGGTAAGATCAGAATTGTGACATTCCAGAATTAAATGATCAATGCTTCAATTAAAAGACAACATAGAGTTGACAGATAGATAGAAAACTGCTAATAATGATCTTTGTGTGTCACCAATTTCCCCTCTAATTCCAGTCAGAGGCAGTTATCAAACCTTGGAACCTTGTTCTAGGCCTTGACAGCTAAGAAAATATCTTTAAAAAAAAGTAACCAGGCACTAATTCACAGGATAATAAATATTGCAAATCTAGCACCTGTATTGATTAAGAAAAAACTTTGCTGTAAGAAGAACATTGTAAACTGCTTGTTCACCCCAAAGGCTTCAATAAATGGTGGCAATAAATGGTTTTTATTGTAAAGAAATTGTCCCTGTTCAAGTAATTAATCTGGTAATACAGAATCTAGTTTTAATTAATTACACTTTTTATTAGACCTTTTCGTTGTCACTTTATATCACTCGAATGACAATGTATGAATAGTTTTATAGTTGTTTTATGTGTATTTTATAAATTTAAAGTGCATGATATAGAATGAATGGGCAGATATTGAATTGATTTTAGGGCCATCTAGACATATTAAATACCAAAATATTGATTGACAAGGGTTAACTATAAAGTTAAAATGCAAAATGAAATATGCTAAATATGAATAAAAAGAAGACAACCTCCTAATTACACAACATGTTTCAACAATTTAATGTCTTCTTCAGGTAAAACTATAATTGAAATTGGAAATATGTATAACCGATATAGAAAAAGGGTATTCAGAGAAATGACTGACAGTTTTAATATGGATTTGAAGAAAGCTACATGTACCTCTAAGCTAGGGGGAAAAAATCTGGTGCCTAAAAACAGAATGACCAAAAGAACTATTGTAGAGTAATTTAAAAGCTTAGTTTTTCCATTCAAAAGAGAGATAAGAGAGTGACTAATGCTTAAACACAAAATAAAAATAAACTTCAAAGGCATTCAATTTCCTCTACATGTTAGTCTAAAATAAAATCCTGTTTTACTGCCATTAAGAATGACTTTGGATTAGCTTATGTTTTGAGAGGTATTAGAATATCAAACACTGCATTGTTAAAAGTTTCGCCAAGGTTTTGTGGCTGTAAAATTGGTCCTCAAGATCATGTCACTTTCACAAGCACATGTATTATGAAGTAACACTTTATAAGCCAGATAAGCCCAAGATTACTTAAAGAAAACAACGTATCCATGTAGACTTAATATATATGTTCAAATATTTATGTTAATTTATTGTGATTAAATTATTGCATATAATTTGAGTGACTTACATTTACTTGAATGTGTATTGTTCAATTTATGCACTTTCCTAGAATTCTGGTATTTTTTTACATAGAAGACAAAAACAGTAAGATTGTTACTTACAGTACATTAACATTAATAGAAAAAAATGATTATCTGCAGTTATATTGTATGTTTAACCTATGATAAAAATGCATGAAACAATTTAAGAAATTACCATTTTTTAAACATAATTTTATTCCCATTAAATTCTGCCTTTCAGAGCTGCATACAGTGTAAGATATGCATAACAACAATACAAATTCATATCATTAATAGATGTTTTAAATTGATCGTATCAAATTTCTATACAGGGTTTAAAACTATAATCAGTTACTATTTAAGGCAAATCTAAAAGTTGTCAGTCATTTAAACCTTGAATTATGTCAAGGAACTCGAAATGAATGCAGCATTACCTAATTGTTTCAATTTTCATTTTATCGGCTCGTTGTTAAAGTAGTCTTCTTTAATAATACGTTTGTGAAGAGATTGAAAACATACCCACGAAATCTAATGTTAAACAAGATTTTAGCACATTTTATTTCAGTGTCAATCAAAATTAACCCACATGCATTTATGAATTGCGTAAATGAGTACCTTTTCGAATAAAATCCGCTGAAGTATTGGACTTCCAAACCACTTTCTAAATATCAAATATTTCCTTAATCATTGACAGTCTTCGGTAAATGTCTCGCGCTGAGGTCACGTGATATCAACGTCGCTACGGAGACGGACCTCTGACTCGTGGTTCGTTAAATGTTGCGACAAAAGATTAATTACGGATTCAATAATGTATAGTCTGCTTAGTGCTAAAATATTACACGGTTTGTTGAAATTTAATCTGTAAATCGATACACTTGAATAGCTGTTTAAATAGACATGTCCATGTTTAAACGAAACAATAAAAAGTTGGTGCAATTAAAAGTAGGATAGATCTAGATATAGATCTTTAAATTGTAATTAAATTCAATACAGAATTACTATAGCAAGAAAGGCCCCCAATGAAAGGGAAATGTGCAGTGATTAAAAAAAATGTTGGCCGTATGGAGAATAAAATTTTACTAAACAACACTATGCAAAATGATAATGTTACATTGTAGATCTATGTGGTAGACTAATGTATAATTCGTTGGCGTATATGAACCTCATGATAGAAAAAAAAAGATTGTCCGCTTTCTTTGCACTATTGTTGAGAGAATGCACTACATGTATATTTATTCATTATATGATATATTTGAAATATATTTATCTGTTTTTTGGAACAGGCCCTCCCGCAGGCTCTCAATAGTAGGAGAGCGGAATACCTGGAAAATACTCTTATATGCTCTTTCAGTGGAACTTATGTCGAGGTTTTGTATTGTCAATTTCTCAAAAGGAATTTCCTTAAATGAATTTTATCTAAACTTTGATTAGCTCTACGCATGACTGGATACTACATAGCACTATCAATTGTTTGTTCCAGTAGGCAGACTACTTACAGTTTCCAAGCAGAGGAAAGCTTACGATGATGTTCTTATCTCGACGATCAAAGACCTGAAATAATCTACCAACACTAATGGTATTTTAGGTCTTTCCAATGATTAGTGATTGAATCAGTCACATTTAGGTCTTAGAACATGCTTGCGGAAACTGAGGTAATAGAATTTCCCCAAATATCATGATGCAAAAGGCTAAATGAAGTCACTAATCAAAGAAGTTTGAATAGCACCTTAAGTCAAGGAATGTGGATGTTTATAAGTCATGTGCAGAGACTCTTGGTTAGCGTCTCATGTGCAGAGACTCTTGGTTTGCATTTAGGACTATCGACTCTATACCTACTGCCTCTCTAGACCTCAGGTCTTCTGGTCAAATGACAGGGTTTATCCTGTATTATTACTGAATCAGAAAATACCGGAGTCAAATAATAATGCATCATTCCTGGACCTTCCACACAACATCAACATTAAAACATAATGAAACATGTTGGTTGATAAAATCAGTGATGCAAATGGTCACAGAGACATTAAAATATATTTTTCTAAGTTGATTTCACAACAACAAATCAGAATTTATATCTAACCAAAATGTAATTCCGTGAGTAGATGTCTACTAGAGAGTCAGTCACAAGACGATCGCATTGCAGTTGAAATACAATAACCATGTCAAAGAATGTCCTGGAAAAAAAATTAATAGGAACGTGCAGGTGTTTGTCCACAATAATAAAATATTTCAACATTCAGTCACAAAGTGAGTCAGCAAATAGTTGTCAGTTTGAAGTGCTTGGAGAAAAAGTGAAACATTCAATTATATTACCAGGTGTTTAATACGACATGGTGGACAGGTGTAACTAAGATATTATTGAAATACGCTGTCAGGGAGGAAAGCATGACTCAGTCTGATTACTCTTAGAAATTTGGATTTCCCTACTCTGTTTCTCTACTTGAAAATCTTCACAATATAGCCACAGTATGCAATGTGTCACTCAGCAAAAGCATTTTAAGAGCAAACAAGTTTTGTAACTAGTAGGTTTTTGTACTAAGTAAGTCTGGTACCAAACAAGTAACTCTTTCGAAAATGTATTTATTGGTTCATTCATACATTGATATAATTATTAACATATTCATTATTTTATACACATTTAACGTAAGTTGGAGGAAAGACTCTTGCAATCAATATTAAGTATTCCGACTTCTTGCGGAAAACGGATGACTGTCTGCTGATAAAATTCGACCAAGCGACCTAAGGGCCTGATGCCCCATCACAATGCGGAAGTCTTCATTTCTGTGTAGAGTGATGAATAATGGAGTAACCTGGAGTTTTTTTTACCTGTGGTAAGTATCTCAAGATAAGATTTAACTCTAGTTCAAGATCTATTCAATGGGTTCAGGAGCCAGGCCATATCAAAACATGTCTAAAAACTTAGCTTGTAAACTTGAGTGATAATTGATAACTGGAGCACAGTTTCTGCCTAATGAGGTTATTTGAAAACAGACATTAAGACTGTGGGCTTTTGGCTGAAGTGGTAAGACCATTTTAAATGCCATGATTGCTGAACATAAACTCTAATCTCGCCAAAATTGAAAGGTATTTGTTTCTATATGTATATTTATTCTTACAATGGTTCTTCCTTATCTAACAGGAAACTCAACAACAACTGCAGCATATTAATGTACGAGATAACAAACACATGGGGTTGAATCTTTTTAATTCTTTTTTTTTAGGCTGAAACAATTTTTTCATCATTAAAGATAACTGTTATGCAAAACACAAAGCTAAGCAATACAGGTATACAGTATATGAAACACCAGATGGAGATCTGGACAAAGTCAGTAATAATGCCAAACAGAAGGCAGTGTCCAAGGTAATTATAAATTCAACAACAACAAAAATCTGCTTTTTTGTTTCAAATGCAACAAAAGATTCTAAAATCTTGAAATTCAACTTAGTTAAATGCACTTGCTTTATTTAATATTTATGAATAATATGAATAATATGGTGACATTTAAATATTCTCCCAATCAAAAGGCTGAAATCAACTTAGTACCAAAATAAATAGTTCTTGCTACGACTTATTTTGTACATGTATATACCTTAGTTTGATATAAATACTGTAAAAAAGTTGGGGGGAAAGTTGTGACTTTTACCATAATGGCAATCTTGAAAAATTAACATTAGACGGACACCATTTTTAATTAATTTCTCTATGAACATTCTTAGTGTCTATATTCTTACAGGAAGTTTTTTAAAGGAATGTTCTTTTTTACATTATCACTAATTTTTCATTTTATACAGAATAAAATACATATATGCTCAGTATATTATCAGTGAATTTCAAGGGTATGTCCCTTCAAAGGAAATTGCACTTGTCTGAGTAAGTTGATTAAGAGAATAATTCAACCCTTTATAGAAAATACACATGCAGAAACAAAATCTCTTTCACTCAAACACAGATCATTTTATTATAAGTGCATTTTTTTATATCAGTATTTTCATCCGCTGTTTTCTGGCTTTTTCCACGTTTGCCGTTAGCCAGCAGTAAGTTATAATAAAGGGAAATAACTGTACATTCATCCTTGGGTACCAAAACTTAATACGTAATGAAAGAAAGTTGTGTTCATAGGAGAAGCATTTAATGTAGGTACAACTGGTAGAAAAAAAGGTACTTGTGCCTTAAGGCTTTAAACATTAACTAGAGGCTCAAATTTATAGAAACAAAAACTATTTTGGAGAACTTAGCAAGTTTCCTCTCACTAAGGAATGATTAAATCACTCATGACTCAAAAATTCATTTTACTTTGATCAACGTTTTCCAACACTCATATAACAAAATTTCAACTGTTTTTTTTTTTTAAATTCTTTTTTTATTTATGTGGTGGTTATAAATTAACTTGGTTCACCAGAATGCACTCTGGCAGTACATATAAATTTTTAAATTGACAAATAATAGAACAGTACCTCTGATTTTGTAAATGATAAAATTTGTAAACCTTTTCTTTAATAGTAACTAAATTCAGAAACTGAGAACAATAACTGCTACAATCTCGTAACAAAGTGAAGGAAGCCCTTAGAGTGAACAAATCCAGAGGGCATACTCTGAGCAAAAACAAGAAATATTTTAAGATCTAGTTTCACTAGCAAAGATTATAAACTATACTAAAATAACAGGTTTTACATACAATTTACATATAATGAACATATACATGTACATGCTACAGCTTTTCTTTTAGTGAGCTTCTAAATTTAGAACAGACATTGTACCTACATTCATTGTTTGTAATAAATTTATATCTGAAATATTTGAATGACCGAGCTGATTTGAAATCTTTGATGTATCATTTAGTGAAACCCTTAGTATTTCGTGTAGATTTGTATACATGGGGTTGTAGTAAGCTGTTGAAATAATGCTAGTTGTCAATCACTGTTTGAAAGAAGTATAGTTGTAACACATATGTCTAGTAACTCCTGTTACTTTAATATACATGTATTTTATCTGTGTAAATGGAACTAGGCCTTTGCCTGTAAACTAAAATGTTTGTTAAATTACATATTTACAGATATGATACAATTTCTTTGATACTATTTACAATATAGTACAAATTTGAATTTTTTTATACTACTATAACTGCCATTTATATTTACTTTACAGCTTACAGTTCTACAGGTCAAAATGATCAATGTTACGCAGATAGCATCAAAATTAATGCCTACATAATCTATAATAAAACCTTGTTTAAAACACCTATCTAAAATTTCTTTAAAATTACAGAAGCAAGTACCTTACAAGTATTTGAGTCTATCCATGAAAATAATCTTGAAAAGACAAAATAGAAAATAAACTAAAAAAAAATAAAAATCTGACAACAGCACTGTTTCTTTTTTTTTTGTTTGTGTGTCAATATTAGTTATGAAAAGATAACTGAAAGAAATTATCTAAAGATTTTATCTATCATATTAACTGTAAAATATGCTATTCTGAACTATTGCAATTCTAACCTGTTGCAGTCATTAAAAGACAAGTATTATTTATTTGCATTATAACAATTCTGTTCTTTGACAGCTCTCATGGAATATAGAATGTTCCCTTACACCAGTATTAAAATGCCATTCCTTGGACTTGATCAAAGATGTCACATTCCTTGGACTTGATCAAAGATGTCACATTCCTTGGACTTGATCAAAGATGTCACATTCCTTGGACTTGATCAAAGATGTCACATTCCTTGGACTTGATCAAAGATGTCACATTCCTTGGCTTTGATCAAAGATGTCACATTCCTTGTGCATCATCTTAGAGAATAAAACTAAGAGACTATGATAAATTGATTACCACTGTTTTAAAGTGTCAGTTTCATATTTACAAAGACAAATTGTTTATCCTGTGATAAAATTACTAGGAAAGATTTCAGAAAGCACATAATAACGATTGAAATAAATCACCATCAAATGATCTCTAGAAATCTTGAGAAAATGACACACTGAATACTCTTCAGAATTTTCTTTGACAAGACATCAATATATGAAACCATTAATATATAACAGTATTTAATCACATGTATAAAGAAGTAAAGTTGAACACTTTTAATAAAATCATACTCCTTAATTAATTTTGGTTCCAGTTGAAAAACAAGAAACTTAATGTTGTGTTCATGTTGGTCCACATATCAATGATGGATATTTTTTTAGCTAAAAACTGACAAACAGACCTATCTATGTATAGAAAATCATTGGCATCACATCAAATCTATCCATTTAACCATTTACCTGCTGGACTCCGAAAGTTATTAGCCTTTGCCACCAGTATAGAGCCAGGCCAGCCTGCACATCTGTGCAGTCTGAGCAGGCTGTATACTGTTGGTAGCTCAGTTTTGGTATTTTGATATTGAAATCCCTTAAACTTGGAATAGACTGTTCCAAATTTTAAGCTGGGCAAATCCATTACAAAAATTCAGGAGGTTCAGGGTTAAGCACTGATGAAATTTACATGGTATTGAAATACCACAGCACTTTAGAATCAATTGGCACAATTCATTACATCTGTTTGCAGGGTAAAACAATGTAAAAAAAAAAGTAACTAAAATGTTAAAAAAAGCTAACGAAACAACATCAAATGAAATCCATTTTTAAAACTTTCTGTTATAACACTGATGGAAAAGAGTCTTTCTTTACCATAATATAATGAACACTTTTTCCTCTGTTCTAACTTTGATAAAACAGAAACAAAACTTGGCTAACTATCCAAATTTGTCAGTGAAACTAGACATGTCTGTTGGACACAGATGCCCCCACAACTAGGAATTTGTCACAGAAAGGGAATTCATTACCAGGGTTATGGATATAAAGTAAATTGCTTGAAAGGCTAAGAGTACTTTGCTTTACAAATAAACCTCTTACAGAATGTGTCGGCTGCTGTACCTCTTTCACAATGTCTTACATTCATAACTCATTAACAATGCCTTTCTTCCATAACTCATTCATCTATTTAACAATATGGTAATTATTTTAAATAGCTAAGAAAACACTGGATTTCAGTATTACTTAGGTTATAACATGTATGCAACAAGACCTGTCTGCAGACAGCACGCTCCACTGTTTTCAGTGCTGGATAATATAACTAAGTCAAACAAGAGGCCCAAGTGAAAAAAATTTGAGTTGGGGAGGGCAAGTACCTAGTCATGTAAGATGAAAAAAAACATTTTCTTTGGTGGGGGGAAGCAAGTTACTCATTCAAGATCTTTTGTTTTTTTGGTAGGGGTGGGGAGGGGTGAATCAACTACTTTTTTTTTAGTTTGTGGGGGTGGGGGGGGGGGGTGAAAGGGAGAAAAGTCAAGTACCTACATATTTAAGAAAAAAATCACTACATATGGCATGTATGAAAAACCAACAATGGCCAATAATCCAGTGAAAACTGATTCGAGAAAAAAAATTCTTCACTTCTTGCACAACTACGCATTGTGGTCTATTATTTGTGTGAGTTTTGTTTCAATCCACCCATGGGTGTAGGAGGAGTTACGCACATAAGATTTACTATATATGGCATGTACGAAAAACCAACAGAGGTTAATAATCCAGTGAAAACTGATCTGACAAAAAAATTTTATTTCTTGCACAACAACACATCATAATCTATCATGTGTGTGAGTTTGGTTCCAATCCATCCATGAGTGTAGGATGAGTTGAGCACACAAGAAACGATGCGTACGTACGGACGGACATGTGCAAATCTATATTCCCCAACACTATGTAGTGGAGGCACAAAAAATGTATTTGGCTCCTTGCCAAACATTTATCTGATATTCAAAAAAAGGCAAACAACTTGTACTCCTTCCGCTATTGTAACACACAATATCATCACCTGATGCTAGGTACATAATGCCTATATAGACTTAACACTTCCTTAAAAATCCATACCATAACCTTTAATGTGTTTGGCAGCACCTTTCCCAAATACCCGTGTTAAAGCTTTCTACTTCCTGTATACAATTTTCAATTATCCATTACACAAATAAATCATTTTTACTTCCCACTTTAAGTTCGGTCGCAACAGCTCAGTCACACATGTAAATATCGCTGTCAAAGCACAAAGCTGTTATATAAAGAAAATACTAGAAATCACTGTTATACTGTCTATTACTGTACAAAGTGTATTTTTCCATTGGCCACCTACAACAGTGCAGGTGTGTCACCGGGGTCATGACTTTGCCTTGGTAAAAAAAGACTGAAATATAAAACAAACAATTTACTTTAAAAGTTTAAACAAATTCTAACTATTTTAAATGTTACTAAATGTATTACCATAACAGTAAGTTTCTTTCAACATTTTAAGCAGTAACTTTAATGTTACATCTTCTAGTTATTCTTTATTTCCTCAAATGAATAATACATACAAGTCCTGCATTGGCAGAAGACATTTACTCCTTAATTTTACAAAAGATCAAAGAATGTCTCTATTTTTCAAAAAGATCTGTCAGAATGACACTGATAGGGGTCATCTACTGATAAGCTGAAATAAATTTCTGTGTTCACTTGTTCCTGAGTTATTGTTCAATGGCAGTTGTACTGAAACAGGCCTCTGTGACCTTGAAATCTGTTGCACTAAGCACCCAAACTAAAATTTATCTACACATACCCAACCATCTTGTAAAGTTTACAGGTTTTCAGTTACTGATCAGAATTTTTTTTCAAAATGCATGCACCTGTGAGCTTGACCTTTGACCCAATGGCTAAAAATCTCATCAGGCAGAAACATCCTGTAAAGTCTGAGGGTGCTAGTTTTATGTTTTCGTATTACTGATACAAAACTGTTTTCTATGAGCAGGTCACAGTGAGCTTAACGTTTGACCCTGTTCTCAAGCTACTGATCTGAAATCACTTGGTCTACAGACACAACAAAACAGATATTTGCAAAGGGGTACATAAAAAGTTAGTACCGGGTATCTTTTTGAATAAAAGTAACAAGATCTATCATTGAATGTGATTAGAAATACGAATGGCAAATATCAAGTAAAAACTAAACAGAGTTACAGATTTATTTTAGAACAGATGCACCCACAGACGAACAAGATGACTCCAGTATACAAAGGGACAAGAGGGCCAGAATAGCCTTAATTTGCCCACCTGAGTATAACTGTTAAAGTGTAAACAGCCTTATGAACAGCATGTCTAAATAAGTCTATGTAAAACATCTGAAACCCAGTGTGGAGCCAAAAATCACCCTCGGGGCAAAAACTGAACAATCTTGGTCCACCAGACAAGCTTTCCACAGAATTTTAGAGTTCTAGGCCTTGTGGTATCATTCAGAAAGAATTTTAAGATTTTCCTTTATATTTCAATGTACAACATGACTCCTTGAGCAGGGCCAGTTTTGACCCCAGGTATATAATTTGAACAAACCTGCTAGGGGTCCAGCAGACAATGATATATGAAAAATTTTAAAGCTGTGCCTAGTGGTTTAAGATATTTTTAAAAGGTTTTTCATTCTCATAACCATAATTCTGCATGGAATGGAGTTCTTTGAAAACTTTGGTAGAATTTTATGCAAAGTACATCCCTACCAACTTTAATCAACTATGACCAGCTGGTTTGGGGGATGATGTTTAAAGCAGTAAGACGACAACTGATGACGGACATGGGGCGACCAAAAAAGACTCTCCTTCAGCATCTTGTGTTTAAGTGAGTGACAAATGTGAATGGGAACTTGTTCAAAAACATCAACCACACATCAACCAAACAAACTGTTAATGTTTCAGTAATGAAAAGCTATAAATCTACATGTATATCCATACCTTAAAATAGTTCCTAAACATCTTGGGGTCAGATTTGAGGGCATCACAGAATTCTCTTGCTTGATCAGGTGACAGTCTGTGTGTGGGCAGATAATCTCCTTGTAAGTAATTTATTACTTCATCTCCCTGTAACACAACACAACTGGTGATATCAAACAATCTTCTGGTTACAATAATTGAATTTAGTCTGAATTAATGTAATAAACTAATTTTTTGTTTTCATTAAGTTTTTCCTCCACCTTGGAAGTAAAACTTTTCCAAAGACAACACTATTAAACAGACAAACATGTTTGCAGCTGAAAAATGGCCATTGTATGGAGGTTATCTATAAAGTAATTTAGGACAGAAAATATTTGTTTCAGCTGTGAACTGTTTGCTGAGCTCTGGTGTTGAATATTCCACCGTATTACTGTCAATTATCTGGTGTTTAACAAGTTCAACTGTGGTACTATACAACTGGCAGTTTATCTGGTGTTAACAGGTGCAACATTACATAGTGAAAAATCTACCAGTAATATGAAACTAAAGTTACGTGTTTCAAACAATTAATTTCCTATAGCTGATTTGTCATCAAGAAGTGACAGAAATTACCCTTTGCTCCAGAATACACTTCAGACACAATGCTACCTCTCCAAGTGCCTGGAAAATAAAGACTCTCATATTAAACTCAATGGAACTACTGTTTCCAGATTTCAAAGGCAAGCTGTAAACATATTTATTTTTGTGGGGCCATACCAGTGGTTTAGGGGTATGCACAGGCTATTTATCCTGGGGTCATGAGTTTGCTGCAAAGCTCCTCCACTAACATTTCTGATTTTCTTTTGAAAGAGTGGTTTAACAAAAGATCCCATGTACTGCTGCTATACAGTGAGCATGTAAAAGAATCATGCACATCTCTGGAATTCTTAAGTATCTTGACCTATCCCCAACAACCTGAAATAAATTCCCCCTTCAGGGCGGCATTACATAGGCATCCATTCCAAAAATATATTAACTTAAGTAAACAAATACATCTATACCTGCCCTGATCTGTACTGTCATAATTTACAAGGTTGTTTTTAACAATTATTTACATAAATCAATTATTTACATAAATTAATTAAGTATATCAATTATGTACATAAATTAATTAAGTATATTATTCTTTGCTTCATCAACCCTCTTTGAGATAACCCAAGCAAACTTATTTGGAACTTACTAAGGTTGTTTGTGCATCTTTTAAATCAAAATCTGGTTTCATTGGGGCCATGAAACATGCTGGAATGATACTCTTGTAGATAAAGTCAGGGAAACCTTGTAATCCATCCTTGCCTCCTGTAAAACGTAAACATCATTTTATAGACACATGATTGGTTTCAGCACTAAACTCAATGCACAACACAGGATGTGATGTATATCTTGCATGGCAACAACTACAACATGTCAGAAACAGTTGTTTAATCTTTATCTTGCTGTAGCCAATTGTCCGTCTCTGCTATTTTGACCACTACAATGATCAGTCTATACATATTTGCAATCTGATCATGGTCTGCAATATTTGTAACTCAATCTGCAAGCTTTCAATAACCCTCCCTACAGATGACAAATGAGTCTGTCCAAATTAAAAGATGGAAAAGTCCATCATAGAAACTTAGGAAGGTTAGGGTTAAATCAGCTAAGCAATTTGTATAATATGTAAAAGCCCAGATACATGTAAACCTACACTGAAAATGGCTTTGCCCAGAAAAAGTTCTGACTTTCTGTATTAAACTGGTGACCTGTCATAAAAAATAATTTACAATCAACATCATAAAATACTTACCCCAGGCACCTACAAGTTTTTTCAAGATACCAAAACACGTCTTCTGACTCTGTAAGAATAAATAGAAGTAAATAAATGTTAAAATATGGAATTTCTTTTTCAACTGATTTTAAAACCTTGATTTTACACAAACACTCTATCATGCAATGGAAACATACATGTACATGTATACTGAAACATCATATTACAAATGTTTATTTGCTGCATATAAGTATTTCATTAACTAGTTCATTAAGCATTAAATTTATTACTGTGAACTGAATATCATTACTTACAGAAGGATCTGGGAAATCAGTTGCACCCTGAACAATAGTGATTAACACTTGGTGAAGATTTTGGACTTCTGAAAAGCACAAGTAAAATTGTATACATTAATTACAATATATATTCTAAATTCACATTATTTAAAATTCAGTTAAATTTCCATGTTAAGCATTAATTAAGAAATAAAATTTAGCATCACTGAAACTTAAAGTACTAGGTAGAATGCTGCTGCTTTGATAACTGGTTAAATTTAGATCTTAGACGGGAAACTAACCATTCTGCCACCATCTATGACACAGCAAAGGCTGGGACTAAGTTTCTGACACAAGACAAGGGACGTAACTATTCCTTTGCAAAAACAATCACACAAACACCACTCAATGCTAGCAAACCACATACATGTAGGTAAAATGAATCACTCTAGCCGCTACTTTAAGTAATATTTTAATTTAGAAAAGATTCAGTGTAGTTTTTCATGCATACATTATGACATTTACTGATTCCAATTCTTTGTGTACATGTCACAAACAAACTCCTGGTTTCCTCTTGAAGTATAACAGGCAGAGACTCGTACAGTATCAATATATTTTAGTATATGTATATAATTTACCAAGCACTAAAATGTTCAGACATCTCACCTTGGTTTTTCAATACATCCAGAACATCATTGGTGACTATGGTTGAAATAAATTGGTAATAACTTTTCTGTAACGACTTTTTATCAGCAACAGCGACCTGGTCAAGGTCATCTGTGGGCAGTGTGAGCACCTGAAATATTGTACTGACCACCGGCATGAACACCTCTTGTAGGAATGGTGATATTGCACTCTGTAATAAACAACATTAAAACAACCTTGAGCAAAGTCCAACACAAACATTTCACAGAGCATACAGACTGACTGGATGCTAAAGAAGCTGAGGTAGCTAAGAAATGAACGCCTCTCTTTCAAAACAAATTTTGTCTGTATCACACAAGATCAGTTTAAAACCATTTGAGAGAAATATCTAAATCACCAAATATCATGTTTTGATACAAAATGTTATCGTGTAAGTCATCAGATTTAATTTGACTTTCTTAAGTTAACCCTACATCCTCTGCCACAATAAACAAAGAATGATACCCATATCCTGGAAATTCAGAAAGTATTTTTCAATATGATGATAAAAGATCTTAAAGTTTACAAAAGTGGCAAGTGGAAGCTCAAAAAAACCTACTTTTATTCGTATACCATCAATATGCAAGGCATATTTCTTGTTAATTTCAATTTAAACTTATACATTTTAATTAAATTGTAATGAAAGGCAAAAGCCATTCCAGTTAAACAAATATCCCACTCAGGAAGGCAAAACAAAGAAATTCTGCTGGGAGGTTTTTTCTTATATAGGGGGGATTTTATCTTGTCAAATAAACTTTCAAAGCTCCTTATTCCTTGTTTCAAAGAGTAGAAGTGTAAGCCTACCTTAAATTTCATTATCATTTGATTCATCAATGGAATAAAATCATGAAGTTCTCTAGCATCAGGCTGTTTGAGGAGATTTTCAAGAACTATAGGAACGAAAGGTAAAATCTCCTTCTCCATGCAAACCACCATGCGGTGCATGTACTGACGAACACCGACGTGGATCAGCTGACGATGTACTGGAACAGTCACAGCTTGGATAAATATTTGTAACAACTCCACAAAAACACCCTCACAACCACAATTCTGCATGGTCTGCTGGCTGGAAAATCCTTTACTAGCTCGGCTGTAAGATTAATACATAGACCATTTTGATAGAAACATTTACACTAAGTTAAAAACACTAACATACACAGGACTGATTATGATACCTGAATATACCTTTTAAATACTTGTCACCCTTTATAATATGTTCAATAAAAGGACACAACCTTACTTGATAGCACACCAGAGTTGTTACAGTAAATGGCTAGAAATGAAATGCAACATTGGACTCTTTTCCTTCAATTGTTCATTCAAGACCTACTGGAAGTCAAATAAATGCTGTTATACAAATAAATTCGTTTCCTTGAAACAATTTTCTGTGTCCGGAGTGTGATACATAACAGCTTACCTAGCGAGTGCCATGGCATTGTTGATACTCTGTGCATATGCCAGCTGTCGGTTCTCATCTTTCTCTTCTATCATCTTCTCCATTAACAAGGCAAACTTGGCAGCTATAGGTGCAAGAACTTGCTTCATCAGTGCCGACTTTTTCTGGAATATGCATCAGCATTCATTTAAGGGAAGAATGCTTGACTCCATAATCATTCAAAAATTGTTCATCAGTACAGATAGAATAAACCTGTACAGTGATACATGTATATACAAAATTACTTAGTGTTTGTCATACATTTTCATCCAATGGCAAGGCTCGTAAGAATAAATTTCAACATTCTATTTTCCCTTGAACAGGCAGGTTTAAAGTTTTCACTTGATCATTTCGAACACTACATTGGTGCATCACAAACTGACATGACTTTGCAGAGGAGTGCTTGCAAATAAGTGTAGATTTCCAACAAGCACTGTGTAAGTTTGGCGACTATTAGAAAAATTGAAACATTATAGATCACCAAGCTGGTGGCTACACTCCCTTCTTTTGATGTTCTATATTCTCTGATTTTACTATTTAGCCACCACCTTACACATAAAACTTACAAGAATCAATTTAATTTAAAATCTGTCCTAACTCCTTCAAAGTTCTTTCCTTCTATTGCTGAAAGTCAAAATTGTAGGTTCTATTTATTTTCGAAACATTCATGGAAAGCTTTCATGACCAATGATATTTTCCCTAGTAATGTTTTTTCCATGTTAGTTCATAACTCACCTCAGGAGGGAAGTTACTAGACACTATCAGACTTCCAGCAGTCTCATACACAAACAGTTGATCATCATTGCTCAGGAGATGCTGGTACCCGTTGTCTGGGGTGTTCAGTACTAGCAGGTCACCAATCCTCTTGAAGATGTCATCAATGTAATTATTGATCTGTCCTCTGTGATGATAAAAATCAGAGTTCTGCATGACTTTCCCTACCCTTAACAGAGTGTTACATAAAGATCTGACAACTTCATTAATAAAGTTTATTTCTTTTGTGCACAATTGCCAGGCATGATTTTATGGTCTTCATACTGTAATTGTATTTTCAAATTATTGTGACACAAACTATCATTTCTACATCATATAATTAGGTTAACAGAAGGCATCATATACTAATACCTGAAAACCATTTTTTTTTTTTTTTAAATCAATAAATCTGTATGTACAGATAACAAAAAACAATCTTTGATTTGCAATTTTATTCAAATATAATGAATACATACTTCAGGCCCTTGACAAATCTTGAGAAAAGGTATGAGGCCCGACTCCTGACCTGGGAGTTTCTGTGGTGGAATCCTCGTTCATCCATGAAGGCAATCTATGAAAAGATTTTGAGAAATACATGAATCAGTCTCCACTTGCAAAGGATTTCAATACTTCTACTCAGTTAGAGTGCCTATTACTAAAACGCTGTTTTAATCAATCCATTTCCTAATGTAATGATCATTTTATTGACAAAGTGCTCTCACAATAAATTTATTCAAGAACAATGAAAGCCTGAATAATCTTAAAAATCTAAAACAAATGATCTTCTCTGAAAAATTCTCACTCATTTCTGCTGAAACACTTCTATATTATGCAGTTTCAACTTGATTTAATGTTATCAAAAGATGAAAATGATAAAAAGCTGTGATGTTACGATAGTACTAGGTTGCGGGTTCAAATCTTTGTAAAGGACTCCAATGTTCCTCTGTTTGCCATGGTAACTGGTTAGAAAAGGTAGGAAATGTATTCAAAAGTAATATGATCAGCAAAAATTATTCTGCAATTGTAAAAAGTTGGAAGTTGAAAAATATTCTACCCGTACCAAAACATCAGGTATGTGCTGTGGTTCACACTGGAAGAACTTCTCGTACCGTACAACCGTTTCAAAAAAGTGTATCATCACGATCATGTGACCATTGCAACTCACACGACTTGTAACCAACTAGAAAAAAATTATCCAAACTTAAATCAGTCTGAAAAAGTGGACCTGATATGGTCCACCTAGCCTGTAATTTATGCATCTGAAACTACAATTTTTTTGTACCAAACCAACATGAGTAAGGAACATATATCTATAAAATGTTTTGTAATTAAAGTTAATGAATCTATTTTTTCTTTTTACAATCATCTAAGTGACAGATCCAGACAAGTAATCAAAAAGCCTCTTGATATTCTGTGAAAGAAATATTTCATCAACTAAATACTTGTTCTTTGCAGGAATAATCATTTCGAAAAAAGGAAAGAACTCTAGAATTTACCATGTCTTCAGAACTTGGGTTCATTCAAAAGAACAACAATGGCAGCCATTTGTTACTGACACTAATTGCATGAAGACACCAGCACAGAGAGATTTCATGTAATGTAATGACTGTATCAAGCAGAGTTTGTTACTAGTAGCAGTTAAAGTTTTAAATGAAAGTCCTCTTCAACAGTGTCTGCTCAATGCAGGTGTCCCTTTATAACTGGAATATCCAGTTGTTAACAACTTAAGTACCTACCAGTCGCATCATTTCTTGTAGAGCAGATACTTTTGCACTGTCACCAGTAAAATGTTGCCCTTGGCAACTCTGAAAATACAAGTGTATATATCTTTGTATATTGTCAATGGAAGCCTAGCACAGTCCATATAATCAAAAATGCTGAAGAAACTGGCTATCAAAAGTGTGGAGTTTTGATTACAAAAAAGCGCTTCATCTGTGGAAATCTGTGCTAACCAATTTCATATCAACAAATAGTTCTTTAAAACTCTGAGAGATACATGTAATTTAAATAAAAGAATTCTAACAGTTACTCAGAAAGATGACAAACATTCTTAAAATTTACAAGAAACTATGTTTACAGCCTGTTAAAAGCATAAGGGGATTAAAAAATATTCTGTATATATAACACTTACATAAACTACTTACATAAACTAAGTATTTCATACAGAA
Source organism: Cyclina sinensis (assembly GCA_012932295.1). Classification (NCBI taxonomy): domain Eukaryota; kingdom Metazoa; phylum Mollusca; class Bivalvia; order Venerida; family Veneridae; genus Cyclina; species Cyclina sinensis. Next base: position 6,263,170 of record JAAONU010000013.1, read on the forward strand.
TATTTACAAGCTGAACTAAGGGTTTAAAATTATTTGCCACCAAGTCAAAAGTACAAAGATATTACTACTTGTACTTACAGGTAAGGCTTCTGCTAGTGTATATAACAATGTGATGGCCACTTCTATATCTTTAAGTTCCATGTTCTCCCACTGTGACAGGGTATGTGTTACAATGTTGTGGACTGTTATCAATACCAACTGTGAATCCTGCAAATACAAGTGGTATCTCTCTATGTGTACTGGCCACAGAGAAACTTGGGAGAAACTGAGAGAACTTGGGTCAGAATTAAATAATCAGTCGGGATTTGAATGTTACTATGGTGTTGATAATCAAGTTCAAAATAACAAGGCTGCATGGTCAGATAAATGCTGAAAAGTTCAATAAGAAGTAACTATGTTTTCTTTCACCTCTATTATCATGATATAATGAAAATATACCTTCTAGTGTAGCTGCATGATTTTCACCATATTCAAACTTAATTTACTGGAGTAAAATTATTTTCATGGTAAGAATATGTAAGTAGAAAGATTGGTGATGTTTATTTTGTTAACAAGCACCCTTAAGCTAAACTGAAGTATTGAAATTTTCTGATCATTTTGATTATATTTATATAATTTTAATAATAACATTCAATTTTCCCCCCCTTCAAATCTGACAGAATTGTTTGAAGTTAAGGAACTTGCTGTTTCCCAATTTCTTTTCATCAGAAGTTCATTTGAATGAACTTATCTTTGACATATTTGATATATACTACACAATCCTTTCATACCACTCCAAAGGGCCAACAAGAGTTGCTTAAACAAAACATGGTTTATAACACATTTTAATCCCTTCATTATGACTAAACATATAACATATTTCAACCAACCAGTGAGGCAAGGTTTGTGAAAATGGTCTTCAACTGTTTCCTGTATTCCATAAACATGGCTTCATCTTCACCCTAAAAACAGATAAAGTAAGTTATCACACTTAAGGACATGCTAGCATAACTTAACTTTAAAGGAGTATTAAAAGTTTATGCTCGTCTTATGAAGACTAGAATATTACTAAGTTTTTTTTGTTTACTTTGTGCTTTAAACAAATCTAAAACTGACAACAATTCTGTTTAATTCAAAACTTATGAAAGAAAAAGGTTTCCTGAAGGGCCATTCCAGTCACAAACATATCCCACCCTGGCGGTGGACTTTTTTTTTTATATAGGAAGAATGAACTTCTGAAGGGTGTTGGTCCAGTTTGAAACTATCTTTCTATGGTGGAATTTTTCATATGAATAGCCCTTAGTTCTACAATTCTACAAGGCACAACCATTTGTCAGTCTCCTTAACAAGGCAAAGGACTGTGTTATAACCCTTTATGAATCAGCAATACCTTATTTTGGGTATATTAAAACATCATGAGTACTAAAATACATTGCCTTAGTTCAGGTTATAAATCTACATTATTCTGTACTGATACAATAATTTTCCTCAGTAACATGATTAAGAGATGGGTGGCTTATCAGCTACTGGCTTTCTGATCAATAGTGAATCACTCCATTACATACATTCAAAACAAAACCACTTGCCTCATGTTCAAAATTGTAGGATTCATCAAACTTCATCTTCTTTATAAGAATATACAACAATGACTGAAATAATAATAATATGCTTTGAAATTATATCAACAATTTTGTATGATCTTTTATATAATTCTCCACCTAATATAAAGCCCAACAATGTTCATACATACATGAAAAATGTATGCCACTAAATATATGACAATGTAGGGTCTTTTAATTTATAGAAAATATAACATTAAATAATTTGTTTTTGTTGATTCAGTGTTACATTTTAAGACTAATCTTTAAATTTTTTTGCAAAGCTCTTGTGAATTTACATTAAATCATGGTATTCAGTTGTTTTCATTCTATAAAACACTCACCTCAATATTATCCCTCTGTTTTGGAGAAATTGGAGACATCTGTTTTAGCAGGGAAATATAATCTGTGGTAAAAGCTGCAACTGCTCCAGACACGTCATCATCTTCATCACCAAGGAAACGAAACATTAAACTTATCTTGTTCTCTACTGCTGCTAGAGTTTCAGTTGCCTTCTGAGGATCTACCTTTAACAGCCTGTAAAACAGAGAGACATGAGCTCAACCACACAGGTTCCGGTAAAAAAAAATATCTTGTATGAAGTATTATGTATGCCAAGGGATGTTACTCTTGCCATGGCTTGATTAGGTCTGGCAAAATGGATAAATATTTTTAGCTACTTACTTTTGCCAGGAGGATATGAGCTGGACTCCCATACAGTTGATCAACTTGGCCATCTTTGCTAGAAAATCTCCATCTTCATCCTGAAAACCAAACAATAATTAAGTCACTGTAAAAGTCATATAAAAACTCAAATCTTTCCTGCTTTATTTCAGCTACGTTTATTTCTACTGAAAATAAATTTAGGCAGATATTTAATACAGGCAGATAACACATAATTTATGAAATGAAATGCATGAAATATACTGTGTACAAACCTCTGACAGATTAAGGACTCCAACATTTTCAAGAACACCAGTGAACGACTCAACAAGCTCAGTCTTGGCAACAGGGTCCATGCCTTTACTAATGATTTCATGAATACAATCGCAAGCACTTTCTCTCAACAGTGGCATGGACATGAAGCGTATGATTACAGGTACAAACTTGTCATTGGCTATGAGAACAATATCAATCCAGGAAATGTACTTCCCAACTACGTCCAGACACATACACACTATCTCTGGATGGCTGGTACTGTACTGGTTCTGTTAGTGATATATGTATATAAAATGAACAAGCAAAGAAAAATCTTATAATTCATCATATACATAACACTACCAAAATACAAAATGTCAATGACATATCTACCTAGGGGACCAGCATAACTTCTACTTTTACTTCTGTATTTGTGCATCAATAATTTAACCAAATCTTAATTTATATGAATAAGCTGTAAATACTAAAGTAAAAACTTGGCTTGCTTGAGGTCTATCAAAGTCAAGGTTACATATATATTTGTGAATGAACTAAGGAATATTTTAACAATATAATAATGGAAATACTACATGTATATAAACTTCTATTGTAACACTGAAAACCAGAGTTTTCCCGGTATATACATCAGCCTAAGTTTGTTGAAAAGACTAAATTCTGGACTATTCAGGAAAACTTTGAAAGCTTTTAATATCGAAGTAAACAGTTCTTATAAATAAATAACCATTATCTGTAGCCATGATTCTGCCAGCTGTAATACACTGTGTTCTCTCATAGCATCCTTGATTCTTGTATTTCTCTCAGTCTCCTAAAATTAATAAAACCAAACACATAAGAGCTTAACATTAAAAATACCTGACAATACAAGCACATGTATTCAAAACAAATATTCTGAAAGGAAAAATTAAGTAGAAGCACATGTCAAAATTCTACTCTGACAATTTTAAATCTGTATCTAAAAGGCAACTAAGTTCAAGGTCACTATATATGAAGTTTAAAGAAACAGTATGGACAATCATCTTGGCTAAAGCATTGAATTAAGCATTGGAACAACATTTTAAACATTAAATCGACTATTTTAATGAGGCATTCCATGCCTTCATACAGCATCCCCTGTATCTGAGCCAGACAAAATTATACACATACCTCTGGTGAATGCACTATCTCCCTATCAACAACTTCAGAGTCAATCTGCAGTAATATCCTCAAGTACATGTCCACAGCCAGGTGACCTATTGTCAAACTCTGCAACAGGTCTGAGAAGAACTGTAACCATCGTGCTGGATAGTCAATGACAAATGCAAGGGAGATAATCTGAGACACCTTGTTCCGCAGGAAACTTCTGTCTTGTTGCTGGCCCTGTAAATCAGAATGAGGAAATTTGAGATTGGTTAAGTCACTTTACAAGCAATTGATTCAATTTTACCAAGGTTGCCAAATTACAGCATGTCCTGGTTTGACAAAAATAAAAAACACTGTAACATTCTAAGTTCAAATGACACTGGCAAGTTGGCAGCTACAGAGTTACACTTTCAATCTCTGTTTGGTCAAATCCCAACAGTCTGTACAACTAACAAGTTGGGTATCCAACCAGTTTACTAACCAATCTCTCTGAAAGCAACTGACTTCTTCCTAACTTGAATCACAGTTTAGGGACAAATGACCTTCAGCACTGACCAAGATCAAATATCACATCTATCAGTCCCAGCACTGTCCAAGATAAAATATCACAGAGAAATCTATCCGTCCCTGAGGGGGCTTCAACTAAGAACCCCTGGAATGAAAATCTGATGCTCTTCTAACTAAACTAGCTGGGTCAGCTCCAAGGTTATATATTGGTGCATACTGATAAAAAAAATTCAGTGTCATTTTGACCACTAATATTACTTCAAGACTGAGTAAACTTCTGTTCCCATTCTGAAAAATTACAGTGAAACTCTATCAGATACGGTATAATATTCTTGTTTCTACCTGTAGCTGAAGGAGGCTTCCAATCAAGTTCTTCACAAGGGCATGCTCCTCCTGTGTCCCTTTTGCATATCTAAAATGTCATTTTTAGCATAATTCTGTAACTTAAGAATGCTTTGTTTTTTCTTTGTAATGAGCAAAATTTGTGTTTTAAAATCATTTTTTTCACATTTATTCATTCAATTTATACAATTAATAGATAGTTTAAGTACATCATATAGTTAATGGTAACCTATTTATTTCAGCCTGAGTCACACAGACATGGAGACCACAATGTTACCTTCTTCTGGCCCCAAACAGCTGACAATATGGTTTCAGAAGTCTCTGACATGCTTTCCTATAAGCATAAGTCTCAACTTTAATTGTATACAGCCTGGTTTTTGTTTATAAAACAATTACAAAAACGATAAAAATGATAAGCAACTTAACAGAGTGTAGACTGGTGTATATTTGACAATGGAATTTCAGTTTTGCCATATAATGTTACTTTGATATAATATTTTACCTGGTTCTCAGATAGTGTTCTATGACTTGCAGACAGAAAAACTTCACATGGTCATTTCTGAAACAGAGCAGCAAATTCCAACTATTGAAATAATCAAAGCAAATGATTTGATGTACAAATTTAAAAAATCTTCCAGTTATTTAACAGAAAGCTCATTTTTATGAGAATCTATATTTTTCCTCCGAAACCTCTGAAAGTCCAGTATTTAATATTATTTACTAAAAAACTGGATTTCTACAACAGAAAAGCAGTTATATCCAAATCATGAAAATTTTCAATTCCTTTCTTACCCCTCGTATGATCCACTTGTAAGAGCTTGTGCACACAGTTTCCATCCATCTCCTGATGCTTTAAGCTGCTCAAAGTACTGCAGGGCCTGTGGAATATTTCACATTATTTCATATTTTTGTCACCATATTAACTTTCGAACCAGAACACAAGTTGCTATTGATCAAGGTCACAGAATATTCAAAACTACAAAAGTTCTATTAAATTTCAACTTTTACATGTCCTTTTGAGTAATATAGCTAATAATATAGATGATACAGGCATCGCATATTCATATAGACTGGTTTAGCTCAACTAAGATAAACTGTAATAGAATGACACACCTGAGCCTGATCTTCCCTGCTAGCCAAAGACTGAAGTCCTTGTAAAGCTCTGTCATCCATCACAATCGTGTGTGCCAGTGTAGAGTAAGTATCTACACACCATACTGAAATAACAGTAAAAATCTACACTTCAATAATCAGCAGTCATCAGAAAATTATCAGCAAAATATGCTACGTAGAAAACTTTTAAAGATCCAGTTTCACAAACAAAGATAAAATATACTAAAATAACACATGAGGTATGACTATTCTTTTAATGGAATTCAAAATTTAAAACATACACTGGACATTTGTTATGTCTGTTAGAACTGCTTAACCCTTTACCACATGGTTAAGTGTTAAATTGCATATGCGACCAGTGCAGATCCAGATCAGCCAGCACATCCGTGCAGTCTGATCAGGATCTCCACTGTTCGCTTTTCAGTCAGAAATACTTTTATGGATATAAAAGCGTATCTATGGAGTAAAGGGTTAAGGTCCTGTGACTACCCACGACCGTAGCTATTCACATTTAGCTGATGTATCATTATGTAAGTGGAAACATGGGTGTTTCCTGCAAATTTACAAATAATTATGTTGTTTCTTTTATTGTCAAATAATAGGTGGGAATGCTCATTACATTTCAAGTTGTAAAATAAGAAAATCCTGTTACTATAGTACATTTTTGATCTTTGTAAGTTAAACTCAAATAACATTACATCTCTGTAATTTCATGCAGAAAAAACCAGAGATTATCAACTTCTGAAATCAAGACAGCCATAATAAATCTCGTAACTGTCAAGCTTTTAAAAGTGCAAATATGATACAACTTACAAGGGGCAGTTCAAATACTTCTTGCTAGAAGAGAGCAAGGCTCTGGAAGACTGAAATTTTTTTTTAGTTTTTACTGAATTTCAGTTTTCTGGACTGATTTTTGTCCATAATTCCTTAAAAAACTGGTCCATTTATTTTCTAAAAAAAAAAATCTAATTTACGTTTAACTTCATCAGAACGCCAAAATTTCACTCTTAAATCCCAGCCGGTCATTAATGTGGTCCATCACACCTAGTCTTATTACACTAATAACATAACTAGCACAGTTCTGATAAAAAATACCAGTTAGCATTACCAGAAGCCAAACAACCAATGGCTACATATGTTTCCAAAATCATTCAAAATAACAGTACCTGGCTAATTTAACCCCACCTTGCCTGATTTGGACCATTTTCTTGGCTGATTCTGACCATTTGACAAAGTTTAGTACATATTTATTTGAACTTTTTTGGTAATAATTTACATATTTTTGATATGTATCTGGCTTAAATTTGGTATTAATTATTACACTAAGTTCATCTACTTTTTTAGCATTGTGCGAGTCAGACTACATAGAAGATATCTTCATATTTGTGATGAACATACCATTTAAAATAAAAGTGAATAAGAAGTCGAAGAAAATTCTTACTCAAATTTCTCACAACTTCACGGCATTAAACATAGATATTTGGCGAGTGTAGCATTTTTTTTTCTTAACTACACTGAAAATCACAACACAACACTTTATATCCATTTAATCACTTTTAATTACTCCTTTAAATATACTTTTATCAGAAATTTTATAAACACTTTTTAATCACTTTTAAATCCACATTTTACACCAACTTTTATCCACACTTGGAACACCTTCACATCAGAATACATATAGTAGTGAGAATGGCGTGAAAATACTTGTGAATTACATGATTTACATGATAAATGAGAATTAAAGTGAACATTTCCATATTTACCACCAAAAAACTTCAGTAGGAGCAAAGAGGAGTAAACTTACATATTACATTGTCGAAAAACTAAGTTAAGTGATCTACATCAGCCAAGAAAGTGGTCCGAATCAGCCAGTATTAAAAAATGACACATATCGAGACATGTAGTCGGCATGGCATAACATGTTAACACCTCATGTAGCTATGAATAGCTATTAACTGACTACAACAACCAGAGGGCATAAACCCTGAAATCTGGCAATTAAAAGCTGTCCTGAAATTATGGTATTTTTGATAAAAAAATAACATTAGAAGTGAAAAAGTAACAGGGTGGCTAAGTATAGAATGGGAGCGTTACCGAACAAATCGGTAACACGACAAATCGGTAATATGATTTAATATAGTAAAAAACGGAGAAATCGGTAACAATAGAAATATTGTATGTACCAAGAAAGGTGATTAAGTAGGTGTGAAAAGGCTTGCTGGGGTACACTGCTCATCAGAGAAAGTGATGGAGTAGGTGTGAATAGCACCTTTGATGACAGAGATTACTTTAAGTGGTGTTCTGGTCAAAAGACTAATGGAGGATATTGTTCAGACAGTTTTTATTTAAAAATCTGTTTTTGATGGAAACAAGTGAAAAACCTACTTCTTTACTTTAAAACATAAAAGCGCTATCACAAAGTTTTTTTCTTTTCATCATTAGAATATTATAGATATATATAGAATCAACTTTAATAATTTAAATCATGATAATTGCATGACAAACGCAAATTCTATATAATTACCTGCTGAGACAAACTAATACTGTAGGCCTAATTTCTTTAGTGATGTTAGCACCTTTCTATGACGAGCAGTGTACCCCAATATGCCTTTTCACACCAACTTAATCACCTTTATTGGTACATACAATATTTCTATTGTTACCGATTTCTTTTTTTTTACTATGTAAAATCATGTTACCGATTTGTCGTGTTACACATTTGTCGGTAAATCAACGGGAGTACACAAATCTGTCCGTAATTCATATAAAAAAACAAGAAACAAACAGCCAGATGACAGCTTTAAGTTTGCACCCTACCTTGTCCAACATAATATTTCTGCAGAAACATTACATCATATTTATTCATTGAAATTGCCATTATAATTCTACCTCCATCACACTTCTTTTAGTTTACCTATCCTCGTGTTCTTATCAACTATTTGTTTCAGTAAACATTGGTAAACGTTAATAAGACATGATTATTTTTGACTTGTTAATAAAATCGTTTTTTATTTCAGTACAACTGATTTTTTTACAAAGTCTGGTTATATATAGCGGATTTCTTATGGTTACATCATCAATACCTTTAAATAAACGATCAAATATTTCAGTATTTCAAGCCACGTTTCGTCATTTTCTGTTTTACCGGAAGTTACCGGTTTTTTGTCCACTCTTTTCGTACTCAGCACTTTTCGAACTGTTGGAAGCGCTTAAATCGCGGTGTCATCCGAACGGAGTTGTTTCCAATATGTACTTGAAAGAAAACACAATTTTCTACATCTTAATCTCTTTCAGTCTCAACAGAAAGCCATCTGAGTGTGTATGACATCAATTTGCTCTTGAATGAATTAATGAATGAGTGAAGGAAAGAAGGTAGGAAGGAGGGAAATGGATTGGAAGTTTCGAGTGAATGAGATATTTCGAAATCGGGCCTGTTGAGGCTATTATTTTCTTATCGTTGTTGGCTTGGCGTTCGTAAGAAAAACTTGAAAAGGGGCATTTCTTCAGAAGATGACATGGAGTAAAGTAATCAGCCTGATGATTTCACTCAAAAGAACAGTCGTCATCTTATTTTGAAAAATAATATATCAGCTAGATCTACATGTATAATATTTCACTTTTATGCATTAACTGAACAGACAGACAGACAACCAGAGGAATCTTGTACAACGTACTATTCGAGTCTGTACTAAAATCCTTCAAACGCTGTATTTAACTTTATTGTATCAAAACCTACCAAAGGCAACCACGCGATAAACAGTTCGCCGCCTTCGGCAAAGTTGGCAGGATCTAACTTATAGAGCGTAACTCCTTTTGAAAGCTGAGGTCACAAACCTTTTATTGTGTTTAATTTCAGGCTTTCTCATCTACCACCTCTACCACGTTCAGACGTCCGATCATTCTTCTTCAAGTTGAGTCTATCGGTTTTAACTATTGATTCCTGTACCCTAGTCTCACATTCTAAGGATCCCAAAAAGATATGAAGTACTTACCTTACTCCTTCGATTTTGAACTTACCCTTGCTTTCAGCTCAACGTGACGCACTTTTCCAAACAACTCAATCGTGGCCTTTTACATTCCGCACGGGCTAAGTAACACATCTAGTATATTTTCGAAAGCTCAAACTGTCACCGTTGCGAACAAATAGGGCCAGATGAAACACACCTTTGGAAAGCTTGGAAACATTGCCTGCGAATAGGACTAGTTCTCAGGCACTTATAGTTAAACATAATTGATGTAGTAGCTCTTACAATAATAAAATAAATGATAAAATGAAAATAAAAGTGGCCAAATTTCGTTCAAGACATCAAACCAGTACAGCTCTGTACTTACAAGATAGCAAGGGACTTTCTTGTTTGATCGTTTTTCAATCGTTTGGGTTAAAAAAAAAAACAAAAAAAAAAAAAAAAAAAACAACAACAACAACAACGGTCGAAGCGTACAACATTTTGTAGTAGTGCGACTCGTACGATCACCTTTCTACTCTATGTTGCTAATTAAGTTAGTCCATAACCGTCTAAACTTCTAGAATCGACTCATCCACATTAAAGTTGGACAAATCCATTTATGACTTTTAGAAGTTTTATTAATTGATGCTTCAATGGCTAAGTAGCGGGCAGAGATCATGACTAGACAGCACGGAAGGTCACTTGGCTATGATGGTGACTCGACTGTGTTATCATTTTGCTTGTTTCCGAAACCTTGGCATTTTTTTTTGTTGCAGTATGAATTTCAAAAATGATATCACAAACATTTTGTTTACGGAAAGCATTTTGTTGACAGAACATGTTTAGTTTTTATAGTTTTTGTTTAGTTTTGTTTAAATTAGCAATTACAAACAAAATCAGATGTCATTTTAATAATAAACTTGTCACTACAGTAACAACAACTACATATTTCATGTCTTCAATTTACTCGCTCCAGGCTCATTGAATTTGAACAAATTAACGCTTTACAAAAATGTACTAACTTTTTTTCAGGGACACACATAATTTAGAAGAAAAAGAAAGAGACACGCTTCGTTTGTTGGTGGTAGTTATGACCTATATGAACAAAAATGCCATTAACATTAACTCTTAACCTGCTGGAACCGAAAGTGATTAGCCTTTGCCACCAGTATAGAGCCAGGCCAGCCTGCACATCCGTGCAGTCTGACCAGGCTCTATACTGTTGGTAGCTCCATTTTTGTATTTTGATATTGAAATCCCTTAAACTTTGAATGGACTGTTCCAAATTCAAAGCTGGGCAAATCCATTACAAAATTTCAGCATGTTCAGGGTTAAACTCAGTAGAATGACCAAACGGGCGGACAATCTCGTTAATAAAATGCTTTTACCGTGATAACATGCGTATGAGGACAGACTGTCACGCTGATTAAACCTGTTTAAATAATATAACAGATTAGCATTATCATACTGCATTTAACATTTATAGCAGTATCTTTCCAGCATTGAACAGACAATATTATTGTTTGAAAAAAAAATATGTAAAAAAAAGCATGTAGGTTTATGTTACTATGAATATTTCCAAATGCTGTTTTTTTTTTCAAATGACCTGTTTACAGTTTGTTGACATATTCTTCTGTATACATAATATATACATTGGATGATGCAGTCACTGAAACGTATCCAAACATTTTGGCCTTAACTGTAGCGTGAAGAAAAAAATTTGTAACGTTCCGTACGTTCGTATTACATGTGTCTGAAGTGTTTAACCAGATATTGGACTAGGTTGATAATATACGAGACATCTACTGTATCTACAGTGAATGGTGTACTAACAGACATAGGAATACACGTTTATATAAACAATGGGTGGTTGCGGAGAAAGGTGTAGGAATGAATTTAGATTGAAGAATTTTCTTCTGCAACATTATGATACACGGAACTTTATACAATTTCAGGTAAGACCCTTGCTTGTTTATGACGTAAATTTTTCAGATTCACCCAGCTTTCTTAGACTTTTATGCTGATTCAGCCTTTACTAGTCACTGGGGATCTTTATATTTTGAGTACTGTATATTTCCCTAAGTACTTCACACAAACGAGGAATGCATGCCGAACACCTATGATACTGGCTGTGTATAGTTTTATATACCTGTACCTTGAAAATTAACCCTTAACCTGCTGGAACCGAAAGTGATTAGCCTCTGCCACTAGTACAGAACCAGAGCACACGAGTGCAGTCTGGCCAGGCTCTATACTGTTGGTAGCTCTATTTTTGTATTTTGATATTGAAATCCCTTAAACTTTGAATGGACTGTTCCAAATTCAAGGCTGGGCAAAGTCATTACACAATTTCAGCATGTTCAGGGTTAAATAACAACGTTGTACGTCGGCATAAGAAAATTCACTTCAGTAAAAAAACAATAATATGGGAATGGATGGAGGAAAAAGTGTTTATAAAAAAGATTTTATTCAGGACATTTTAGCCAGTAAAATTCGACATTCAAACACAAACTAGCTATGATGAATATTCCTGTCAGCAAAGTCCCTTTAGGGTCCTATTTTGCCTTTGAAGGTGAACCGAAATCATATGTTGACATTTTATAATTTTTCACCTTCTACGGCTTAAAGGTTGAAGAACTAAAATATATCAGATCTATAAAAGCGTTTCAACATTTTAAGCATAGCCTTAGACTACTTATACAGGGAGTTCACTGAACCAAGAAAAAAACATTTTTATCGAATATTGACCGTTTCGTCATTGGCCACTTTTAAATATGAAATTTACATCTTCGTTGCGATTATTGAAGTACAACAAATATATATTATTTTTCAGTTTGGTTATCAGAAACTGTATCTAGCCTGGCGAATATTCTGGGCCCTATACCACGTAGCGTGGATAATTGTTACTGGTGTGAGAAGTGACCAGTGGGCAGGTGAAGACAGTAGCCAGTATATCAAGTGGTTCATTTTTCTCACAGACTGGGCTTACTTCAGCCTGACAGTATCAACACTAGTTGATGCGGCGGTAGTTTTACATGTATTTGTTCAACGGAAAGATATCAGAAAGGGTAGGTTTTTGCATCTATAGAAATTAATAGTTATTGATAAAAGGCCAAACAAGAACACATTCATAATCACCATTAGATTCTGAAACCTCCGGGCTACTGTTGTCAACATCAGCTTTGTTGTTGTCTGTATTGCCATCATCATCATCATCATCATCATCAGTTGACCTCGCTCTGTTACGGAGCATGCACGGTATTTTTGAAATTAAGCACGTCACTTATTCAGAGGTCGTGAGTTCTGTCCCCTGTTCCTGAACTATTAAACTATTTTAAATGTCTCGGAAAACTGCGGTCCCATCTATCTATGCGATACACCGAGCATATAAAAGAACAAGAGGGCCATGATGGCCCTGGATCGCTCACCTGAGTACTTTGGCTGTAGGTTTGCAGTATTTCATTTTTTAATTGAAAATATATAAGTGCCTACAAACCAAATATGTAAGTAGAAATATCTATTATAAGCTATGGTGACCTTGACCTTGACCCAGTGACCTTAAACCCTACCCATGGGTAGAGGTCCATGCAAGGAACCTATATATTGAATATCAAAGATATTGGTGTATAAATGAAGGCTTTATGAGGTACAGTAGATAAATCTAATTTTAGCCTCTGTGACCTTTAACCTAATCTAATAATTTGAACAACCAAACAACCTTTCTGACAAACTGCCAGGATATTTGGACTGAAACAGTAGCCTCTAGAGCCTTAACAAGATATTTCGATTTTTGGGCTCTGTGACCTAGTTTTTGACTCCAGATGACCCATATTCGAACTTGACCTAGAAACCATCGAAATAACCTTTCTGACATATTTCCAGAATATTTGGGCTGAAAATGTTACCTATAGAGTGTAAACAAGGTTTTTCCAAATTTAAGCTCTGTGACCTAGTTTTTGACCCTAGAAGACCCATATTCTAACTTGGGCTAGAAATCATCGATACAACCTTTCTGACATATTTCCAGGATATTTGGGCTGAAAATGTTACCTCTAGAGTGTTAACAAGGTTTTTCCATATTCAGGCTGTGTGACCTAGTTTTTGAACCCAGTGGACCCATATTCGAACATGACCTAGAAATCATCGAAACAACCTATCTGACATATTTCCAGGATATTTGGGCTGAAAATGTTACCTCTAGAGTGTTAACAAGATTTTTCCATATACAGGCTGTGACCTAGTTTTTGACCCCACATGACCCATATTCCAACTTGAGCTAGAAATCATCTTAACAAGCTTTCTGACAGTATTTCAGGACATTTGGGCAAAAAATATTACCTCTAGAGTGTTAACAAGGTTTTACAATATTTGGGCTCTGTGACCTAGTTTTTTGACCCCAGATGACCCATATTTGAACTTGACCTAGAAATCGTCAAACAACCTTTCTGACAAATTTCCAGATTATTTGGGCTGAAAATGTAACCTCTAGAGTGTAAACAAGATTTTTCTATTTTTGGGCTCCATGACCTAGTTTTTGAACCCAGATGACCCATATTCAAACTTGAGCTAGAAATCATAGAAGCAACCTTCCTGACAAATTTCCAGATTATTTGGTCTAAAAATGTTACCTCTAGAATGTTAACAAGGTTTTTCAATATTTGGGCTCTGTGACCTAGATTTTGACCCCAGATGACCCATATTTGAACCTGACCTAGAAATCATCAAAGCAACCTTTCTGACAAATTTCCAGATTATTTGGGCTGAAAATGTAACCTCTAGAGTGTTAACAAGGTTTTACAATATTTGGGCTCTGTGACCTAGTTTTTGACCCCAGATGACCCGTATTTGAACCTGACCTAGAAATCTTCAAAGCAACCTTTCTGACAAATTTCCAGATTATTTGGGCTGAAAATGTAACCTCTAGAGTGTAAACAAGATTTTTCTATTTTTAGGCTCCATGACCTAGTTTTTGAACCCAGATGACCCATATTCAAACTTGAGCTAGAAATCATAGAAGCAACCTTCCTGACAAATTTCCAGATTATTTGGTTCTAAAAATGTTACCTCTAGAGTGTTAACAAGGTTTTTCAATATTTGGGCTCTGTGACCTAGTTTTTGACCCCAGATGACCCATATTTGAACCTGACCTAGAAATCATCAAAGCAACCTTTCTGACAAATTTCAAGATTATTTGGGCTGAAAATGTAACCTCTAGAGTTTTAACAAGATTTTTCTATTTTTGAGCTCCGAGACCTAGTTTTTGAACCCAGATGACCCATATTTGAACTTGAGCTAGAAATCATCGATAGAACTTTTCTGACAAATTTCCAGGATATCTGGACTGAAAAAGTAGCCTCTAGAGTGTTAACAAGGTTTTTCTATATTTGGGCTCTGTGACCTAGTTTTTCAACCCTGATAACCCATGTTCGAACTCGTCCGAAATATTAATGAGACAAACATCCTGACCAAGTTTCATGACAATTGAGACAAAAATGTGACCACTAGAGTGTTAACAAACTAATTGTGGACGGACGGACGGACTGACGGACGGACGGACGGACGACGGACGACGGACAAAAGGTGATCAGAAAAGCTCACTCTGTCACTACGTGACAGGTGAGCTAAAAAGGCGTCTCTCTAAGGATGCTTTCTGTAACTTGCAATGTCTCCCACAACCTTAACAAACCTCTTCAGAGATCCCCGGTCATATGCGGAACCGGTACTGTCAATAAAAACAATCTTCTGAAACGAAATGCATGTTGTATACAAGAACGGACATTAATCAACTTAACAAACACAAACTTAGCTGAAGAAGCAGGGGCGTAGCCAGGGCTTTTGAAGGTGTACGCAGAATCCTAGGGGGGTCCGGGGGCATGCTCCCCCGGAATTTGTTTTCTGTAGATCGTCTCAGAAGCGTTTTGGCGGGTTTTTGGCATGAAATAAGCCAATTTTTTTTCACCAATTTTACTCGATTTTCTGGACCAATGTGTACGCAGCTGCGTATTCTGCGTACTGGTAGCTACGCGCCTGAGAAGACCCAGCTTTGTTTATCAGTTTATCATTCTGTCAATCTCTTTACTGTTTAAGCTTGATTGTGATGAATTTATAGTTTCGTGACTTGGAAAATTGGCTGTTATCTAATTTTGAATATAACCATATCTAACAAGTAAACAGTTTATCAAAATAAAAGTTAAATTGCTGACACGTAATAAAATTGATTATGACTCTCAGTTTTAGTGCCCAGGACTTTTTTGACAGCCAAGTTTCAGTAAGATCTACCCATTGTCTCATTTTCTTTTACAAATATCTGTAATAAATTCTTTGCCAAAACTAAATATAAAAATGCACCGATCAGCGTCAAACATGAAATTAGCTATTGTATATAATTAGATACATATTATGTAGGAGAGACGTATAAACTTTTAATATTTGTTATATGAACCTATGCAGAGATACTGATCGACGCCAGAAGTAAATATTAAATTTAAAAAAATGAATGCAAATTTGCATAAAAATACCTATGTCTAATCGAGTGTTGTTTTAGAAAACAACAACAACAATAACAAACAACACTTTGAGTTTCTATATCGAAGTGTTGCACATCTCAAGCAGAATAGAAGCATATTTTTTCTATCTATTTTTCAATTCAGGAAGCAGTCAGTTGCTTTAGTAAACTGGTTGAATACCCAGAAACGCTTGTTAGGTAGACTGACCAACGAGGTATGATCAAAAAGAGGTTGAAACTGGCGTTAATCCCCAATTAAAACATAGAAACAAAAAAATATCTTTTTTTATAGGTGAAGCTCTTTCTTTGCCGTGGTATATGCGAGCTAATTGGTGTATCTTCAACATAAGTAACGTTGTAAGCGTGTCAACGTCTGTGGCTTATTGGGCTCTCGTATATGATGGTAAACCTCTTTTTTACAAATTTATTTACTTGTTCCATATAATCATGAAACAAAATGATAAGTATTTGTCAGATTAAGCCAACTTAATGGCAATGCAATGGACAAATGAGCTTATTCAGTCTTGGCTTGAATGCTGTCCATAAGTCTGTGTTTACAAATAAGTGAATGCACTAACACGAGTCAAAGTTGTTCTATAACCTCTATAATTTTTGTTTACAGTATCAGTGAAGTGTTTTAAAACTCAAAGAATAAAGACTTATTTGTACGATTCTGATATGAATTTCATGGAGCCGTCTTTAATTAAATGATAAATTACACTTGCAATGGATTTCTGCTTGTACTCAACATTTGATTATTATTCTTAAGCTTTGAATTCTATCTCAAATATGCTAATAAGCACTAAGTCTGGGTGAAGTCATTTATGCGATGTCTTTGTGAAATTAAGTATAGCACCCGTTTCTTTTGAAATATTGGTGGTACGTTTAATAGCTGTTTTAATTTTTTCTTCTTCTTCATAAGATGGTCCTGCGTGAGAGGCTTTCTCTAACACAGATTTGACTTTAGTATTTTTTCTTATGCAGGGAACCAGCCGATGACGGCAGTGAACATTGAAACTCATGTGATCAACTCTGTTTATGTGATTTTAAACGTCAGCGTGACTGGAGTGCCAACAAGAGTTCTTCATTTATGGTTCTCTGTGTTGTTTGGTGTGACTTACTCTTTGTTTACTATATTTTATCATCTGGCTGGGGGAACCAACCATAATGAGAACCCGTATGTTTATCCTGCAATCGACTGGAGGAAACCGGGAACTGCCATTTTATACTGTGCCATCGTTTGTTTTGTTCTAGTGCCTGTTGTTCATTTGGTTTTGTTTGTAATTCATACTCTTAAAGTTCTGATCTGCGAAAAGTTAGACTGCTGTAGAAGTGACAAAGAGCGGCAGAGTGACTCAACCGATAAAATGTAACAAAATACATATTAACAGCCACCATTTATTTTGTATGTATTTATTTACACCCTCCATCAGACTATTTGTTTGTTTGTTTGTTTTCTTTTTACAAAAATAACTTTATCTTTTTATGGACAATTATGCTTTATTTTTAAAGTTTATAAATTGAAGTTCTGTATAGACGGCACTGGAGTCAAGCTCGTCTGTAAGCTTGATTGTTAAAGTACTTCTTACGCTAAGACTGGATAAAAACATCTTCTTTGGCTTCCATAAAACTGCAGTCACTGTCTTTAATATGCATAAGTGAAACTAATAGTAAAATCCTGCCAACTGCAGCATTGATTAAACTGAACGATTTGACAGATATCGATTGCAGTTTCAGCTCTGGGGCAGTGTGTCTGTTTTCTCAAGGGGCCTTGTGTAAGAATTTCCGTTATACCTTTCACGCCTTATTGAGCCAGCAACTTTCCAATCGTATCCAGAAACAAGTTTTCTCTTGACTCTGCTCAATTTCATAGATAGATTTGTCCAACAGACAATTTTGAAAGATATATTAATCTCTCATATAGGCAAAAACTATCACCAGCAGCGTGATGGAGGTTTAAAGAAATGCACAAAGGACAGAAGAATTAAACTGAAATATTTCAGTCCCGAGACTTATTAGCAAATTTTCCCCACATATGTTTTGAAAAACACACCTTTACCCAAAGTGCATTTCAGCACCTACAAAATCATTTTATATCAAGGATCTTCGAGATAAGAACGACACAGCACTTGAAGATTTTCTCCTAAGCGTCAATGATTTGTAAAGTAAAAAATACAACCTAAACAACATTTACTAGATAATATAGCACAAAAAATGCAATTATACTAAATATATGGTACATATTTTGGTTGGTTAGCCATCTGTTACAAAGTAAAATATCTGATCACCTTTTAATAGTATATATATATATTAGAGCCATAGGGCAAAACAAAGCGAAGCTTACAATTTTCTTTGCCAACCCGGCTAGCTCAGTTGGTAAATAAACGAATTGTCAATCCAGATGTTGTCGGTTCGAAATTGGTGATTCAATGAATGAATAATGAGTTATCAATGTAAACATTATTAACAGTTATGTCATACAAACAATGTTGTTTTTGTCATTTAATGATATATCTTTACAGATAGTCGAACAGGTAAGTTCAATATGAATATCTTTATAAATGTTGTTTGTCTGAAAGTAGGTAATGTATTCAACATCCGAGAACCTCTCTGTTTGCACGTGTTGTAGTACTAAGCAGGGTTGCTATGTATGCCTGAGCACGCGCATCACATGCCGTGTAAGTAGCATCCAGAGTGCATGACTTGACATTGGAAAAGGCCCTGTGAACAAGAAAAATAAATAATTTATGATGCGCTTATGTGTGTCAATAGGTATATAGTAAAATAAGCAATAACGGTAATTACTAAATGTGTTATTTATTAGTCCCGCAAAAATGCTTAGCTGCATTTTCGTCGATGATAAAGCTATTTCCTGTAGAGCAGGAAGTATGGGTAAAAGGCAATGAAGTGTTTGTTAAATGACGTTGGGGTCGATATTCATCCCTTTTATTTCACTGTAGAAAAAAAACAACAATACATCGTGAACAGACCGGATGGAAGTGAATAGTCATACTAAGACGTGAATGCATTGGTCCCGACGCAACTGCCAGCAGGGTAAACGTGAAACTCTTAGAACTAAAATGCAATGGTATATTCTAGCTTACACGCAGAGGACATGGTTAACTTCATCAGAAGTGAGGAAGGCATCGTCAACAACATTATATACAACGACCTTGAACATTTCAAAACAGAAGGTGAACGCGTGCTGAACATCGTCACGTGCCAAACAGGCGCTCGATACTAAATCTGAAAATACAATGTAACATCAATGATATTTTACTTTCGCACTTGCTAATTTACGCGTAAACAATGGGGATCGTGTATAAGAAAGAGTTTTTCATCTCGTTGTTAGTAACTGAACTCAATTTTTATAAAACACGTGGTCTGTGATTTCATTTTTCAGTTAACGTGGACATTGTATAAACTACTTCAATTGTTATATATCGATTGTTATATATAGTAATTAGGCGTCACAGTACGAAGATAGAACAGATTTGAAACTCTCAGTTTCAGACAGTTGTAACCCCAAACTCTCGGACTGATGAAGAAAAATGAAATAAATCTTAGTTCTAAAATCATTCCACTTTCAACACAGTTTCTAATTTTGAGAAACCAGAATTCCTAAATACGAACCTCGCCATTAAAAACAAATGTGTTACTTACTTGAAGATGGAGTTTACTCTTACCTGTGCGGCAGACCAAGTTGATGGTGTTGATAAGGGTCTTGTAAGGGGCCAAGAAATTACCGGAACAGTTTCCATACTCATACTCTAGGCATTTCTCAATACTTGAGTGGAAATAAAACATATGCATTTCTCTGTACGTCTACATTTTTTCACATTTTATGGCAGAAATTTAAATATTATTCTATTCAAACCAACATTTTATACAGTACAGTTTACGTCTGTGCTAACAAAAAAAGAAAGAAAAAAAAGAGAGAAAAAAAAAACATGCGTTGTGTTGCGTCCAAGAAAGCTGCTGAGAAAGTACATGATAATATTATTCAAGAGAGGTATGCTAGATTTGAGAAGAAAGAGAAATAATAAAAATTGTGGTATCCATAACTATGTTCTCACTGGTCGAGCAATTCGACAGTCTACGGAAATTCTATTAGAGTGACTTTATACCAAAATTCGTGTCAGTATAAAACCTTAACGACTAAGGTAATGATAAAAAGAAAAAAAAAAAAACATTACTTATTCCCACAGATGTTTTCTTTGATATCACCGAGGAGTGCTGAACTTGTAGGGTTAAAATAAATCTGAGGTAACAGGTCAGATGCTGATCCAATACAGTCTTGTACTGGGGCCAAGTCGCACTCACTTCCGGCAACGAGCTGTAAGCCTGAAATATGAACGTTCCGCTTTTGATGGCCGAGATGTTAATTATTTAAATTACAAAACATGTAATTAAAACGATTCCTTTTTAATAAATATACACTGTGTACATTAAAGTCACATAACTCTGAGTTTACATGTAATGATCATCTATTCTTTTACTCTGTCAACGGCGATCAAAGAATTACTAGACAAAATTATCTTAGATAAAATGACCATTAAATTTAGTAATTTTCCGTTCTATAAGGTACCAGTTTTCTTTATCATTATAACTTAAAAACCTGTATAAATAATCAAAATTTTCTACTCACAGATTGTCAGACTCAAGTAAACGCCAAACATTGATTTGTCCATGCTGTTTAATGGAGCGGCCACAGTAATAATGATATCAATTTCAGGAAACACGAAATTTATGCCATAGTCCACCCCACGGGCAGTTACTTGTACCTCTCGCGTGTAGATCCATTAATGTGCACATCAATGGTCACGCAATGGTCAGTTTGTTTATTTCGATTTTACCAGTTTTTCCATTATTTGATTAAATATCTTACTTGAATTAAATATCAACCATAAAGTACTGCATTCATTCGGACGTCAACTAGACGAAACCTTAAGCACTACACTCATTTTCTTTCTCTCAAGGGAGGCCACCCGTGTCAAGAATACAATTTACGGATATTAATTGCTTATATGACACGAGTAAATACGTTGGAGACATCATTTTATATTCATTCATTTGTTCGCTTGTCTGCCCGGCCGTGAGTGTGATGGCGTGCGTTCGCCCGTCCACGTTGAATAAATCTTGCTCAAGTACAATGTATGTAAATCAGTGACGTAGTGCTAAAATTTGAGCAAATGTTTAAATAGTTCTTTTCAATATCCCATAACAAGCTATTTATTCATTCCAGTGATTTTATTCAGTGAATAAAAACCATTTGAGTATGCATATAAGACAAAGAAGTTTGGTCTGGTCTAGCATATCAGTTTGAGTATGTAACCAGCTTACATTTGTATATTTATATTTTTTGAAATGCTTATTTTTTACATTGCATTTCGCTTCATCAACAGAATTATCACCATTTTACTATGTTAAAATATTGAAACATTTATTCAAGCAAAAATATGGTATTTCTTATTTCGCCAAGCGTGAATAGGAGTTCACATTTTCCAGTTTTCTGAGTTTATCTAAATCAGTGCAATTCAGACAATCACTTTTATTTAAAGCTTTTTGTTTGAGATATCAGAACTCAATTGTAAACGAGAAAACGACAACAACAACAAAAAGACAAGACACATTGCATTTTGCCAAGGGAAGATTCTGTTTCGTTTTCCAAGTAGTGCACGTGAGCTTTTTTTAATATCCATGCACTTTGATTTCGCCAAAAACAAAACTGTTTTGCACCTTTTCGTTTCCTCAAACGAACAAGACCAAGATAATTTATATTTTTAGTTTTACTTAAATGTTCTAAAAAAGTTATTGTTATATCAATATCAAAAACATCTTAGGAGCAGTGGTCGGGAGACAAAGCGCCGATGTAAGGAATGAATTTGAACCCCCTTGAAGAATGACTATCCGGTCGTTACTTTATAAAAAAAGTCACACCTCGGTCATAGTATGATAACTCCGAAGACATATTATTACGACTTCTCTAGGCGTAGTAAAATAACCCCAAATGGAGCTTATTGGCCCCTATAATAAAATTACTTCCATACACTTTATATTCTGTATCAGTTAGTATTACACCTTTTTGATTAAGCCACATTTTTGTGTAATGTCCTCTGTCTCAGTGGAGACAAGTTAGATCTTTTCAGATATCACGAATGTCCTTAGGGGACGCCGTTTACTTTGACAAATAGGTCAGTGCTAAGCACAATCTCCAGAGAGCATTCCGTGGAATCCACTTGGTACCAACAGCGAGTAGCAACATCCATTAATATGAACAATACAACGCAATCGATTGAATTCGATTTTGCTTGGTTTGTAGATTCGAAAATAATTTCCATTCAAGTGATTCAAAACAATAAAAGACGAATCATTTCAGTGGGAACTTAAGAAGATGCTTATAGCTACAGAAAAGAAAGAACCCTTGCAGCGCTCTGAATTCCTATTAATATTTGAACTGTAATATTTGTGCTATAAATTAACTGCAAAGTAAAATCAATACAGACTTTGGTAAGTAAAAGTTCTGTTCTCTCATCTTACCCTTTAAAAATTTACTTAATTTAGGATTCAGAAGTAATAGTGTCAAATTATTACTTCGATGGGGTCGCTGTTTATAGATATGCTATAGAAGGAGTCAATAACTCATTAAGGAAGAAATTGACTATTCGGGTCAACATACTTCCTTACATCGGACTCCCAATCTATTTGCAAGTAAGTTGCAAGAAATTGTACTTAAATGTATCTCAATCATACACAGTCAAAGAACAAAGGAAAATACCGTTTACTGTAGAATAATGATAAAATAATATACTATTATTTTCAATACTTTATGCAACACGGATGAAGCTATATAATCTGAAAAGTTGGCTTCTATTAGTTTATTTGTCGTCGTTTTTTCGTTCATATGACCGACGAACAGATACAACTTTCGTTGTTGGGGATAGTGGTAAGTACGAACAGTAATTTCAGAGACACTGCAAGTTCTTTTCGTCTCAGTCCTGTTCGGTGTATAATACCGATATACGAGTAAGGGGTCTCTCCCGACATACCTTTTGCACTGCAGGTGAAGAAGTATGGGGTCGAATCATCTTCAATACTTGGGTCATCAATCTATCGCTTATCACGAGATTACTCAGAGAGAAATATTGAATTTTTTCACAACCATTAAAATATATGACACTCATGTTCATGAAGTAGTGAAGCCTTTTACCAAAAGCAATGCGAATTTAATGATTTAATGCAGTACAAACAAACCCATTTACTCATTTATAACAAGTAATCAAGATTTCACATATTTACATTTATATAATATATATTATATGTTTCAGCTTCCATTGTTGGGTTTCTTTCTGTAGTTTTACACGTATTTCTTAAAAAAGACCAGTCTAAGACAGTTATCACCCAATAATTTTCCTTGTCAGAAAACAGCTTCTTACGAAATGAAAATAGTTTGCCAGTCATGAAAGATTTAAAGGAAGTTCATCTTCACTTTGAAATTCTCTCTTCACTCCCGGTTTTATTGGGTCACTGTATACTGGTTGTAAATACGCATCACTGTCTGTTCCTTTTTGTACAACGACCACGTCATCCCCATTATCCCCATTATCACTTCCTAACTTTATTTGAAACGTCAGTTTGCTCTGGACTTTAACGGAATTAGCTTTTGGCTTTGGGAGTGGAAAATCGAACTCGTCCGAATCCTCTGCGTTCATCCTCTTGTTCTCTACAGTTGTCATCTCGCAGTCGCCCGGAACCTCTGCCATTATTCTGTTATAGATTTCTGATTCACCTGCATCATGTATATCTGTGTACAAACCGGTATTCCTGCGATGCCGTGAGCCGTCTGTATTATCTTGGTCACTGAAACCGATATCAAAGGAAATGAAAATAAGTCACAGACACAAGTCTCTAGCTGGGTTTGCATGTTAAAATTAGCTCCTTTTCGCTGATGGGGGAGAAATTTTGCTTTTTTCAACATGAAGTTACTAGTAAACTAAATTCTTAAAAATACTAATACTAATTTGTTCAATTATAAATATACCGGGATCATGCTTGATTTCAAGGCAAGCTAGTGACCGAGCCAGTATTCAGGTATAGCATCTCGCAAGCACATCGCTATATATATATATATATATATTAATAATGTATTAATTTTTCAAGCACTTCCAACGTTTACGAGAATTGTTTTAAGTCACAGATACCCAAGCCTCAGCTTGCCGCTGTAGTAAGAAAGTAAACGTTACAGCTACCCGCCTTAGTTACCAAAATGATTCGCCGCACAGGTATAAGACCCGACATTTCTTTGATACGCAGAGAAGGAACAGATGCATATAAAGTACCCTATATACCTGTAAACCCGCATTAGATCTGAGCCACATTTTAAGCTCTGTTGTCTGACCAAGACCAGTAATTTTCTTTGCGTTTTTCTGTGCTTCCGATACAGCAGAAATGTTCCTGTTACAGATTAACAATAATTGTTTAAAAGGTACTGTAAGAAGCATTACATAATTCTGGTTTTCTCAATGGAAAATAAGGAATTTTTAATGAATCTCAGAAATGCAATCTATGCATTTCCACCGTCGTGGATTATATTGTTCTTTCGTATTAATTAAGGTAGATGATGCTCAAATTGCTGTAAGCCAAATTTAACAATCAGAAATTCAGAACCCATTATACCAGAACAGGATTTAAAACATTAATTCATGATTTCTTTCTTGCTTGTAAAACATTTAGTATAAAAATAATAGCATTTGTCGAATAATGTCATGTAGCATAGGCATGTCATAATCATACCCAAAGAAATACAGAGTATAAGTATGGCGCCCGTGGCAGCTGACGAAACGATTACCAATGCACTGCTTATATCATCTATATACTGTACATATCCAACTGTCTTTCTTATGTTTCCAACGGTTACCTGAAATTGCATTTATTGTGTCAAAAGTTATTCGTTTCAATATCTAAATCAATATTTACTAAACAGAAGACAAACTGACGCACGATTTCTTTCGTATGTTAGTAACATTCGTTCTCATATAATTATTCTGCATTGTGTGTATCAGTGAATAGACAAAAAAGTAGTCATGCAAAATTGTATGGACAGAATCAAAATCGGAAATTTGAAAAAAATAGATTAATTAACATTACTTTTCAGGCATCGTCGGAAATCCACGCTCGATCCATTCCGTTTCACTCTATTCATCTACCGTGGGACAATTGGTTGGTAAAATTTCGTACTCATGAATAATTCATTACCTACATTCATTGGTTTCCGAAAGATTTCCATTGCGCGATCTCAGCCAATGAAATTACTCGTTACAATTTGCCTTTCGCGGCTACGTTTAAATCCTACGTCTATTTTAAGTAGTTAGTTAAGTTAGTTATTATATGTTGTGGGGGTAGTGCAAGATACAGAAAGCATCCCATTCCAGAAACACCCGTGGTTCTTTTGCATGCTCAGTGTATAGCACTGATACATGGGACCTCGGTTTACCGCTAATCCGAAAGACTATTAGTGATGTTAGTGGAGGAGCGGGGGATCGAACTCGGGACCCCTGGTTTACCAGTGCACTGGACCACATCCGCTCGTTATGCCTACTCTCCACATTAAAGAGTATCTGACTGTAATGCGGAATCTCATTGGACGAAGACTTACTTCCCTTCACTAATTAATATTTAAAAAAAACGAACAATCTGCAGTCAATTGTCCCACGGCAGATAATGTAGTTGTGCAGAATATGTACCGGGGGTAACCGACGATGTTGGTCAGGTAGCCTATATATTGCTAAGTATAGAAAATCCGAGACCTCAAATATTTTTTTATTCCATTTCCAGCTTTTTAACACACATGCATTTATGAATTGCATAACTTACATTAACTTCTGGAAGCTCTGCACCTGGTATGGTAGGTTTAGGTTCAGATCTTGGTGCAATGCATGTTATATATCTGGACTTTAGTTCCGCGAGGACACATACTTGTGTGCCAACTGTAATTTTGACATCAGTAACGGTTGCCACCTGATTCAGTTGCCTGCCCTAGAATTGAAAATTTTGATATCCGTTTTCGACTTCATATGGAACTTTATGTATTTGAATGGCGCAGGTTTTAATTTCTAAAATCTTCGACATCGAAGAGCTTTCTTCTTGAAATTCAAGTGTATGGAGGCGTTCATAGCATTTGACGGACCATTTTATATCATAAGATACTTTCTGTCTATACATTTTTGTGACGCCTGCTACAAAGTAGCCATGATAATTATATAGGGATCACTTCTCCGTCGTCCGTCTGTCTGTCCGTCACAAAACTTGTCCGGACTATTCCTCAGAAACTACTGGTGCAATTTCATCCAAACTTTACAAGAATGATCAGTATCAAGTCTATTTGTGCATATCATCAGCATTTTCCAGTTCAATGATTTTTGTCAGAGTTATGGCCCTTTAATGATTTTTATTTTTAAAGTTTGTCCGGTCTACTTCTCTTATATTACTAAAGCAACTTATATGAAATGTTAAAGGATTGATTGGTACCTGAAGTACTTGCGCATGTCTAACAGGTTTTTCGGTTGAATGATTTTTGGCTGAGTTATGACCCTTGAATAAAAAATGCGTTTAGCCTACAAACTGTCCAATCACCTCTCAATACTACTGTTTAATTGGCTATCATCAGGCGACACATGTCATCACTGATCGCCCTTGTTGTACTTTTTATCTATAATTACAATGGGTGTTTCAAATGTCTTAGAAGCTGGCATGTTTCATGGTCAGCATAAAGTAACTGACCACAAAGCATATGTTACAAGCCGTAAACTTATAAAACCCATTAGCGGTGAAAATCAAGTGTTAGGCCTGAGAGGGCAATTTTCCTTCATGCCCAAATTTACAACTATACACTTTTTATGTTTCTGGTAAAGTTACTAACCGTGTAAGTAAATCTAAAATTATACGAAACTTCAACAAAAAAGAGAAAATAACTTACAGTTATTGTAAGACGACGACTGTCAGAATTAAATGTTTTAATGTTATTATCTCCCGCAATGCTGTCAATAACAGGATCATTGTAGTAATCTACGCGAACCGCTGCTTGAATGTTGTCTAAATGGAGAAGGGTTGTTACTTGAATACAGAATCCCAGACAATCAAGGGCCCCGTTCCCTTGTAGTAACGTGTCCCTCAGACCTTTTGGTGCTCTTGGAACCTTACATGTGACCAAATTAGCTGACTCTATTTTACACTTCCCAACCTAACAAAAAATAATTAAACACTTCTGAATGCTTCCACTAACATGTGCTGATTGTAAAGATGTGAGTTTGTATGGAATACATGTTGTATGTGTGTATGCATGTTGAATACGCTTACCCTTCTGCTTTCAAGATTTCATATAAAAAAGTCACTTACAGTTTGTTGCCAAGTCTGTAAATCGTTTTAAGTCACAATACAGAAGATACGAACTGTCTAATTTATATCTCTCTTTCTTAAGATGTTGTTCGACAACTGTCATTTAAGATGTGATCCACTGAGTGACTTACTCAAAACGTTTATCATACCTCTTCTTCTCCTTCAAAAGTTAATGTGATCGCCGCATCATGAGCATTGTTCAGATACCTTCCTTCAATGCTAATTTTTGTTCCTCCGCTAAAATACATTTTAAAACCTTTTCTAAATGATTACCCTGGTTAATTTCTAAAACAGACTTGCTATATTCAACTAACTGCAAGTTAGGTAAATATTAAAGAATTCAATCATATGAGAAAATTTGGAAATGATATTATGTATCGTTAATAAGTAGATCTAACACATTAATATCTGGAACAAAATGTCGAAAGATCTTCGAAACTTTTCTTGTATCCCAACACAAGTAAGCAGAGAAAAATAAAGCTTCTTCTTATATCTCATGCTAAATTATTTCAGATAATATCTTTCGATATCTGGCTCAACTGTACAACTGTCTGAACCTTAACAAAACTGTAAAATCAATACAGCATAAAATACAATTTGTTTACACTACCTCAGAAATGCTTTTTTTGCTATTATCGTATGAACTTCAGGATTGATAACAAAGAAGTACTGAACTGGTGCTTCACTGACTACTTCGACACCGTCTATAAACAGACTGAGTGTTGTTACGTTGTCTCTATGGCCTCCATCGACTACACACACGATCGTAAAATTGTCTGACCCACTGAAAAATATCAATAAAGTGTATAGAGAAAAAGTAACAGAAACTGAAATAACGTTATTTAACGTTTCAAAATAATTAAAACAAAACATTAGCTGCCATCTGTTTTCAGACAAACATGATTACCATTAAGAAGCATAGTAAAAATGCAACTGTGTCTTAAATTCTAAAATTTAGACTTTGGTTCTGTCACAGTGTTTCTTTTCGACGGATTTTGAAATGATCAAAGTGGTGCTTTGACATGATCAAGGTTGCGTTTTGATACGATCAAGGTGGTGTTTTGACACGATCAAAGTGGTGTTATCAGTTGACCTTAACTGTGCTATTTTCTTTTTCTTAGAAGCACGAAACTTCTCTTTATTTTCCTGATCTTATCCTTTGAAGTCAGAACAAAAATTAAAGGAGCTGTCAATACCATGCATAGATACCTTTCCGCAATTTCTTAATGTGACGTGCATAAAAATAGTAGTGCGTCAATGGATTTTCATGTTTTTACTATCTGAACAATTTTTATAACAAAATTTGTTTCTTTAAACAATCAGAACGTGAA
Source organism: Cyclina sinensis (assembly GCA_012932295.1). Lineage (NCBI taxonomy): Eukaryota > Metazoa > Mollusca > Bivalvia > Venerida > Veneridae > Cyclina > Cyclina sinensis. Next base: position 6,291,944 of record JAAONU010000013.1, read on the forward strand.
CCTACCCTAACGGCAAATCAGATTTGACCACTGGTTTAAAGCAATGTTTATTTCCGAGCAGCACACTAATGTTTCTTTTCCCAATCCCAAGATTCCGGCCGAAAATAGTTATGTGTGTTCCTCCTGCTTTTGGTCCAAATTTTGGACTTAACCCCGTTACAGAAGGGATCTGTATAAATGAAATAAAAAGAAACAATGAATGAAAGTTCACCACTTCAATATGAACAAAGTTGTAAATTTGTTCACAAAAGTCAACTTCAACTTCTTTACTGCCAAAAGTCAAAATTGACTATACTAGACAGGCTCGTGTCAGGAACATTAAAATTGTCAAAGATAAAACCAAAGTAAACAAGATTTTGTTGTTTCTTTTGTGTGAAAGGTGATCGTGATCGACTTTGACCTGCTTATTTCTTATTTTGTATAGCATGACCAGGCTGGCTTGGTTTCGCCTTTGCTGGAGTGTTTACCCTTTTAATTCATAAATCATGTTTATAACACTGCTTGTATAGTGGTAATCATTATGAACAGATCTTGTGGTTGACCGCTGGACCATTACAATGATATGTTTCATTAGCTTAGATGCTATACATGTGAGTGATATTGGTCTGTAGTTGCAAGGTTTTGACTTTGACCCTTTTTTATATGCTGGTGTGATGATGGCATGTTTCCAGTCATTAGGAACAATACCTGTGTCTAGCGATCATTGGAACATGAATCTGATGATTGTTCTATCTCTGTGCGTAGTCCTTTAAGTAACCTAGATGAGACCTCATCTGGACCTTGGGTTTTATGTGGGTTTAGTCCTGTCAATAACTTATCAACTCCTTGAACGGAGATGGGTATGAGCGCCATGGATGGGTGACCAAGTGATGCCATCGAACGTTTGGCTTTTAGTTTAAGGTTGAGTGGCGAAGCTTTGAGAAGACTGATTCGAATTGCTTATTTTATATGTTGGCCCTCGACACTGGGTCATTGTGAGTATGGCCATCAATGCTGAGTGGTGCAATTCTTGTGTTTTCAGTTTTTATTCTTAATAAAGTTGTAAAACCTTTTCTTATGGCTCGGATCTGTATTGTCTAAGAAGATGATTGACTCTAGGTACGACCAACAGGCATTTCTTTTTTTGTTTTTACACTGATGCTTTAAGTTGTTTGAAATTCTCTATGTTTTTACTATTTCGTGGCAATGACTTTTATGTCTGTGTAGAGTTTGTCTCTTTCTTATTTGTTTGACAATATCGTGAGTAACCTATAGTAAATCATCTTTATTTTTGCTTTGCCTAGAAAGTATGTGTATTGATGATAACCTATCGATCTCAGCTTTGAACATGTTCCATAATTGGTCTTCATGTTGCTTACGGGTGAACATTCTAGTGAATGTGACCAAATCTTTCTTGAAATTAGACCAGTTCGCTTTCTTGTATGATTTGATCATTCGAGGGGTTTGTCTGATTTGCCCTCTTTTGACCTTAAGTTCATGAAAGACTGTATCATGGTCCGATGTACCTATGATTGGTATAACTTTTGTTTTGTGAACGAGACAAGGAGTGTATGTGAGAAATAGATCTAGGATATTTTGATGGGACTTTGACCATTTGTTAATGATTGTGATTAATCATGTTTAAACTGTATCTATCGGTGATTCATTTGACCAGTTCATCTCTGGGAGATCGAAATCACCCAGCATCCAGATATTGTTTTGAGGAATTTTTACTACTGGTTATCGAAGTTCTTTTAGGGAGTATTCATCATTCTCATGGGACTTGTAGTATGCAGAGACATATATGTCTTTGATACCAGTAACTGAAATTTTGACCATATGATGTTGCAATCTGTTTTTAAATCTGTTTGTTTTTCACTAAGTAAGTTGTTTGTGACTGCAAGGAGGACACCTCAGCTCTTGCCAGTTTTTCTATCATCTCTGTAAACCTGATAGTCATGGTGACTGGGGAAAATTTCAGAAGTGTAGGTGTTGGACTTTAACCAAGTTTCAGTGCAACAGATTATATCTGGTTTGACTTGATCAATGAATTGGTGCAGTTCAGGAATTTTGTTATTGACAGAACGACGGTTAATATTGAGAATAGTGAGCCTTTCTTCGGGATGTATTTTGACCTTTTTGTTTCCTTTATTTTTACACTGTTTGGGGGTAGAGCTCACTTTTGGATAACCACTGTGACTGTATTCTCTCACTGGACTGCTTTGATGTGGGAAATCATCGGGGGCATTCTGTAGGTGGGTGGGGGCGTGAAAGTTGATTGGGAACCTAAGCTGTCCAGTGAAACTGCTAATGATGTTGAATGGTTATGGCTTCCGCACATAATACAAAACCAACAAGGGAAAGCCTCAGTTGGACAGGAAGTCATAAGTTTTGTCTCCTTCCTTTGACAATCGAAGTGATACCGGGCGCTGCAAGAGTGACAGGATGCATTTTTTCGTTCCAATAACCTCTTTAAGAATTGTTCCACACGGATATTTTGGGTTTGGTCCTGGATTGGCCTAAATACCTTATGTTTTAGTAGCTAGGAGACAATGAATTAATATAAGCGAGCAATTGCTTGGAATCTCTATTTAGTAGCAAGAAATTAACTTACAAGACCTTTTAACTGCGATAAAGAAAGCCTTGTAAAATCATAACTTTTTACTCACAAAAGTTATCTCAGGGAATCAAAATAAGACTAAATAATACAAAAATATTGTTTGGTCTCTTTGAATATATTTAAAAAAAACAACAACTTTGAAATAGATACTTAAACTTGGGTAAGAAATACCAAAAAGTTCACTTAACCCTTACCCTGCTAAATATCTACAATGGACGTGTCCATCTTTCAATTTGTAGAGATCCATTAATTGTTTACAGGGCTGCTTATTGAAAAATTACCGACTGAATGGCAAATAGTGCAGACCATTATCAGACTGCACGGATGTATATATAACGTGTACTAATTATAAGTTGTGCAGAAAACGAGAAAGAAAAACATTAGATCAATCAATCAATCAATCAATCAATCAATCAATCGATCAATCAATTAACAGATAAATAAATAAATAAACGAATAAATAAATGACTTTGATAAGCATTTAAAGGTCATGTGACACGAATTTTTGACCTCGAAATTTTCATATGAGCGAAAAATATATATCTAACTATGACTGTTTTACAAAATTCCGCTGGTAATTTTAATTTTAAAGATGTTTTTATAGCAAATTAAAATCCATATTTTACGCACTTGGTCGCGCGCACCTGTCACGAGCGAAACCGGAAGTGACGCACATTTATCCCTTGCCACTTTACACAGCTGCCTAGATTGTTACAAAAACTTTAAAATTATGATGGAAAGTGAAAATGTAGACTGAATATAGTAAAAAAACAAAATTGAACAAGTAAAGCTAACATCATGAACATACATTGAAGATTTTTTTAATAAATAATTTGAAATTTTGACGGAATTACGAAGCCAATGAGCAATATTATATAGAGGCTAGTTTAATCAGGGTTAGAGAATTAAAAGAAACATCAGTGAAAATATCATGACTAAGAGATATTTTTCAAGTAACTGATCCAAAAATAATTTGAACATGCTTATTTTTCTCCGATGCAGTTTGTTGGAAGACTTGTTTAACCAACTCCAATCGAGAGATTTTTTTCCTATAAAAACATTCTCCTTACAGTGATGTGTTGCTTATTTGTCTGTGGTATATTTTGCCTGGGGTACGCGTAAGTTATCTTTGACTAGATCTATGATTTTTTTCATAATAAATGCATATCTTTTTTTGTCTTATTCATTCTACATTTTTTGAAAACAAAACAATAATGATGAAAGAACAAATAATACGAAGAAGCCCTAAAAACTATGTCAAAATCATAACACAAACACATTGTTTTTGTTTTTTTAATAATTTGTTCACATTTAGAAGTCGAATGATTTTTATTTTCATCATAAATAGATCTATTACATTTAATTATCTTATAAAAATATGTATCTGCATGGAAGCTTCTAAACTAAAAATCATTCAGACATGTTAATTGGAACAAGCTATTACATAATGTTTTGACAGGTGTGACTGATCAAAAGTAATTCAATCAATTTGTAAGATCACTTGCCATAAAATTTTGTTATTTGTCTCAACTTTATCATTGATTGGGTCATAAAAAAGTTAATTGCTTTGTTTTGACAGCTATGCAGAATATACAAGGGTCCCATTTGGGCAGGTTAATTTGCATAAATCCCACAGTATAAGGCGTGATTTATGGATCTTTGACATTTCATTGGATATTAATTTATAAGCAGACACAAATTTCTACTTGATGGACATGCCATATTATTATTTTTCAAACAATATCCTGACGTGAAAATACATTGTAGTGTGAATTTCCATTCCAGTGAAACAAATGTTAAAACATTAGATCACCTAAATTCATTTAAATTTTACTACACTTAAATGAAAAAGAATTTGTTTATGACGTAAACATCAAGTGAGGAAGATTTACGCAGCATGTAAAAACGTGGAGATTGTGTTATATAGAACCACAACATGGAAGAAATTGGAATATTTATTAAGGTAAAAATAACAACCCGTTCTCCCGGCACAAAGTTTGAATTTACGTATAAAATCGAGAAGTAATCACATTATTTTATTTTATTTACAATTTATAGCATGTTATTTTTATAAGTGTGCTTTTATCGTGTTTCTTGCACTTGTGGTTTAGTGTTACAGTATTTTTTCATTTAAAAACGGTTGTGTTATGAGCAGTGTAATTCTGCACTACTGCCTAGTACAGTAGTGATAAATCTACGTCACAACCAAAAATTGCGGCGGAAACTACCGATGTCGAAACGGAAACAGCCGATTATCAAAAACACGTTTTTTCTTATCAAAAGCAATATTTTCATAATTTCGCAGTTAAACCATCTTAATCAGTACTTTATGATTATTTTGAATAGACAGAGTTGCTATAGTCGTGTCACATGACCTTTAACATTTTACCATGTATGAATATTCTTCTTGCGATATGGACACCTTTCCGTCTATTGTGACGTTAACGAAACCTTTCACATCATTTACAGTAGGTCTTGTATAACACACAATTCTGGAATTGATATAATGAAAATCAGCAACCTAATTTGTCGAATAACATATTTCAGTTCTAATCTAACAAAAAGTAAACCGATGAAGACCAGGCCCTGTGTTTATAAAGCGTTCTCATTCTCAAACTCAAATTCCGTTTTCCGCGCACAGACTGAACTTGCACTCAATCTTTGAAAACGTTCTCCAGCTTGAGTATGGAGAAGCAATTTGAGCATGAAGCATACCCACTTAAATCTAGTACAAAAGTCACACAGATTATTATGATATTTTCTTCGCTGTTTTACATAATAAAATCATGACTCTAAAATGACAATATAAGGTATTATGAACATGAAAATGCTTGAAAAGCCCAGAAAAATCCAAAGATTTATTTCCACTGGGGTCCTTATAAGTGCACAACCGTACTTACTGTGTTGGAATTTGGCTTTCGAAATCTTCATTCTTTGTCACAAGGAAGTCAGTAACGTCTGTACTTAGATCACATGTTATATTCGCTACCTCAACATACTCTACATTTGCTATTTCTGTACCAAAATTGAACCCAAACACAGTGATCTTAGTTCGCCCCTTAGTGGGACCATTTGTTGGCAGTATCTGTTAAAATATATAAACTGTTTGCAAACTCAGGTAAGTACACTTTATTCAGCAATGGTCAAAACAATCTTCTCAAAAATAATGAGACCATCTTTGAGCACCTCTGGTTAGTAGTGTATGTTTGTTGTGATTCGGTCAATTGATCCATTATCGTACAGACTACACAGATCATTTCCGTTAAACCTTGTGATTTTTGTTTTGTTTTTTAACATCTTGATCAGTCAATTTCTATCCTAATAAAATCTGAAATCAATGCATTAGATGTTCGGATTAAGGAACAGCAAACATCGCTTTGACATTTGAAAGACTGATTTGAAATCTACCTTGGTAATAGTAGGTGCTGGGCATGTTGCTATGGTGCAGTTTTCGTCTTCGAAGCCACATATATTCATGTTAGAACACCAGCCACAGTTGTATCTGGTTTTATTTAACGCTAGACAGTGACTGCAGTCTTTCGCCAACAATGAACAGTTATATACCGTCACTAAAACAAAGAAATGTTGTACTAGTGCGTTTATTTCATTTCGATACAGTAAATGTGAGAGAGACATTGATTCAGTAAGTGACAATCCAAAATTTATTCAAACTAAGATAGTGAAGTTTAGTACTTGATTCGATTTGTTTTTTATTTCCTAGCATATAAAAAAAATGAAGTAAGAGATATATGATAAAAAAGTCGAAATTATATATTTACTATCATGTTTTCTTTTAATTCTATTTGCACCGAAATAAAAATGATTTACATATTAAAGCAGGAACTGGACCAAGAATACCGAAATCTATCTACACACATGAAGATTCTAGTTTGAAAATAATTTTCCGCCCTGTTCATTCCTCTAAAGACAACTGAAACATTGTCTTGAAAAAAAATCTTAATTGATTTACGCTTCGGACGTCGAAGAACACAGAACTCAATTACCAAAGTTGCCAAAGTCATCATCTAACTCTGAAGTTTGCTGACCGTCTGCAATGTAACTGACACTGACTCTGTAATTTTGTTTTGACACATCCAACAACCTTGGTATCTGTTATCAGAAAAAGACATGGAATGTCTCAAACTTTTACAGTTGTCATAAGATTACTAAATGCTTTGCCAACAGCAAAGAGGAGAGAATAACAGGAATCAATTCATTAAAACATCTGTAAATACAAAAGTATTAGTTATAGAATTTAAAAAGCTTACATTTATGCTACAGAATATCGAGTCTCCAGTACTGACAGCCACCGACGGAATTGTGCCAAATGGCAGTTTGCATGTATACATGTACGTTGTGGATTCGGTCTGTAAAATGAAGAAGCAACACATTTCTTATTTTTCAAGTCATTGAAGCTGTAGATGTTTTTAATGCACAAAAATGGTACACTTATTTTCTTGATGACAACTACAAAAATTGCTCTTTGGCGTATTAAACATAGCGGCGCAGCATTGTGAAGAAAGTTTGACATCAAGATATTGTTACAAATGCCAAAATGGTGTTCGTCTCACCTTAGGCAGATATTTAGCGTAGAAGTGTACAGAAGTTAAAACACCAGCATGTACAAAATAACAGCCCCTCTTATCTTCTAGGCGTGGACAGACGTCTCTCTGAAACCATAATTGTACCAGTATATGTCTAGTATTTAAATATTTTAATGTTCCAAACAAATCTTATAATCACACTTTGGATGATGACACATGCCTTGGAAGGAACATGTATTTGAAGTCCGATTGTGTCTCGAAAAGTTTAAGTGGGTACAAGTTACAATAGAACAACGGAACACATATGATATATCATAATAAAACAATAACTTAAAAATCCGAAAGCATTTCAACTTACAGTTGCCTTTAATTCAGCGGAGCATGGCAATCCCTTCTCCTGACATCTTGTCTCCTGTGTGCACCATTCGCAATCTTGACTGGATCTACTTATGCACTCGCCGCATCTGCATGAAAATAACTGAACTACAATTACAAAGCAAATGATGCAATTATCTGTACGTGAACGTACTTTGAAAGTCGTTATTGTAAAATTGAAATTATGAAGAATTTGTCGTGACTTTAAAATAAATAGTGCAGTTTAAAAGAACTAATATGAAGACCTGTTTTTGAGGCTAAGAGCGTAAATGAAAAGCTAATAACTGACTTGTATAAACATCATCGTACTTTCACAGTTATGAACGTAATTTATCACTTTTAGTGGTTTGCAATAAAGGGTATTGGACATTTGTAACATGCGTTTTCTTTGTCCATGTGTTGTCTAGGCTATTTCTTTCTGATTTGATTATATTTACAGAGCGGAAGATGTTATCGTTAGTTATACTAGTACGACCGATTAGGGTCAAGGTTAAATATGTTTTAGGTAACAGGAAAAGAAAATCCAACCATTCAGTTATAAATATGGCATTGCATACATAGATAATATGAATATGAACTGTTCTTGTTATAGTGAAAATACCTTGTAAACTTTTCACACTGGAAGAACAATATCGGAGCCTCGGCGAGAACTACAGTTTGTAATGAAGCTATTCTCACTGACAACTGAAGGTTTGCCTCAAGATGACCTACATTAAACAATTGAAAACAGTACATATTTCGGATTCAGCTGTATATCCAACATTCAAGACACATTATAACATATTATCGAAACAGCTTGTATTTTATTGTACGAGACCAATATAAGAAGATCTTTCAGTATTTCCAGTTTCAAGCTTCAATAATTTGTATTGACTGTCTAAGCACAACGATAGTGCTTTTGTAGATGTGTTTTAAAATTACTTAGATGAATACGTACTGTAATGGAAAGAATCACAGCTGGAAATAATTGGCAAATATTAATTGAGGTTTTTTTTCTGCAACCATTAAAACAATCTGACACGACAACTTATTTTGCCTTAAGAATAAAACAACCATGTATAGCAGGCAGGCTGCATTCAAATAAACTGCCATTCTGTTTCGTTTGAGAAGAACCGACGGTTTCACTGCCGTTCAGCAAGCTACATTTGTACAAATCCCCTGGAAGGGTAACAGGCATTTGTTGGAGAGTAATCCTCACCTGTATAATTAAAGAAATGAAACAACTATAGTGGAATTAGCCGCAATTATTATGTCTTTGTAAGAGTGTCTGAACAAGGAAATATTAAAATAGGCAACAACATGATTGGACTTGGACCAACTCTAAAAGGCTTTTTATTTTACATTTTAATTAGTAAATGTACAAATAAAATAAATAACATATAGTGCATTCTTAATACAAATGCAGATCTCATTAATACAGTTAGCTATCGTGTCAATAATTTGTTGTCTGTCAAACCATGCTCTTTGATGCTCACGCATATAACTTGTAGTATAACTGGTGTAATTGAAGTTCTGTTCAAGCTTATACTAGTATATATAACTGCAATTAGCAAGCTTCGCTTATAAATAGTCTATAAGTAACCTTTTTTAAATTCCGATATCTGTTCAAGTTTGAACTAAATTGTTACGCTAATCTTAACCAAGGAGATTTCGCTGGTGTACAATTTCGTAACTTGGCCATTGCGCGGCCGACTGCACTATGGTATACTGGGATCTCTGAACGGATGGTACTAAATACATTCTAGGATTTAATACATTGTATGTATTAGTTCATTTAACATTCATAGAAACGGAAACAGGTGTTATGGACGGTTTTTACATTAGGATTGTAGTAAAATGTATGCCAAACTTGGGGTAAAAGTTTTTGAACGCGGAAAGTGCATAACTGTCCAAGTTTCCTGTCAATAATGAAGATATTTTATTGCCGAGATAAGTGAAATTCAAAGTTGATACATTATTTGGAAATAGATAAACCTTCAATGCTCTCATGGTTCAAGATAACTGACGGAAACAGACTTACGGGAACGTTGCTAGTTCGTGAAACTCTCACGGGTATACTATGTATTGACACTGACATCTTTAAATTACAGTCTTTGGTCGAAGAAACCCAGTGATTTGGTTCATCTGAACATTCAGCTTTCTGTGTCACCCTAGTGAAAAACAAACAAGGTTACCTAATACCTTCATTTAGTGCAAAAGTCAAAGATAAAAAGAGGCTTCCTAGAGACCAAACATCCATTTGCAGATGTCTTGGATTCATAAGCAACGAAAAAGAAAGGACTTGGTGTGTTGTTTTTAAGTAAAATCTCTTTTTCCCATTTAGTATTGGTTCTGTAAAAATAGGATGAGAAAGGATGGAAATATTGAAACAAACCAGAAGGTGGCTAAGACTCCTACCTTTGTTTGTACACACACCATCCACAAAATGGGTTACGGCCCTTCATTGCGTTATCACAACTTGAAAACTCGGAACAGTTGGACCGATGAATCAAAAACACCTGAATATGAAAAAATTCAATAAATGTTGAAATCACTTCGAATGATTAAATAAACTGATAAAAAACAAGACATGTGTCCATAGGACACGGATGCTTCCGCAATATGAGCTTTCAGTTAGAAAATATTATCTTTTTGTATGATGTATATATGTAAGTTATAAGGCAATTCTATCATGCATAATTAATTTGGTCCAAATATAAACGTGATAGGTACTGAAAAAATAATCATGTTAGTAACGTAATGGGTTTTGAATACAAGTTGCAAGTAAAAACACGAGCACCGCGGAGCGTCATTCGTTTTATTTAGAAAAAAAGAAAACAAAGAGAGAGAGAGAGAGAGAGAGAGAGAGAGAGAGAGAAAAATGATTTAAGTGAGGTGTCTTGTGGGGGAATGGGGTTGGGTGGGGGCGGATGCCTGAAAAAAAAAAACAACAACTGAACATAATTCGAGGAGGGGGCAGGCGGTGTCGGAGTCAAGGGGAGGGGTGGGGGAGAGACGGGGAGGGCAAGTTCTTACACATAAAAACAAAATATCAACACAAAATGAACTTTTTTGTTAGGGTTGGGGGGACACTGGACGGTATCTCATTGGGGTCGGGAGGCAAGTACCTACGCATCCCATGAAGTAAAACATTAATACTGCAATTTGTGCTTTCCCATAAGAAGTTTTTTGTTTAAGAAGTCTTAGCAAAAAAAACAAAGTGACCCCTGGCGTGGGGCTAATTTTCAACCCAGGGACATAATATAAACAATGTTAGTAGAAGACTACTAGAGGATGTCTCACATCAAAGTTCTGTGTCAAGCGATGTTAGAGAAGAAGATTTTCAAAATTTACCCTATATAACTATATATAAGCCCCAGGGCGGAGCCAGTATTTGAACAAACATGGCAGAGGTTCACTAGACAATGCTACACACCAAATATCAAAACACAAAGTCTTACGGTTTAAGAAAAATTAGCTACATTATAGTTTTTGTTCGACGCTAACGACGATGACGACTCAGTGACCATAATAACTCCAGTTTTTCTTAAAAAAAAAACAAACGAGCTAAAAATGACATCCTCTGCTTATGGTTGTCAAGTGTGACAATTGATATTGAAGTACCGTCATGCATGCAAAAGTTATGGACCAGAGAAATATTACAAGTTTAATCCCCTGCTTTGACCTTGAACTTTAAACTAGACACCTGGGTCTTGCACGTGAGACATTGTCTACTTATTGTGGTCAGGTGTACCATTTTATTTTGAAATCCCATCATGCATGCAGAGGATATTGACCGGACATGAACTCAAACTGCACTTAGTGTATTTTTTATCATAATGTCTTAAGTTCAATGTATTATTGTGACCTCTGGTTCTTGCATGCGACACATCGTCTACTTATGGTGAACACATCGTCTACTTATGGTAGTCAAGTGTATCAATTTATTTTGAAATCCCATCATGCAGAAGTTATGGACTGGACACGAAATAAACACACCTTTTCGAACACACACACACACACACACACACACACACGGATAGGAGTAACACTATACGCCCTCCCCCATTTTATAGCGGGGGCATAAAAATCGGTTTGTTAACCTAAATAAATTCAAAATTACCAGTGGACACAAGTTTGTTTGAAGCATTAACTGCTTATAAATTCAGTAAGAAAACTATACCTTTACAGATGAGAATATATTAATTTGCAGTAACTGTTTTACACATTTGAAAAGTAAAAAAAAAAAGTTAATTAGGTCTTCAAATGACGGAGTCATGTGATGTACTTACCTTTTCATCGCTTATTGCGTAAATTGTATCTTCATCTTTTATCAAAACACTTTTGACTGGAGGTGCAAGTTTAATTTTACTGAAAATCGTCATGGCCGACCCAAAGCCAGAAACAGTCATCTTAAAACATTAAACGTGTATTGTTATGTTATCTTGATCAATAGAAATAGAATCATTGTATCAAGTTTTTGATAAGATCTATCAAAAACTTTAGACCACTATCAGTAGTTGCAATATAATAATATATAATACCAGTTTATTTTACGCACAGGCCTTTGTTAAACTTTTCATTTTAAGGTCTTTTAAAAACTCAAAATATTAGGTAACTTTTCAATTATGATTACCTTTTTAGATTATTATCACATGTTAAGTGCATAAATTATGTGTTGCGTCATGGAACTTAGAAAATACCTGAAGTATATTTCCTGCCGATGTACCAACAATTATTACAATGTTTCCGTCGCTAGTAAAAGCTCCATGCAGGGCTGTAACAAAGCCATCTTCTGCAGCCACCTTGTGACTCGAACTCATCAAAAAGGTAGAATTTCCGATGATGTAAAGGAATGATGGATAGGGATTTTCACATGAAAAATTGAAGACGCGGAATTGAACATCCTAAAAATTTGAAAGCTCGTTACATACAATGCGAAATTTGATAACAAATTGCAAATCTTTGTTATTTGCTGCCTGAAAAGAGCGTTAAACGTAAGCTTACAAAATATTTTGAGAAATCCTAAACTCTAACCCTACTGGAGGCAAATGGCTCTGCCTTTGCGGCCAGTGCAGACCAAGATTAGCCTTTACATCCGTGCATTCTGATCAATGTCTGAACTATTCGCCATTCAGTCATTAAATTTTCAATAAGCGTCCCCATAAACAATTCATGGATTTGTCAAAACTGAGGGTTGGAGCTTCATTGTAGATATCCAGCATGGTAAGGGTTAAATCAAATAGACATCCGAGCTTCATTGCATTTGGTGCTACCTGCGATTAGATTTCATAATTTTTAAGAAATTCTCAAAATTATTTTGAGTGTTTGTGTTTTATGACTTTATTTCTAGATTCTTACCTTTTCGGTGTAACAGGAAGAAAGGGACCTTAAATTTGGAAGGTATCGTCTAGCCCGATCATTAAGTTCACAAGTTGAGGCGTGTTTCTTTTTGGCACGTAAGATAGCCTGGTTCAAGTCTTTCAGTTTTGACAAGCAAATCACATTTTCACCGCTAGGTTTCTCTGGATTATCACCACGTCCGAACACGCCAATAAATAGTCTACCGGTATTTGTGTTCGAGGTCAAATTATGGGGATCAAGGATCTTTGCATCTTGTATGAGGTTGTAGATGGTCCCGTTATGTTCGCACTGAATTACTATATCTGTGTAAGAGCTGAAGTCAGAATCGTTTTGGCATATTCTAACAAGTTTTGACACATACTTTGAACCCCCTACATAATTCTTTTGGTTTGTCACGAAATATGTATACCAGTTAATCTGAAACCCAGCTTTGTAGTAGATAACATAATCATTAAATCTTGAGGACTCGATTTCTAAATTCAGTACCTTTGTTCCTTTATTTGAATTGACTGGTTCAAAGTCAGTGAAATTCCTAGAGCTGATAGCGTAGTCAAAGGTTGAATATATTCTTTCCGGTGGCTGTATCTTATCAATTCCTTTTCCAAACGTGACGGCAATCGTAACATGACCATTTGTTGTTATAAGAGCTTGCGCTGGACGATTGATATCCGACGATACTTTCAAAGGGGCGGTTATTCCAGAACTATTTCTGACTGCACGTCCGATACTATCCAAACTTCTCACATCACAAATACCGTTGTTACCGGTTCCACAAGTTAACAGTTCCTTTCGTTTTTCATATAACAGCAAAATTTGGTTGATATTTCCGCAATTCATATGCAGACTCGCGCAGGTGCTGGCTGTTTGATTTATTATTAAATCACTGTTAAGCATGTAAATTCTGTCCGTGCCTCCTATATATAATTTATCGTTGAATAACTGCAGATTTCTTAAATGATTGTTCAAAAAAAGGGACACCGGTCCATTTTCTTGGGGTGCCTTTAAGTCTGCAAGCATAACTATATTAAAGACATATAATATCTTTCTAAAATAAAACATCTTTATTGTTAAAATGTCGGTTACTGTACTGCTAAAAGGAAAATATTTAACTTTTCTTTTAATCTGACTTATTCCGGAGGTTGCTGATTCATACTTTCTTCGTTGGCTGATTTGTGAAATATAAGTTGTTCGTTATGAAACTATCAAGAAAGGAATGTAAAGTTACGGAAGAGCTAGAGGGACACTTTTGATTGAAGAATTGTTCCTTCTGACTTACAACTTACGCTGTCTGAGCTAGAAATTACCACTTTACATAGCGCTTAATCCCGGAGCAAAAGGCATAGGTTTCATCCGGTATGAAACATTAACATTATGGATTTTTTCTTAACAATTATTTCAAATACATCTATAAGAAGCACAGTGGTTTAAGCATATCTATCAACACCTGAAAAAGGACATTCTAGACTAGAGCTGATAATAAGTTCTGTAGACAAGGTTTTTCGATAAAAGGAAATTACATGCATGCTATTTAAGGGCTATGAATGTTCATTGTTTGTCACGCAGCTGAAAAGTATTATACGAAAGACCAGAAGTGGTCTACTATGGTGGCTAATTTCTTCCTCTTCATTCCGTCGTGTTGGCGGAGCGAAATCACGACAACACGACAGAACGAACGACAAATAGCATTTGTCGTATTAGCGCTCTCATTTGTCGGTATTTGTGTTGGTTTGATGTCGCCTCGCTACTCTCCTGCGCATTGGTCGAATGTTTCACTTTCTTACCTCTGCTAAAATTCAATTTTCAGAACGATACCACGGTCATGTTCAGCCAGTCAGTGACTAGCTTACAACGAAATGTCCATACATACAATTGACAACCCAAAATGTAAACAAACAATGCATATCTGCAAGTTACTTACGTATTTCACTTTTGAAAGTTTTTTTTTAATATGTATACGTAAATAAACCAATCAAACTATCAAAAAGGTTAAAATCATGATGGTATGGTTGTTTTTAGACGTTTAATTGCTGTATTAAGTTGTTTACATAAAGGCGTAGTTGAAATGTGTTTACAAAATTGTTAGAAAACACCCGTCTATTTATAATTTTTGGAATCACATGATCGTTTAAACCAATGAAAAATGGTTTAAAGATTTTTTGGTTTTGGGGATATTTGTGCACTTTCATTGGTTGTATAAAAGTTCATTGTAAAGGTCAATATCATAAATCTATTGGTTTTAAAGCAGCGTTGTGAAGTAACAGTAGTGTATTCCTTTAGCTGCTGAGGGAGCGTATCGCCTCGCCAGCACACCAACGCGACAGAACGCCAACTCGACATTTTCATACCCGTTAACACGACAACACGGCACAAGCGTTTGTTGTTCCGGCGACATTAAATGTCGGGTTTGCGACCCTCAACTTATTGTTCTGGCGTGGTTAAATCAAGTGAACACACCAACACGAAAGAACAACAAATGAGCTCCCTAAAACAATAGATGCTACTATTTATCTTTCTGTCGTGTGTCACCTCGCCAAACTGCAAGCACAACAGAACTAAATTGAAGAAATCAGCCACCATAATCTACACTTCTATGAAGCATATTATTGACTTGTAAATAACAGTGTAGTGGCCAATCTCTTTGTTACAGGGCGAAATAGAACGGCACAAGACTGGAACTAACACAATATCCTCTGGAAACAAAACACTGATATATTAAAGGAAGCCAGAGGTAATGTATATTATTTAAGAACTGTTTGACTGCGCAAGCTACGGAAGAATAGTTGATTGAAAGAACGTAAAGACTTGCATTGGGTTTTACGGTTCCGGCAATAATGTCTACTGAACTTGCTTATCTTTTTAAGGCCAATAGTAATGGTGATGCTTTACAGCTGTATTTCCAGTTATATGATGCCATTGAAGAGTATTCTATTTGAAATAGATAACAATTTGTCAAAAAAATAATATTTGATTCGCTGGTGCATTTATGATGTGCATGCATACATCAAAATTAAGAAAAACGAATTTTTGCTCAGTTCGCTGTTTTAAAATCTGTAGCGTCAACACTGACGAATGTCCAACCGTGTATTAGTTTCTCTCAATGGCATAAAATTAATGGGACCTTCCAATATTCTTCATTACTTGCATTTCTTTACAGCTTAAATCTTCAGAAATGTCTATATAGAGTTTTTGTTATCTAGAAGGTATTCCGAGTTAGTTTAAAAAAACGTCATTTGATACTGTTATATCAGATCGTAAGGTATTGAAATACACCTTTGATGTGCACGTTTTACACACACTTCTAGTGACAGAATTCACTTTGATCTTTCCTAAATAGGGCCATTTAAATTATCGCCTGGTCAAATCAACAAAACCTGAGGTTGAACATCATTTCTGAAAACAACCTTCCATAGTGACTTAAAGGGTATCGAAAGTCAAACATTTCGAATGTATATTTTGAATCAACTCTTCG
Organism: Cyclina sinensis; assembly: GCA_012932295.1. Classification (NCBI taxonomy): domain Eukaryota; kingdom Metazoa; phylum Mollusca; class Bivalvia; order Venerida; family Veneridae; genus Cyclina; species Cyclina sinensis. Next base: position 6,308,274 of record JAAONU010000013.1, read on the forward strand.
TTTTATTTCATAACCAAAAATATAACGAAAATCTGCGATCTCCAAAAACATGAATTTTGACTTTTAAAAACTAAAATCGTTCAATACAGTGTGATACATGTTTATTTATTATGTTTTTTATTTTTTTATTTTGTTACTTTATAAAGTTAATCTTATTTTGAATTATTTCATAGAGGTACCGTCGAGTATATCTTTATGGTAAATCTTAAATATGAAAGGCCTGTGTGTTGATTAATATGTTTGTATAATATGTTTACCGTATGATATACAAAGCGACATTGACAAAAGTTTCATTTAACATTCATTTCAACCAGAGAGCCAACTATGGCTAAATAGGTAAACTACAAAGCGACATTGACAAAAGTTTCATTTAACATTCATTCCAACCAGAGAGCCAACTATGGCTAAATAGGTAAACTACAAAGCGACATTGACAAAAGTTTCATTTAACATTCATTTCAACCAGAGAGCCAACTATGGCTAAATAGGTAAACATCAACAGCCCATTTACATCTACAGTCAACCATTCCAAAAAGAAAATCTACATTTTTTTATTTCAAAAAGAACATTACAAATTTTCTGTAAAATTGTTAAATTCTAAACAATAATCTGCCAGTGAAATACTAATGATGCCATAATACAATATCTAAAATCTCTTTTATAATGTCTATTCTGAGTTGTGTTCAAATGCTCTTTTTAGCAAGAAGATTTATTAAGAGCCTTATTTTGACAATAAAACACATAATTAAATGATGGACAATTTGGAATACCTTTATGCCATGTAGCGGCCATAAAAAGTCTCCCCGCACATATAGTCAGTGTTGCCTGGCATCGTGTAAGGTGGACACCTATATACCGGTTATTTGCGCAATCTTTTATGGGGTTGTTGCGATGGCCGAGTGGTCTAAGGCGTTCATACTTTGCATTGCTAGGCGGTTGGTGCTGTTCGGTGCTGGTTCGAATGCCACTTGGAGAACTGGTAACACTTTGCAACTAAGCACATACTCTATACAAATAACTCTTGTAGTAGTAAAACGATATCAAATAAAAGTACATTGTATACAATGCATTAACAATCAAACATTACATACACGTTTTTAGATAAAAAGGTATACAATGAAAACCAGAAAAAAATAGAACAACTTTTAAGGCAGCAAATATAAACAGCAAACATGTGAAATGACATTTCCTTACGTAATAGAATAAAGGCCCATCCTGGGGATCTTATGTCATCTAAATTTGTTTGCAAAACTTATGTACATACCTTATATGAATGCCATACCTAGCAAGTAGAGGTAAGGTAAAAAAACTATAAACAAGAGCATATGTAGATGACAACACTCAACTGGTTGTGAATAAAAGTCTAGGTCGTCTGAAGGTCAAGATCTTAAAGTTCACTTTGATTATTTTAAAGAAGAGTCTTGTGAATATGAGCAAAATTCATCAAAGGATTAACAGTTATAAATGAAATATTTAATATTTGCCTATAAAACGACCAAAACGATGAATGTCATAAGGGTAGGGCCAACAGTCAAACTAAATTATGTCAATAGTTCTGACATATATTGAAATATAAATAACAGCTAAATTAACATCTATATATTCAAGAGAAGAAAATACAAACTCAATATGTGAAATTGCAATATTTCCTCCCGACACCATCTTCTAAAAAGGTTAATAAATCAAACAGTAAGTCTAAACTTTCATTAAAGTTCAGACATTTTAATTGAAAGGAAACTAATTTAAAAGAAGAAGAAGTTATTGTTTGTGTATTTACTTGAAGATCTTGTCCAGAAGAAAACATCTATAAAAGAACATAGCTGTGTCTGCAGTGAGTGAAAAATAAGTGCGTTTATTAAAGTAATTATCACTAAGGCCACAATTCTTCCAGCTGTCTATAACAAATATCCTTACATGGAAAACAGGTGCAAAATATAGACAAAGTCGTAACAACTTGCAACAGCCTACCCATAAAAATGCTTATTCAATGTAAATGTACCATTTGTTATCCAAATGTTTGAATTTACTGTGACCACATTTTATGTAGATTTCTAAAACACTATTTTTGAGAGTTCTTTTTATTGAAGACTAGGCCATGTACAACAAATCAAATCTACTTTTCATCTTTACAGGATTTAAATAAAACTTGTTAGAAATATTTGACACAGATTGCTAAGTCTTAGATGGGTAACTGTCACTAAAATATCAAACTGTCATATGTGTCATTTTTTGGCCTAACTTTAACGGTTGAATTACACACTGTATACAAGCTATGACTACTACGATTCAAAAGTGTCCACTTATGTTTCCGTACAGAGTTCATTTATGACTAGTAGATTGTATGAAGGAAATTAAACTATGGTTTTAAGGAGTAACGTCATTATTCTCAAAACGGATGTCCAGACAATTGTTTATTTTAAAGAGTGTTTATAGGGTTAGTGAGTAAATGCCATTGTTATTAATTCATTTGTCATCGTTTTCTTGTCTATATTCTTAAGAGTTATAAGTAGAAGAATGCAATTGTACATTGTACTTTGGCTGTATTTCCCTTCTCATTCATCATCTTTAAATAGCAAGAAGTCGTGCTAAGGGTCTTTTCCGAACGTGGTGAATGCTTTGCGCTTGGTGCAATCCTACTTGCAGTAAATTTTTGTGATAGGGGTCTTACGATGTGTGAACTGACGCTGTGATCTGTATCAGTTGCTCTGATTGCCACAAGTCTTGAAGTTCATCTACGTCGATTTATCAAATATTTAGGAAAAACCATCAAAGGAAGATAAGTAAGAAAAATAAACGATATAATTTCCTACAGAGATCTTTTCATTAGTGCTACTCTGAGTAGTCAAAATAGGTGAGTTAAGTTCAAAGATATCATTGTCTAGGGAGAAAAGATACTCACGGGATCCAGCTAAAAACGGAGAACATCTGACTCAAAGCAAGCATGTCTGATCAATGTCTTTTCAATCACGTTTCCATTCTTTCCCTAGCATTCTTACTTTCGAGCCAATAATAGTTCACACATGTGGCTATCAGTAACACTTATTCAAATAATGATTTATTTTGTTGAAAAACCTAGTTCTTATCAATTTTTTGTTTCTTCCGATAAAAACATAACATCTTATTTCCGACCTTTTGAGCATACATGGCGCCACCCCCACTCCGCCCCACAACTCTGTATGAAAATCATACTGGAGTTTACACAAATGCCTGTTATGAAATATCGATAAATTCTGATCAAAATTGCTGAACTATACATACTCGTATACAGGGGGCATTTTTCAATGCTATCATGTACATAAAAAGAAAAAAAAAAGAAAGAAATCAGGACTCATATTAAAGCCGGGGTTGCATGCGAATAATTGCAAAATATATTTTTTAATAGTGTCGCCTGGTAGTTTTGTTGTGACGGAAAGAACTGTTTTACACCCGATTGTAAAACATTTCAAGAAAGTTAAATAGTTTTTAGACAGTAACCGTCCTGACAGTCGTATTGTTGCCATAGGCACTCGGTGTCAGGACAAAAGAATTATGTCTTCGATCGTTTGAATGACTGATTTGGTCGATCTTCAGCCCAAATCTTTGATAAATCCCCACAGAAACTTCTTAACAACAAGATGGTACAATTCGGTATCCGTCGTATTAATTACTACAAGGTAGGTCTCTCGCAATATTTTCAAGCAACGGAAGTGGGTAGACTGGGTTGTTTTTGACTTAGGACCCAGCACGCCGTTATACAAATAGGGAGTGCGGGGAAAATGTAGAGAAAAACAAAGGAAATTATTTGATTTATTACAACTGTTTGACTCCATAATACACCAAAATTCTATGTTTCTGAGGCCTCGATAGCTAGTAGCTTTAAGGAATTTTTCCGCCTTTAATAAAATAATGCCTTAAGTACAGTTGCAAATCTGAAAAAAAGTGATTTCAAAATCACGTGTAACTTTGTAATTTTTCAGTTAGTGACTGTGAAACCTATCTGAGTAATAACATTCTAATTTTAGACGTGACGTGACAAAATTAACCATCTAGTTGATTTAACGTCATCGAGAAAACGACGTCAAAGTTTGATGTCATGAACTAATTAACAATTTCTGCAAACACAAGGTGTTTTTCACTTTCTTTGTATTACCGTAAAGTGCTGTCTTTGTAAAATGCGAGTTAAGTCTTTGAATGTTTCTGAAAGATGTATATTGATCACTCAGTAACAGAACAGCTATATTGTATGTTATATGTTACGTGAAATGACGTCCGTGATGTCAAAATAATTAATAGAAATGACATACATGCCGCTAATAGTCAACCTTCTGGTCGTCAGACTTCGATAAGAAGTACACAAACGTAAATTGAAAACAGTCTAACCTCAGAAAAAAAACCTTGGAAAATTTACGTATTTCTTGAATGCCGAGATACTGGTGGTAACTCATTTGGTGATTGAAAACAGTGGCCAGTCACCATTTAGACTGAATACTTTTCAGAACTCAATCGTACCATCAGATGAAATGGTTCTTTAGATGATTTACATGTGAACGGACTATGGTCGTATTAAACACCAAATAAAGATAGATATTTGCATTTCTTTACCTCAGTTTTTATTGCATTATATAATTTATATTTATATAGGTATATTAAGTTTAATTTAGAAAGGTCACAAATACCATCATATATAGTATGGATTACAGTCAAACATACTCATTCGATCTCGTCAAACAGAGATTTGATATCAAATAAACAAGTCTTCAAACTTAATGTGTTTATACATTTTTTTTATCATTTTTTAATCAAGTATGAATTTATGTACTTATTTCCTAAACATACATATCACGCAAATTGTAATAAAAACGCAAATTGTATTACAATTTGCGTTTTTGTTACAATTTGCGTTACAAATGAAACGCAACTTGTAAAAACACAAATTGTAATAAAAAGTCTAAATCGTGAATTTAGGGTTATTGCAATGTATTATTATCTACAATGGGTATATAATCCATTTTAAGACGTTTCCTGGGGAATTCACTACTTTTAGAATATATCGAATACTATCCTTATGAGAAAGAAAAAAGTTTATTACAATTTGCGTTTTATTACAATTTGCGTTGTAAACGGTAACGCATATTGTAATAACGCAAATTGTAATAAAAATTCAAAATCGGAATTCAAGGTGGATTTAAGGCTATTGCAATGTATCATTATATAAAATGGCTATATAATCCATTTTAAAACATTTCCCGGGAAATTCACTTCTTCTAGAATATATCAAATACAACCGCTATAAGGGAGGAAAAGTTTATAAAAATTTGCGTTGCAAACGGTAACGCAAATTGTAATAACGCAAATTGTAATAAAAATTCAAAATCGGAATTCAAGGTGGATTTATGGCTATTGCAATGTATAATTATATAAAATGGCTATATAATCCTTTTAATGACATTTCCCGGGAAATTCACTACTTCTAGAATATATCGAATACTATCCTTATGAGGAAGAAAAAAGTTTATTACAATTTGCGTTTTATTACAATTTGCGTTGGCTATATAATCCATTTTAAGACATTTCCCGGGAAATTCACTTCTTCTAGAATATGTCGAATACAACTGTTATAAGGGAGAAAAAGTTTATTACAATTTGCGTTTTATTACAATTTGCGTTGCAAACGGTAACGCAAATTGTAATAACGCAAATTGTAATAAAAATTCAAAATCGGAATTCAAGGTGGATTTGTGGCTATTGCAATGTATTATTATATAAAATGGCTATATAATCCTTTTAATGACATTTCCTGGGAAATTCACTACTTCTAGAATATATCCAATACTATCCTTATAAGGATGAAAAAAGTTTGTTATAATTTGCGTTTTATTACAATTTGCGTTGCAAACGGTAACGCAAATTGTAATAACGCTAATTGTAATAAAAATTCAAAATCGGAATTCAAGGTGGATTTAAGGCTATTGCAATGTATAATTAAATTTTTTTTTATTTATTACATAAAATGGCTATATAACCCATTTTAAGACATTTCACGGGAAATTCACTTCTTCTAGAATATTTCGAATACAACTGTTATAAGGGAAAAAAAAGTTTATTACAATTTGCGTTTTATTACAATTTGCGTTGCAAACGGTAACGCAAATTATAATAACGCAAATTGTAATTGAAATTCAAAATCGGAATTCAAGGTGGATTTATGGCTATTGCAATGTATTATTATATAAAATGGCTATATAATCCTTTTAATGACATTTCCCGGTAAATTCACTACTTCTAGAATATATCCAATACTATCCTTATAAGGATGAAAAAAGTTTGTTATAATTTGCGTTTTATTACAATTTGCGTTGCAAACGGTAACGCAAATTGTAATAACGCAAATTGTAATAAAAATTCAAAATCGGAATTCAAGGTGGATTTACGGCTATTGCAATGTATTATTATATAAAATGGCTATATAACCCATTTTAAGACATTTCCCGGGAAATTCACTACTTCTAGAATGTATCGAATACTATCCTTACAAGGGAGAAAAAGTTTATTACAATTTGCGTTGTATTTCAATTTGCGTTACCGTTTACAACGCAAATTGTAATAAAACGCAAAGTGTAATAAACCTTTTTCTCCTTCATAAGGATAGTATTCGATATATTCTAAAAGTAGTGAATTCTCCGGGAAATGTCTTAAAATGGATTATATACCCATTGTAGATAATAATACATTGCAATAACCCTAAATTCACGATTTTGACTTTTTATTACAATTTGCGTTATTACAATTTGCGTTACGTTTGTAACGCAAATTACAACAAAAACGCAAATTGTAATAATTATTACAATTTGCGTTTTTATTACAATTTGCGTCGTAACATACCACGATTTCTATTTCATTGAACAAAAAACACCAATTCAAAGTTTTATTACACGGTTAAATTTACATCCATACATACGATACATCGTACATAATCAAAAGATAAAATAAATAGCAAACATGCAATTGCAGATTGAAACGATATTTACATAGAAATTTCAATAAATTTGTCTTTCGTTCAATAGCTGCAGAAAATGTTTGTTTTTTCTTGCTCTTAAAAGTGATTGTAGATGAAAAGTAATACTATTCAATATCTGTTGCATGGTCACCGTAGACTATAATATCAGTTTATAAGGAACACATCATGAGTTAATAAAAAGACGATTGTTTTCACGTATATACACAAATACAGAAGTCAAATCTGTGTTTCATTAATCTGACGCACAAAGTTTCATCTTTACAGTAATAAGACACAACTGTGTCTCTCTTAATTAGTGTCTGAAGATATTATTATTCACTTTGAAATTCTTCGTTTAATTCACTCTTTGTTAGATCACAGAGTACCGGGTGTATATACGAATCACTGTCTTTTGCTTCCGCTTTAACAACTACATCAGCCCCATTCCCTTGTTCCTCTTGAATCTGAAATGCTAGTTTACCTTTAATATGATCGGAATGGCATATCGGTTCAAGGTATGGCATGCTAAGCTCATTCGACTCCGATGAGTGTATCCGAATTTGTTCAGTACCTGACAAATAAAGGTTGCCTGTTTCCTCTAGGATGTTGTCGTAAACGTCCGGCTGACATGTGTCATACATATCTGTGTATACACTGGAATTCTTGCGCTGCTTTGAACAATCTCCTTGGCCAGTCTGAGCTGGGTTTCTGTAAGCCGTAAATACATTTTTTTTAACAAAGATATAAATTGGTCACTAACAAACATGTTTCAAGGAATACCTTATTATAATTAACTACCACCTACGAAGGGTACTTTACACATTATATTTCATAACTTTTTATTTTGCAATATGTCTTTCAATACCTTAACTGCTAAGCACATGTTTCTCTCGATTACTTTCACGTCCCCTTTTCCTATCATGCAAAATGAAAATATCTACATAGAGTAAACTCTCCTTATCAAGATTATTATGTCAGCTATTTAGTTCTGTATCAAAAGAAAGTATCGCATAAAGACAACAGAAAACTATTTATTTATATTTTTCATTTAAATGCAATAAATAAATCATTTGCAAAACACAAAATGTCATTTAGCGGTTCAGTCTTACATTTTGAAAACGCTGACCAATATTTACCAATTAGATATGCGATATATACCTACATATGCTGCCCCTCTGATTCCGCAATTTAATGTGCTTTGTTATCTTTCTACAAATCAAAAATGCTCCTGTGAATAGAATATAAATTAAATTGATACAAAAATAGGCAAAAATCTTTCTGCTCAGTATAACTGTTGCAATGTAATGGGTATATCATCCTTAAAAAAGGAATTAAACCATGATTTATCCAAAATTTCGGAAACATTTGTCTCCCATGGTGGAGCCAAAAATAACCCTAACAATATCGGTAGATTTTTGTAAAAAAATGTAACATACCTAGTTTTAAAAGATTCTGACAAGACTATTCTGAATTTTTTTTTCTATAAAATGGTTTGTAAAAATAAATTTGAGATGTTTAAACCTAATGATTTCTGACAAGAAGAGTTTTAGAGATTGTTTAAATGTCTGACCGAAATTTTGAAGCAAACAATGAACACTGGGAGCAACATTTGAACGGTAGAGTCCACTTAGTAATGCTTTACGGAAAATTCCAAAATTCTGGGCGTCTGTGATTTCAGACAAGGAGATTTTCAAAGATTTTCAAGTTAGTTTCTGTGTCAAAAATGTGATCCCGGGATGTAGCAAATAATGACAGTAGGTGTATAATTTAAAAAATTATGTTAAATACCGTACTTCAGATATCTCAACCTTATGGAGTCTGACAAGAAAGATTTTTAAGAGTTTGTCTACATAGATCTTTGTCAAATGTTGATCCCCAAGATTGGACCAGTAATGGCTCCAGAAACATAATTTGATCAGTCTTGCTAGAGGTTTACAAGAAAATGCTACATACTAAATTTCATAAGTTTCAGTCGTATGGTTTCTGACAAAATAAGCCTTGCAATTTCATATAAGAAGAATTCCAAAGAGTTCCAAATATATTTCCATTTTAAACATGTGACCAATTGTTTAAACGATTTTGGTATAAGAAGAATTTCAAAGAGTTCCAAATATATTTCTATTTTAATCATGTGGTCAATTGTTTAAACGATTTTGGTAGAGGCCCATCAGACAATGCTACACACCAAAGCTCTGGGCCTAGTGGTTTTAGACAAAGTTTATTAATCTTGTTGTCTTATCAATCAGAGTTCTGCATACTAGAATTCTTAAACAACTTTGACAGAGCTTCATGTAAGGGATATCTTTCAAAGTTTCATCAAATTTGACCTGATAGTTCAGGAGTAAATATTTTAAAGCAAATCTGAGCACGTGTACAGAGCGATCTTAAAGCTGACCTGAAGCAAGCTGTGATCAGTTTTAATTACTACTACGCTGGTATCTTTAGTTCTTTTTTTAAAGGATACGGCTATACCTGTTGTTCAGCGCTCTATAGTTCTATATCCCAGTTGTTTTAAATATAAAGGTGATATTTTAGGCACATTCACATAGGTGTGGCATTTACGTATTCTATTTGAGTTATACCGTAATTCATTAAGTTACATATTAATTATCGTTTAAAAGCTAGTTGACAGACAAACTGAAAATGGCTTGCTTTATAAACCATGGCAATTATAATGCCATACTGTTTTATTGTTGTATGTTATAAGCAACATATATAAAAAACAAGAACATCTCTTTTCTGTTTTCTAATTGGCTTTCATTTAATACAAATTTAAAAGGTTATAAATTTTATTACCTAAAGAAGTAAGAACAAAGGCTATACTTGCTAACGACAAAACAACCATCATTTCACTGTTTATACCATGATTATTGTCTTTATACTGCACATATCCAACTTTCTTTCTTATGTTTCCGATTTTTACCTAAAAATGAAGTATATTTTGAAACAGCGGAATAATTTCTTTCAGATTTTTTTACGAGTAACACACTGATATTACTTTAGTTTTTCATTTGAAACGAGTCATTACATCAAATAACTATCTTAAAACATAACTATTTCTGGACAATCCAATAGCTAAGTTTTATGATATATCACAAATGGCTGCTTGTGGATTGAAATAAAGAAATTTTGAACAACAATTCATTGTTAACATTGCTCCACGGAAGCAAAACGTAAGTATTTCAGAATTGGGAATATTGCTTATTCGAATTTTTACATGTACTTCTGTCCGTACGAGTATTTTTGTATCTTACTTCAACTTCTTGGAGCTCAGCATTTAGTTTGGCCAATTCTGGTCTGATTCTTGGCATAATACATGTTAAATATGAAGGCTGTAATTCCACAAGGGGACATGTCTCTCTGCCGACTGTGATGTTAATGTCAGATGTACCAGCAACAAAGTTCAACTGTCCACCCTAGAATAAAATTTATAACACTGAATCTGAAATTTAGTATGAAAATATAGAAGTTATGTATAAACGCATTGCATCTGTTTGATCTCACT